>CM077256.1:10853013-11445513 GCA_039654775.1 Spinibarbus caldwelli | reverse complement strand
TTTGCAATTAATCAAAATGTGCAGGTATACATATTAGTGACATTACATAGTCAAAATGGTAGTTGACAAGCTTTTGAATTTATTTTTTTGCAGGAAGCTGTTTTACATTTACTTTAAAAGTGTTTTTTTTTTTTTTTTTTTTTTTTTTTTTTTTTAAATGGCACCCATAATGGTGTTGACTTGAAAAGTACAAATTAGTTTGACAGCATGGCGTTTACACTACTTAACTACTTATACTATATATACTTATCTGTGGTTGTCAAATTCATGCGAACGTACGCATGTTAAAAAAAAGTGACTGGTCACACGTGCCCACTGAAGTGTAAAACTGAAATGTCTCTCCTGATATATCTAACACCATCTCAAAAAGTATGAGTCTTTTTATAATAAAGCACCGAAGGTTTTTGTGAATTTGGTCTATGCATAATCAGATAAAGTGCATCTGATGACATAGTTTCTGTTCCTTTGCATCCAAATAAGCTTGGCATGTTTTACCATAAAATTATCATAAATGTGTCAGACTTATTTGATTGTTGTGCATTTGAATTATGTATCTTTTGAGTAATTAAGACACTATCTGATACAATTTTTGTTAAAAAAATAAATGAGTATCAGTGGAAGGAAGGTTAAGTTAAGTGAGAGATTATGTACAGTCATCCAGTCATTACTGCAATATAAATCACGCTGGTTTATTGTATTATTGATAATGAAAGACTGATTGCAATTAAATACATGAATGTTAAAATTAATTATGAGTTAATGTTACTGTATTATGTGTGAAGAAAGAGACAGCAGAGTGCTGCGAAAGACTTGAAGAGCAGTGTAGGAAGTCACTTGCCAATTTTTGTGATGACTGAGGCTTTTTAGAAATTTGGTTTCCATGGTGAGTGACTGCAGAGTCAGATGATTTGAAACTACACTGTTTTCTTCTGTGTGCCAGTCATGTGTTATGTTCTCACTGGCGGAGCGACACATATCGCAGTTAAATAGTGTTACCAACTGTGTCATGAACATAACTGTCAACCATTGTTACAGTATGTGCTGAAGCATGTCATCTTATTATTGCTTTTAAATATCACACAATTTGTATTAAGGAAATAGTGCTGATGTTTTTATTGTCTTTGTCAGTTATACAGTAATGTGTTAACATGCTAAATGTTACTGCTGTATAGATGAAGTTCAGTTCCATTTTAGCTGATTAGCAGGCGGTAATAGCATGATGTTAATTACACCTGGTACCTAGCTTTGTGAGTCTATGTGCCAACATAGATTTTTAAATAGAAATGTTATATGGAAAGAATGAAACTGATGGCAGAGATTTAATTTAAGTACTCAAGATGCAGTGATATTTCAATGCATTTGGTTAAACTTGATTACAGGTGGTTATGAGACTAAAATGGTTTAGTTAATTCCCTCTAACTGTCTCTCTCTTTCTGACTTTCTCTTTCTCCTGCTCTCTCTACAGAGTAAATCTGGCTTTGGCCTATACTGAACTAACAGAGGAGTTGGGCAAGCTACAGGCTCTGACCTCGAAACAGACAGAGATATTGCGAAAAGCCTCGCAGGAGCCGGCAAGCCCAGGTACGAGGACGAGGATCTCCATATGTCATCCATATTATACGTTCAGTTAGAGACATATATATTTTAACAACTATAATCACTTTACAGCATTGTGAACATACACCATATGTCTAAAAGTATATAGACATCTAAATACCGGTGTGTATAGTCGAAAGAGCTCAGTGACATTGTCACAGGATTCAACCAGTGAAATAGTTTACAGAGTCTGCTACAGAATGAATTAACTGGCTTAATTAGGTACAAGCTCCAAAAATTGGATAAAGCCCATTTCAAATGGCTGGAAAAAGGAAATCACTATTTAATTTCATTAAATAGTATTACTTTATATTCTAATGCCTTAACTGTTGGATTCATGGTACTCAATGAAGTCCTTTGGGGTGAATTGGAACATCCACTGCCAAAGCCTAACCCTACTGATGCTCATACTTTTTGCCATGTATAGTGTAATAAAGACCTGGTTTAGGTAATAATCATATTTTCATGCTTTAATGAACCTCTTCTGTAATAAATCCAGTTTGTCAAAGTTCAGCACAGTGGGTGTGTAAACAGACACTTTTTTTAGCACTGCATGCTTGTTTGCTGTCTGGTTAAATTCCACAAGGAATGTTTTTGCTGACATGTTCTGATCGCCTCTTGCGTTGAGTGCCTATTAAGATTTTGAGAACATAAACAACTCCCCCCTTATCTTTTTAGCACCTCTGCTCTCAACCACACAACCCATTTGATATAGGAAACCAGACCAAAAAGCAGAAGCGGAGATGCAGGGGAAAAAAAAACCCTACTGATTCATAGATAGAAGGACTGATTTCTCTAAATAGCTGATTGCAATCTCACGATTGCAGGAAGCTCAGTATATGCACGTTAGACTTATTATTGAGAGACAGATGCATCTTCTGTACAAGATCTTGTGTGCCCGTTGCTAGTCAGAAACTTGTGTACAAGTAGGCTACCGCATTCACTGCTGGGGTGAATGCACAGGAAAACAATATGAAAATATCTCAAAGATTTAAGGGTGGTTTCCCTACAGTGGTTCAGGCTGTAGGATTGCTGAATGACTAAAACATTATCAGCACGATATACATTTCTAGTCTATTACCACCCACTGTCACTTATAGCAACGACGTAAATAAGCGCAGTTAGAATAGGTAAATGTGGGAGAGCGTTGCTATTAAGTGACTATATTGTATTGCAATAGGGAGCACTTCAATATTAACCTTGAGTCAAGACTAGTTAGCACAATTTAGAATTGAAATGGTTTAATAACTATTTCGTTATGGTTACACTTGAATTGGTTACAAAATAGATGAAGGATGGTAAAACATAACCAGTTAATTGTACCAACTAAGAGAGAGAGAGAGAGAGAGAGAGAGAGAGAGAGAGAGAGACCCAGCAAAGAAAGGAGGCAGCACAGAAAAGAGAGAGCAACAGCTGCAATCTTCTTTTATCCCTTCCTTGACCATGTGACTAAAACCCAATGTGAGACATTCAAACTGACCAATCAGCAGATTACAGCTTCACCCACTGAGCAAAAGGTGTGACAGACCCCCGATGTATACACATGTTGGCCTACAGGCCTTGATCACTATCAGCACCCCTGTGCCTTTAGGAATGCCAAATGGCCCTTTTGATCAAGATAGGTTTGGGACAGAAAAGCAGAAGTCTTTGATAATTTTCAACCTTACAAAGAGGAAATGTGAGGGGAAAGAGGAAGTCATTACAGACGTCTATCTGTCCATTAGGGACTGTGCTCTTTACGCCAACTTTTCAGATATACTTCCGGTAATAAAATGAACCATGCTTCCTATAATGAAATCAAATATTCAAACATTTTATATATGAATTTAGCATATAAACTGAACAGAAACTACATGTCATTGCCCATGTTTTACATAGAGCATATCTGTCTTACGCTTTTATGACTCATAACTTCTCTTGTGTGTAATTTTGTGCAGATGTCATATCATTGTAATATGTTGTATGTATGTATCAGTGCATGTTAATATCTTGTGGTGGCATATTTTTAATCAACAGTATTTTAAATGAAATTGTATTGTCATTATGCATTATTCGATTTGTCTTTGTTGCAGTTGATAAAAAAAAAAAAAAAAAGTAGTTAAATTTGCCATGTACAAAGCCCCAAAAATATATTTATTGTGGACACAAAGTAGAATTTGTTAACTCTAATTCTTAATTCGTGGCCATGATTTAAAATCATTTAAATAAAATTAAAATTCAGGCTTCCTAAAAGCAGGGCTTCATAATGATGAAACACATGTAGTGACATACATCCAAGTCTAACGGATTAATTATAAAGAATGTAGGGTGGGAAGTTGGTTCTATTTATCGGTTTGATTAAATATGACTTACATATGATTAATATATGAGGATGACTTTAAAGAGCGATATCATCAATAATCTTGTTGAAAAGATTAACACTGATCTCAAGAATTTATTCACTGTGTTTGTTTAAACATGTATCATGTCTTATTTTCATTCTGCAGAATTTTTTCCACTTTTTCAATATCCTGTGTTTATTTTCTAGTTCAGCGCCACTCTCCTGTCCCTCACCAGAGGCATTCTCCTGTTCCACACTGCCATTCTCCAATCCAACAGCGCCATTCCCCCATCCAACAGCGTCATTCGCCTGTTCCCCAGCGGCGCTCCCCTGTGCTGCAGCGTCTCTCTCCAGACATGCACCGTCGCTCGCCTCTGCCTGAGCTCAACGACGGCCCCGCATCCTATTCCTGCAGGCCCACTTCCCACCACTTGAGGGCCAGTTTCCAGGGAAGACGCAGTTACTCTGAAGTAGCCGATCCGTCGGCTTATCAACGGCCCCCACGGTTCACCCTGGACCCAGTGTCCACCCTGCCGAAACCTCGACCATATGTCGACAGCTACCACAAGCAGCAGCAGCAGCAACAACAACAACAGCAACAACAACAACAACAACATGGAGGAAGCCAGCACATGTTAGTTCAAAGACAGGGCTCTCAGTCCGGGATTGGAGGTGATGGGGGTTTGGCTGAATCTCCACGGCTGTCCAGGGAGCTGTCTTTCCACCACTCGGATGTGTCCCACTTGCATTTCGAGCCTCAGCCCAGCCCAGCACCTCTGCATACATCCCCACAGCCTCCACAGTCCTCAGAGGATGAGGAGGAGTGGTCCTGCCCTCATCCCATCAGTCCTTCGCGAACACTGGGGGTGTCGAGCCCCTCATCGAGCTCCAGAGGCCCCGCCTCTTGTTCTGCTTTCCCCATTCCTTCCCGTCCCAACACCTTAAGCTGTCGCCCACCTGGATACCTGCACGCAGAGCATGCCCAGTCTTGGCCATCCATCAATGTGAGTAGCAAATAACATTCAGTGGCCAGAATAACCTACCTAGTCTCATTGGAAAAAAGTGCCTGTGATGACATTTCTGCAAAATGATGTTACGTTGGTTCTGGCTGGTTTTGTGACACTTTCAAAGTGAAATGTATAGTGAGTGGCGCTAAAAGCTAAAATGTTAAGTTTTATCCAAAACGGATAAACATGAATCGGACTTGCATCCCAATTACGCCATATTGAAAGTACAATGCTGTACCAGGTGAGCTACCGAGCAAGTTTACTCCATCAGAAAAGCCATGTGATGCTAATGTCAAAACATGTCAGTTTTTGAATTATCGAATTATGCATTATTGTAAAAGTGTTTTGAGGTCATAATATAGTATTGTGCATAGAACAAAAAATAATCTGTGTGAAAAGGAGTAAAAGTTGTTGGTGGTTTACCACCACTAGTGTTCATTTGAGCTGAAAGCTGCAGTGAATTGTATAAACATGGAGTTTTTTACGAAAATGTAGGTAGAGGCACATTTTTCCAATGACCCTATGTTGAGAATATCATAAAGATGAAGTGTGTAATTTCTGCACCATTTTTGTCACCAAATAGAATTATAAATGAATGTTCAGACTGAATTGTTCAAACTTGTGCAACATTCAGAATTAAATTGAGAAAGTTTTTAACTAAAAAAAAAAAAAAAAAAAAGATCTAAGTCAAACTTTAAATGGTGGCTTGACAAAGCCATGTCTTAATGTTTACAAGACGTAAAGTTCTTCATCTTCCTGTAGATTTTGGCAAATTAAATTTAAAGGAGAACTTATTACTTGAAAGGGAGATTCCTAATGCAGACCCGTGGTCTGTTATTGGCTGTACAAACTAACCCCACCCCCAAACTCACTCCACTGGTTGAGCCACCATTGCTGCGTCTGGCTGTTCTAAAAAACACAAATATTTTGAAAGCACCATGGAGACAGTGTTTACAGATGTCAGAGAAATCCATATTCAAACTTATTTATAGCTGTCTGTGCTAATCAAGCTGGAAAAGGAGAAATTTATTGTATTTTATTGAAGTTTAAATTCAATAATATACACATTTCACCTTTATTTTATCTGTTAGATTTTAAAACGTGGATTTTAAAGGGATACTCCACCCCAAAATGAAAATTGTCATTAATCACTTACCCCCATGTCGTTCCAAACCCGTAAAAACTGGTGATGGCAGATGGATTTTGATGATGTCTTTCATACTTTTATGGACCTTGACATTGCAATTTACTATGCAGTCAATGGGACAGTCACAAGCCTCCCGGTTTTCATCTAAAATATCTTAAATTGTGTTCCGAAGACGAACAAAGCTTTTACGGGTTTGGAACGACATGGGGGTAAGTGATTAATGACAAAATTTTCATTTTGGAGTGGAGTATCCCTTTAAACATTATGGCTGTCAAACATGTCACTATGCCCTTTACAGCTGTGGATGGAGACGGAGGAGGAGGGTGACGTCAGGAGCTGCCCGCTGTGCCAGCTAATCTTCCCTGTTGGTTACCCTGATGATGCCTTGATCAAGCACATTGACTCGCACCTGGAGAACAGCAAGATCTGACACCCACAGCCACACCATGACCTTCTGTTGTTCCACAGTTACATTCATTCTTTGGTCCTGGTATTTTTAGCCGGGTGCCTTCAGACAGAATGTAGGCAATGCACCTGTGGCCAGTCTCCCAATTTGATAAGAGAAACGGAGATCTGTGATTACCTACAAAACTCTGATGTGTCTTGAACGGCTTATCTCTATTTATTGCTTCTTTTCATCACAAATTTCTTGAAAAATGGTAACTTTCTATTTTAAACACTGTTTATCAGCAATTACACACACCAAACGAAACTGACTGAGCATATTGCAATATTAAAGCTCTCATTTCAGCTTTTAACTACAGTTCCCATGATTATTTGCAGTATTTACACTTCAGTGTGGTCACAGAATGTGCTTTGTGGCCATTTTTTGGAGAACTGGGTAGTTATGAGGGGGCTATACAGGATGAGTATGAGGGAATATTAGACATATGGCCATTGGTTGCATCATTTGAATTTCAGCACTTTATATAAGCACTTAATATCCAGTTTACCTTTATCAATATTACTAACACTGAGGCAAAAAAGTAAAACCTTATAGATATAATTTATTTTTGAATACTCCAGGGTCTTACCCTTAAATATATCTTAGTTTGGCAGGACTTCCCTTTAACAAAACTGGATTCTTTGTAATTATCTGTAAATTCACAATTGCATCTATTTTGTTTGTCTTCCGGAGTGTTTGGCTGTACAAAAAGGGAAGATTTTTTTCTTAAAAATATTCTTAAAGAATTTCCTTTCATAATATACGTAATGATTGCAGCTCTGTGCACACAGTTTAGCAAACCAGTTACTGTTGTTTCTCAAGACAGTAATGCTGTGATTTCCATAGTACACTTATTAGACAGTGGATGGTTTTTAATGTAATTATTTAAGAAAAATTGCTTTAACAATATATATTTGTTCTTCTGATCACATCACAGAGCGCAATCTGTTTAATCAGTTCAAACTTTTGTAATGTACTGTAAATGTATACCTGTATTTAAAGCCAATTATATGTATTAACCTATATAATATAGATATGCATTTTTCAAGCTTGGATAACAGCAAATGGATTGCTGAAGATTACAAGAAAACTACTGGGACTGCTAATTCAAAGTTTTGTATTGCTGTAATCCAAACGATACAGCAACCATTTGAGTGTGTTTAATTATCTTACTATTCCCTATTCTTCCAGGTGTACCTTATACTATGTTATAAAGTATTCTTTTTTGCTACTTTCCCTGATTCTGCAGACTTTGTGAAAATGAGGGCACTGGATCTGCTACTAACCCAAATACAGAAGAACTAAAATGGGAAAGTAGCACAAAGAAGTCATCGCTGGTGCACATGTGCGAAATTATGAAGCCAAATATAGCAAAGTGCAAAATAAGAAGCTGTATGCTGTCTATCAAATAACCGGGTGGAGGTTTCATTCAATTGGTTGTCTAATTTTATGTGGTAAATTCTGGAAAATACCATCCCAGATGCTGTAAATATATGAATCGTCTATGATGTCACCATTCAACATACCATGAAATACAAGTGTGGATAAACTGAAATGCCATCAATACAACCAAAGACACAGCCTGCTTGTTTTTCATTTCTTTTCACATGATGACCAAGTACCACTTAAGAATATTACACTACTGAAATATGGTGCAACTGGAACATGTAGAAAAACATTTTTTAATGAATAGTGTGCAGATGTGGAAAGATGCAGCTAAAATGTAAAGACAATCCATTTCTGCATAATCATTCACAAGTTAACACATATAAAAATATATATATCTTGTCTTGCACCCTTGTCCACAAACATGCAGAGTAGAAGCAAAGTAAAACTTCAGCCACTATTCACAAAGATTCGCTCAGGAGTTATTTAAAGAGCTATTGCTGTTACCTTGCTCCTCAAGACCATGTTTTTCTCATGCAAAAGCAAATTAGCAAACTGAATGCTTTTTTTGGATGCTCAAAGTATATGGTCTCTCTTTTGCCCTGTAGTTTGGTGTGTGATTTCTTTGTGATATTCTTAAATAACTCAGGGGATAAAACTTTGTGAATATGGCTCCTTGACCATACACAACTAACCTCCACTGGGACAACGTGAGAACTCGCCAAATTTATTGAAGAGCCAAAAGGACACTAACGGGATAGAGATATTTTGTCATACCAACAAGGTACTTTAAAGAAAGAAAAAATGACACTGAAAATGAATGCATATTGTGTCAAAAAAATTATTCTGTAAATATTATGAAATAAACTGGAACATGCACTGATTTGGTGTCTATTTGTCTGATTTGGTGAATATTGCTAAAATTATCCACAGATTATGATTGTTTTTCACTCAAAAACTGAGGTACATAAGCTTAGATCAATGAGGCTTATGATCAATAAGCTCCAAGAAGAAATACAAAATGTGCTAAATGAAAGATAAAAAGGCCGAATCCAAGATGTGGTAATAATATAGCACAATGAGAGATTTAAAATAAAAGCTGGTTATTTTTGACCAGAAATACCAGGTTTCTCAAATGTATGGAGCACACACAATTTAGTTGAAGAGTTTGCTTGAAAATGCATGTTGCTTGGTTTCATATTTTGTTAATACGATGACATTCAAACATTTTAATGTGTGGCATAAGGGAATAAGTGCATTTTGGGGCAATTCTAGCTGATATCTGACATAATAAAATGCTATTTTTCGTCAGATTTGATAAATAATATCTGAAATTAAAATTAGAAAACAGTATCTGAATGGACATTTGTTTTGTTTGTTTTTTTTATTTGATTTGACCAAAAGTATGTTCTATGATGATCTCTCATAATACATATCTCAGAAAGAGTCTCTCTCTCCTTTTTTTTTTTTTTTTTTTTTTTATTTTAATTCATTGAACTGATAGCAACAATAGAGATGGTTTTGTCAAAGTGCTGTTTTAAAACTCTCATCTGTTTTCCTCTAATTCCCCCACCCCACTTCCGACGCTTTGTGTCATTTCTCTGTCGCATGCATACACTGAGTGAGAGATGCACTTCTCTCAAGTTCACAGGATGGCCCGCCCATCCGCTCAAAACCACATACTCTCCGTGAAGAGCTCAGTACTCTCTCTTTCTCCTTTTCTCTCTCTCTTTCCTTTTCTTTCTTGACAGACTCACACAAACACACATCACACAGGCAAATGCCTCCACCTCAAACATTTCAGCAGATATGGGTCAAATATAGGTTTTAGGGGTATTAATTGAAATTAAATCACAAAGGGAAATCAAAGCCAAGTTGATGTATGAATTATAATTAATTTCAAACATCACTATAAGTACAAGCTGTAATTTGTAAAATTGCTTTGAGGACGTTAATAAGATTGCCCTAAAAAGTTTTTTTTAATTTTTGCCAATATTTACTCCTAAATCTATAATATTTAACTGTTGAGAACAGGGGAAGAAATATATCCGCTAAGAACTTCCAAAAAAAGAAAAAACGTTTTCACCTTTGTCTGACGTTCATAGGAAAATAACTTGACGGACCATGATAAGAGCTCAGCATTAGTGCTTAACACAAATATTTCTTTTCTGATGTGTTGCTGCCGCCATCTTCACATTTTGTTTAAGGCCTTACACTAAATAACTTCTCAAAAGTGAACAAATGGATAAATCCAGAAATGTTTTGTGAAGGTGGATTGGTGTGTACATGCATAAGTATCACCATGGATTAAAAAAAAAAACCCATAAGCGCACACTTTTCATGGCCAAAAAATATGTGGAATCCAAAAGTCACATCAATACGTGCTTTTTGAATGTTTAATTCCAAAACCATTTCTGTTAATAGTGAGTTGGTCTTACATTTGCTGCTGTATCTGAGAAGACTTTCTACTAGATGTTGGAAAACGGCTGAGGTGATTTGCCCTTTTTCAAACACAAAAGCATCAATGAAGTGTTTGAGTCACATTCAGCATCTCAATTCATCTCAGTTCATTCAGTGGTGTTCATGTTGGGGCTTTTTGCTGACCAGTAATTTTCTTTCACACCAGTAAATCACTTCTTTATGAATCTCACTTCTATGGCCAGGCATATTGTCATGCTTGAACAGGAAAGATCCACAAAAGTGTCCATGCTGCAAGATTGATTGTATGCACCTGCCAGTAATGGGTGCAGGTGAAATATCCAAACCAGTTAATTAAAAGGGGGTGTGTTTTGTTACTCTCTTATGACATTTATTATTTAAAAAATGAGATTAAAAAGAAGTATAAATGTTACATCTGAAGATGAAACCATAATAACTTCCTTGTATGAAACCCTTCAGGTTTTGGGCTCAAACTTTGTTTTGCTTGCTTGATAATCTAATCCTAGTGTGGCACCCTAAGGTGCAAAAGCTAAAAAGTACATCTTTAAACCTTATTTACCCCTAATTGCTACAAATTAATAACCTAAATGTACATATTACCTAAAGTGTATATACTAGCTTTTGAAAGTGTACCACCCCAGTGAAAGTTTTCTGAGAGTGTACTGTTTCATCTCAGGACTTCACTCTCAGAAATAAAGGTACAAAAGCTGTCATGGGGCAGCACCTTTTCAAAAGGTACTATACATACACTCTAGGTACAAATATGCACCTTTAAGGTACTAAAATGCACTCTTTAGGGGTAAATAAGTTACAGAGGTGTACCTTCTGAAAGGGTACCGACTAAGTGGCTGCTTTTGTACCTTTTTTCTGAGAGTGTTCAAAAAGCTCTTCTTTCTTTTTATGAAGCAAATGTTCAGTGCTGCTAACACTATACAGTAGGTCTAAAAATAAAAGCATATTTGAAAATGCATAACAAGAGCTATAAAACATGTATGTTTTGTGTTTTGCCGTTGAGCTTTGACCTGGCAACCCTGGTCAAAAATAAACTGACTGCATACTATCTAACAATATCACTGTGCATGTATCTGTTTCCTCAATACCATGCAGTTTAACTAGCCAAACAGTTTAAGTTAGCAACATAATTTCACATCTCAAACTCAATCCCATTTGCTTCTGTATCCCTGTGTATCCCACATTTTCCACTAGATGGCCAGGAAGATCACAAGAACAAGCTCTTTCACCATCCATGTGCAACATACAACATTCATGGTAGAGAATAACAGTGATGTTTTACTTCAAGGTGGATAGATAGATAGATAGATAGATAGACAGACAGACAGACAGACAGACAGACAGATAGATAGATAGATAGATAGATTGATAGATTGATAGATAGATAGATAGATAGATAGATAGATAGATAGATAGATAGATAGATAGATAGATAGATAGATAGATAGATCCAACCTGATCCAACTAATCAAGTCCTTCAGGCTTATTTGAAAACTACATGGTATGTGTGTTGAAGCAGGGTTGGAACAAAACTCTGCAGGGTTGTAGAACCTCCAGGAACTTAAATCAGGGAGCTTGACACCCCTGATTTAAACAGAATACGCATTTATGAACTACAAAACAACTCATGAAACACCAAAAATGTAAATGGTACCAAAAAAGTCAAGCATTATACTGGGCCAACAAATACTGTATTTAATATATTGTTCACATAACATAATGTGACTTGATCCAACCAGTCTACCTTCATGATATAGTTGATTGTTTCCTAAACATCCTTAGTCATATAGTTACTGAGAAAAAATCCAAATGGCAACTAATTTCTGCCTAATTAACAATCAGGACTTTGATAATGCACATTGAAAATATCTTTTTGACTGTTACCATCACAAACGTGGCCCACCGAGAAACAACAATGCATTAGATTTCCCTTGTAAGTGCCCATATTTCTTGTATGTAAAACAAAATGAGTTTTATAGTACGCTCGAGGATCAAACAGAGCAGGGATCAAACAGCGGGGAGCTGAAGTGGATCTGTTTGCGCAATGAGCCAATCAGAGCAGACTGAGGCATCGACACGGAGCATGAGGCTGTGACCTGCATTTGAACTGCTGACCTGTGTAACTGATGACGAGACACGCACTACCACACTTACAACATAACGCTTCAGCAAGCACAGCGACGCCCTGGGCAAGAGGGACAGAGAGGGGCAAGAGGGGGGAAATGGGAAAGGAAAGGGCAACAGGGTAGTGTTTGTCAGGATGTAAGTTTATTTTGTAGTGTTTTACACTGAAATGAAGCCAACGAGTCACTCCTCTCTGCATCTCTGACCTGGCGACAGGGAAATCAGACCCATGTGGTAAAAATGTCAGCAAAAAGTATAAAGGAAAAGATAATGTTTGGCTTTGGTGACGAGTCATCTGTTATTGATAAGTGAGTCAATTATTTTCAGGATCAGTTATTCATCCATGATTGATGTTCCCTTGACCTCAATTACACAACTAAACACAACAGTGGCAAGAGGGGTGTTTTAAAGACCATTTCCTGATTTGTTCAAAATAAATGACACTAAATATTCTCTGTACAGCTAGTATGTTATGCAATGCACTGCAAAAAGTGATTTTCATTTTGTTTTACAAAATACTTAACGTCATTTTGCTTCTCAAGTAAATGTTTCTTGATTTAAGAATATTGAGAAATCAACACAAAAATATAGAAAAAGAAAATCACTTTTTGCACATATCATGCCGGAAATGTTGCACAATGCACTTGTATGAAAGAAACCTCCTCATGCTCAAACCTTTGCCCAGGTGACCCCATTTTTCTGCCAGCAATATGACCTCATCAAAGACATTTATATTGTAGTACGTGTGCCTCTTATTTGCAATATCCACAAAACACACAACAAGAAACAAACATCCTATCACATTAACATTCTTTCTTAATCTAAATCATTGGTTTCTGAAGCAGATTAGAGGTCTGCTCCACAGATGAAATCAATATCTGTGGAAACCATAGTGTTTTCATTAGGCTTTGTGGTGACACCTTGCAAGCTCTGTGGTTTTTGCATAAACCCCCTTTCCTTGTCGGTGACACGCTAGTATGCATAAAGTTAAAGTTAGTGTGACCATGAGTTTGTTTCCACTAACAGGAAGAGTGACTCACAGTCCCCAGTCATGACGGCTAAAAACAGTATTGCAAACTGAATTATTTCATTTTTTTCTCTAATTTTTCTCTCATTTTAAGAACTTTTAGCAATCAGCCAGGTGTTTTTGTAAGTTGGCTTCATTTGCTCTTGTGACTGGTTTCGCGGCGGTATCTGTCAGGATGCATTTCAGTTCAGATTTTGGCGGACATGTAGCGCAACTTAGCAGCGCTCATCATTAGCTGTTGCCGCATGGCAAATGGGTGGCGCAGCCCTTTTTTTCCATGCGGCAGTATCACAGCTCCGATCTGTCACCCTTTACTTGCCTTAATGTGTTAAAGTAAGACGTGTTGCGCCTATTAGCACTTTCTGGCAAGGCTGGCATGCTGATCCGTCCTCCCTGGGGATCTAGGCAATATGGTGGCCCGCACTCTGGGCCTGCCAGACAGGGCGCCCACTGTCACTCCACATCAGCTTGACAACAACTGCCCAGTCAGGCGGCTATAAACACACACATACACACACACACAAACAAACAAACATAAAAATCAAAGCGGGATTCATTTCTATAAACAATTTGGTCACACTTTATTTTAAGGTCCAATTCTCGCTATTAACAAATCATTAACTATGACTTTTGCCTCAATAAACTCCTAATTTACTGCTTATTAATAGTTAGTAAGGCAGTTGTTAAGTTTAGGTATTGGGGATGTAGAATATGCAGAATACATGCTTTATAAGTAGGAATAAACAGCCAATATGTTAATAATAGGCATGCTAATAAGCAACTAGTTACTTAAGAGAACTGGTCCCTATAATAAAGTGTTACCAACAATTTCAGTACAATCAAATTCTAGAGGTTCTAGAGACATGGCATTACATTTTTGTCTTTTACAATTCTATGTATAACGCATGCATTATGTCACATAACTATTTTTTTGTTTTATCATCAAATATTTTTCCCCCATTAAAAAAAAAAACACACACAAATAAATTAAAATATGCATTAAAAATATGTTCATATACAGTCACATGAGATGAAGACTCCAGTCATATAAGGAGCCTAATAACAGCTATTTTAGTCTAATGGAGAAGGTCGCTTGGCCATATGGCCATTTTTTATAAATTTGTTCCTTCAGTTTTCTTAAATCGTGGCCACGTTGTATTAATTCACTCTGTAGTTTTAATTTTTAATTTAATCATGGCCATGATTTAACTAAAAGGAGAGAACAAATTTATACAACATAGCCACAATTTAATTTGAATTAATAAGTAATGGGAACTATTTACTACTTTTTTTTTCTGTGTGTCATGCTTGGGCTCCATATTTAACAGTTTACTGAATTAACTGAATAAAAATAATACATTTTAAATAAAAAAATATATATATACAAACTTGTGTGAAAATACTATAGCACTTTTATCCCTTTAACCTTCACTCCTAAAAGGAGCCAATGAAAAATTATTTAACTTCAAATTCTTATTAGCAGACATCTAATAAATAGCCCCAACCACTTTTTTTTTTTTTTTAAATTTATGTTTTATATAAAACTCTACCATACGGTTGAGCTGTCAGTCCATGGTAAATCTCGATTTAAATTCAGATAACTATTTCAGGAGTTATTTTCCAATAATAAACATTCCTTTAACTTTATTAGTATCTTGGATACATTTCATAACCTTCAGGGTCCACAAAGATAAAAAATTATATTTATGCGTCTGTATAATAGGCCTACTATATATAGCCATATGGCAATATATATGCTATATGATGTCTTTTACAGACATATCAACCGTACGATCACGCATGATTTTGGATAATTATGGTAAATAAACATTTTTGCATTTCTCATATATTTTGCTATATTTCTGTTCTTTACTCCCTACCCTATTTACAACAACATTATGGTTTCATCCCTACTTCCTTGATTGCTTGTTTGACCCTATTATCTGATGACTGACCAGCACCGTTCTCCCTTCAGTGTGACTGGCTGAAGTTTGTAAACTGCTGCTGTCACTTGAAAACTGGAAATACCCAAACCCCCCATGGCAACAGCAGACACAGAGATGGGGCAGTACAGCTGTGGAAAATTGCTCTCTCATCTCTTCCTTTTGATAGATTTATTCTCTATCAAAGTAAGCTCAACCTCACGGTAGCGATATCAGTTAAAGGGTTAAGATCTATGTACTCCAAATCAGAGTTCATGGTGTTTGAATCAGTGGTGTGAAAAGGTTAAGTACCTGCCAGTGAGGTTAGTGACCCTGATCCCAGCATGCTAGGCCTGATCGTGAACTGCTACTGAGCAGAAACACTCCACAGATCTCCCGTAACATTAGTGGAAAGGTCAAGAGTGGAAAAACGTCAAATAACATCATCTTCCAGCACCATTTGACCTAACGCATCGGGAGTCACTTTTAAAGGCCACAAATATTTAGCATTTGCTGACAGCGTCACACATGCGATTCACAGGTTTGTTTATTAATCACATCGTGGTGCACGCAGACTCTCTAAAAGATCGAAAAATGTAGTCGTATGTGGCAATAAAGCGACTCGCAGCTGTAAATAATCCCCACGCTTGTCAACAATGTGCTATCTTGTTAATCTGACGTTACACTTCCTTCCAGTGATCCCCAGTGGGCAGGTGAGGTATCATAGCCTGGTGCCAGGGATCGATTTGTTTTTGACCTGAAATTAATTTAAGATTAAGAGGGCTAGAGGTAGCAGGGATGGAGGGATGCTGGGAGCGGAGGCATGAGGGGGCAGGGCTGTCTGCCGATCTGTCACAGCTCCACGCCTGGATGCTCAAGTTCATATTAGCAGTGACGAGACAAAGGGGTGACACGTCCCAGCCCCCAGGGGCCGGCGCAGACACATACGCATGCAAAACCTCTGCATAGACACAAGCACACATACAATCCACATAAATCCACCTAAATATCCCTACAGGGTTGAGAGGGTCAATTTCAGTTCATTTCAGCTTGCAGTTGTGATTCATGATTCATTGCGATGAACTGAATCAATTAAATTGACCCTTACTGGACACATTCAGTGTTTCAAAATCATTCACACAGAGATGCAAGTAAAATATCAGGTGGGTGAAGCAGCTGGGATGATGTGTTCAGGAATGAAGGAGCAGTGAACTCATCGCATACACATAAACGTGCTTACACACAGGCACACAAATATCATAATGGTTCACAAACAGCTCGGTTGATGGATAGAGGGTGGCAGAAAGCGATGCCTGAGCATGACAAGATTGAACTTTGGGACATCTCAGCACTCGACAGCTTCAACAAGAAGAGGGCAGCAGGCGGTCACCAGGGGCATTGCTGCGGTCACCAGGGAATGACATGGTATAGGAGAGGGATCTGGAGAAGGAGAGGAGAAACAGAGGGAGGGAAGATAGGAGGCATCACAATGTCACTCTACCGTCAGGCCATGTCACTTGAAATCAGCATTCGATGTAATTTTCTGAGCAATTAGAGCACTTATATTCAGAGATCTGGCTGGCAAACAGGAGGTCCTATAGCAGCCATTCAGGCAGTACCACAGGTCAGACACACACACACACACACACACACACATTTACTTATCTATTTAAAATAAATAAATAAATAAATAAATAAAAACTATTATATTGATGCAAATTAAAATAGATTTACTAACAAACAGTAAGTGTGGGTGCGATCTCTGGAAACACTGAGTAAGGGGGTGATGGATGTGTTATTATGGGGGTTACTGGTTCCGTCACCACAAAAGGTGTTTTTCTCCACCTCCACCCAAGTGGGGTCTCTAGAACGACTGCAACCCCCCAGTGTGTCTTCCCCCACTTTCCATAGTTGTTTATTGACGAATGAAACTTCAGAATGACTGAATGAACAGGCAATGTTCTATCTCTGTCATTACCTATTACATACAATTGATCAGCCTTTGCTGGGGCAACATATTACTAATCGTTTTAAATGCATGCATACAATAACTGTTAATCAACAATAACTATTAAAAACCTCCTCATTCCAAACATCCAACTGGACAAATCAGTATATATACATACACTCGTAAATACACATATACATATTATATATGTGAAATATGTATGTGACTGGAAATACGTGGCTCTACATACATTTCTGCAACACCTTACTGCACGTTTCGCGGCAGTTTCAAAGTGAAATGTCCAGAGAGTGGCGCTAAAACACACGTTTAATACGTGACCGTGGCACGTTTTTTTTTACATTGGTACAGGCACATATTGCTATGTTTTTATTATGCTGCTTGAGGTACGTATTGAATTCAAATATCCGGCGAGTGTTGCTAAAGATTAATGCTCTATCGTGTCGGAAGTATCCCCTACACCAAACTCAACCCTATGAATACCCGATAGTGTTAACAAATGCAAAAGTAATATAAAAACCCATTCGCTGATGCATCCGTGCTATTTTAACTTCCTCATTCGGATTTGGGCTGTTTGTCGAACCATAGTTTCATGGGAATTCGTACCGGAACTTTTAATCACCTAAGTGCAACGCCGTATCAGAGCTACCAAGTAAATCTACTGGATTAGAAAAGTCATGCATATAATTCAGAATATGTGACGACAACGGTCAAAAGTATGTTTTCAAATCGTGCAGGGTGTTAAAATTGTTTTTAAGTCATAACATAACATTCTGCAAGTAATTGTGTGAAAATTAGCCTTTATTAATCAAAACGCTGTACCTGTTAATCATACTTTGTGTGAAAAAGGTATAAAAGTTGTCGGAATTTTCCTGCCTCTAATGTTGATTTCAACTGGAAACTGCAGTGAATCGTACATATAGGTAAATTTTTTCAGTTTTGCAAAAATGTATGTAGAGGCACGTATTTCCAATGAGCCTAGGTTGTACAAATTGTAGCCCGTTACTGATTAGATTACATGATGAAACCTGTAGTTAGTAATGTAATCTAGGTTATTCATTTTAAGTAATGTATTCTGACTACTTTTAGATTACTTTTAGATTACTTTTTTATTAAACTTGTTTTAAACTTACCATTAAACATACCGTATTGAAAATATAAATATTTGAAATATTTCTTTATTTCTGTCTGTCTGTCTTTGTGAATATAGTCAAAGCTGAATGTGGCACACAGAAAACAAAATTTAAAAGAGGAAAAAAGAAGAATTAGGGAGAATCAATAAATTGTGAATCATTTAATGCCATTATGTAAATAATATGTAATCATGTAATCCATAAAAAAGTAACTGTAGTCCGATTATTTTAAAATGTAATAGCCTATACCTTAATTACAAGTACTTAATTTTTGGAATCTGATTACATAATCCAAATGACATGTAATCAGTTATTACCCAGCCCTAATTGTGAGATATAAACTCGCGATTGCGTAAAAAAGTCAGAATTGTGAAATAAAAAGTTGTAATATTTATTTTGTGGCTGAAAAAAAAACAAAAAAAACATGCAAGATGTAAACACAGAATTGATAGAAAAATTCAGAATTGTGAATTGTAAATTCAGAATTCTGAGAAAAAAAGGTCTGATTTGTGAAATATAAATTCAGAATTGCGAGAAAAAAGTCGCAATAACCTTTTTTTTCATCTTTTGATTGAGACGGAAACTGGCTTCTTTACTAGCAATTTACTAACAATTTCTGATTTAAAACTGTTACAAAGACAGTTTTTTAGTGTAGAACAATAATTTTGAAATAACAGCAGCATGTGAGAAAGCTAAGTATTTTTAACTGAAATGTAATGTTAGATATTTTGACTTTGTCATGCTGAAAATTTAGCTTGTAATGAATGTTGTGTTTAATTACAAAATAATGTAAACTAACAGCATAAAATTCATAAAACAGGACAGAATGAGTCACAATGGGTGACAGAGCGAGGGCAGGAAGGAGTGATATGACATGAAACAGGAAAGACAATTAAAGTGTGCCAAAACAGAGACTGTTGGTGAAGGGTGCGAGAGTTCATAAGAAACTGGGTGATTAAAACGTCAGATTTCCTTCCTCTGAATAGACACTTCCACACCAAACCCTGCCACAATTGTGCTTCCTACATGCCTGATTGAGTCAGAAGACACCAGCAGGGCAGATCTGGAGATGTCTTCTGCTATCAGCTGCAACGTCTAAAGATCCTTCAGCCTTGATCCAGCCACATTCATTCAGGTTGAGACCTTCATAGAGGCTTAACATCTACTGGACCAGAGGGTGTCGGACCACGTCAGCCCCCGTGTTACTGACACATGTCTTTTCAGGTCCTGGGCTCATATTCCCTGCTTCATCTGGCCGTCTACTCCTGTTGGAAGAACCCACATCACCAGCTATCCTACTGCCTGAGCCGAGAGCCACTCAGCTGGGGCAAAAGGATTTGTCATATTCAGAGTTAACACTCACATGCGCATATAAAAAGATGAAATGACAAGAACACATTAAAGGCCTCAGTCACAGTCACAGATAGGGATACACAGAGAAATGAAATGCTGCTGTAGCAAAATGAATGGCAAACAAGGCAGAATATATATATATATATATATATATATATATATATATATATATATATATATATATATATATATATACAGTATATATATTAATTCTATCAAAAGTTTGGGTTCAGTAACATTTATTTTAAATAAATGTATTTTATTCAGCAACAAAACAATGAATTGTTCAAAGGTGACTTTTACATTGATACAAACAAAACCTATTCATTAAATAATTATTTAAAAATGATCTGTTTTTTATATTAAGCAGCACAACTGTATTTAATATTGATTGATTACAATAATGATTTCTGAAGAACCATGCCATGCTGAATACTGGAAAATGCTTTGCCATTTAACATATACACAAACATTTATAACAACATTTACAAAAAAAATACATTTTAAAATATATTAAAATAGAAAACATTTATAATTTTTTTTATTATATTTCACAATATTACAGTTTTGTATTTTCAAATGCAGCCTTGGTGAGCATAAGAAACTTCTTTGAAATGCAGTAAAACAAATTTTTTTAAGGGTAGTACAGTATTATAATTAACATTAATAAAACAAGAATAAATACTGTAAATATATAAATGCATGAACATGCCACAAATGAAGGAAGTAGCTCAAACATTTGTTTCCTCTGTCTAGCCACACTGATATCAATAGACACTTTTTTATTCCACACCAGCGACCGTTGGTCTATTTCTTCAGTTTGTCTCTTGAATTCTCTCTCACTTCCTCTCTGTCCCCAGTGTTTTCTCTTTTGTTCTCATTTTCTATGTCCAATATGTCTATCGTTCTCTCCCCCTCTCGCTTTCTATCTTGTCCTCCCTCTCTGTCCTCCCATCTGGACTGATAGTGGTTGTGATGGCTGGGGTGTGAGGCGCTGCCTGGGTCCAGTTCCATTCTGGTCTCACCCACACCATGTGTACCATAGGTGCGTGAAGTATAAATACCGCCAGCCCCGTGGCCATGCTCATCCCAGCAGGACCCTCTCTGGCCCTCTGCCCCCCTCCCCGCTCCCCTTCAGTTCTTCTGTCCCTAATTAGGATCTTGGGCTCATTAGGGCCCGAGACCCTCAGGCCTACTGACACAAAGTTGATTCTATCTGACGTAACAAGTCAATGCTAAGGGGATGGATGCTAATTTTAATTAATAGAATGTAAGGGTCAGTTTGTGCTAAAATGCTAGTGGAGAGTGTAGTGAACAAATTACCAAGAGGTAAACCACAACAACAATCACCATCAAAATGAAATGCCCAAAACAGAGACCAAAATGCATCAGTCCTGGAGTTTGTGACCTCCTGGCAACAGGAGACTTGGAAAAACCTGTTGATGACCCTATAATTCTCGCTTTCTACGTGCTAGCTGTACATAAACTGCAAAGTATGCATGTATGATTTAAAGTAGAGTCTCTCAAACGGGGTGAGGGAACTGCAAGGGGTTTGTGAATTGATAATAAGACTAATAATTAATTAGATTGAATGCAAAATTAAAATAAAAGTAACACTTTAGCATAGGGACCAATTCTCACTATTAACTAGTAGCTTATTAGCATGCCTATTATTAACATATTGGCTGTTTATTAGTACTTATAAAGCACATATTCTGCATGACCATATACTACATCCCTAATCCTAAACTTGACAACTACCTTACTAACTATTAATAAGCAGCAAATTGGGAGTTTATTGCGGCAAAAGTCGCAGTTAATTGTTTGTTAATAGCGAGAATTGAACCTTAAAATAAAGTGTGACCAAATTAAACAAATGGGGCTCTTAGAGGTGGAAGAGTGGCACTGTGTTCGTTTACACGTGTGCAGCTTATAGTAATGTGTTTTCAGAGCAGCTTAGTTCACAGTAAATTTAATGAAAGCCGGGACATCCACCCTAGTTCTCATAGTTCTCCCTTGCTTACAAGAATGTGCATGCAAACTTTACTGGTTTCGAGTAGCGATACATTTTTCAAAATGTCTCACTAACTAAAGGTGCAAAACGGTCCACTAAAGGTGCATCCCTGTGCAATTTCGCAGGAAAAAAAAAAAAAAAAATTGGTTGTCTTGTCAATAGAGACAGCTCAGCACACTCACACACAAGTCACTTTCAAACCAATCAGCTTTTTGTTGGTCGCCACTGCAAATTAATATGGCCAACTTGAATCCGATGCGAAGTCTGCTTAAGGAAAAGACTGATATTCAAATGACTCGAATTCAACTGAACAAAAGTAAATATGACCACACCTTAAGAATATGCCAATGAAAACTAAGACAAATGTCAACATTTTGCAGTGTGGAAGTCAAACACATTTGAAATGAAATGATGGTAAATAAATTACATCATTTTCATTTTTTAGGTGGATTATCTCTTTAAATGCATCTCATGCTTATCATTTAAAGGAACAGTTCACTCAAAAATTATATTTCTAATGTCATTTCAAACTTGCACTTATTATTTATGTGGTACACAAAATTTTTAAGAACATACAGACATTTTTGAGTGAACCATTGCTTTAAGCATAGTGGTTTATCTAATTTTCCCCTTCATCTCCCCTTCAGCTCATGAAACCTGCGTGATGAATGTGAGAAGACTGTTAGTACGTGTCCCTATCAGAGCCAGTGTAACAGAGCGGCAAGAGCCAGATGACTGTCTCTGCATGTGGAGGAACCCAGCTGTGGCTTCCTCTAGTGCTCTGCCATAACTTCAATCTGAATGATGCCAAATAGAGCCCTTAAACTAATAGTGGTATTGTTTTGTCTTCTGCCTCATCTGTTTTCTCAGTATGAGCTGAGATGCTTTATAGGCTATAGCTTAGCTGCAGTGAGTACTGTACACCCAATGCGAAGTAATTTAGGCTTTAGAATTTATGGTGATATTAATTTGCGTATATTAGTAAATAAATGTTTGATAAAGGGTGAAGGTCAACCCCTCTTCCGTCGATTGACCTTTAGCATCACCTCCTCCTGCACACCTCACATACAAGTTACACCTTAAAGTAACCCAAATGCATTTGCTCTAATTTCTACTCGCCCCCATCTTAATAACTGTTTCCTCAACACGTCCCTCTGCGCTCTCCACCGTCCATGTAACACACCCTCCCCCTCTTTTTTCTGACCTAGATTTAGCAGCTGATCTGGACTGGAAGGTTAACCCCTAGAGGGAGCACCTTGTCAGCCCTCCACCCCATCAGTTCACACACAAAGGGCACCCTTTGTCACTTCACATTTCCAGCCTTTCCTTGCCTTACTGTTGGTTCCATTGTAATGGTCACTCTGCCATCAGGCCTTAGTCTCACCTTTGGCCCAAGCGTAGGTATTGAAATCCTCTCAAAATCTTTGGTCAGAACAGATTTAAAATCTTGAAATTCAAGATTTGAAATTAACAGCCTGCCGTTAAAAGATTAGGTTGGCACTTACTTCATTTTTTAATGCACATTATTGTCCTTACTGCAGACAATTCATTAGAGGTATGTTTTTGGTATCTTTGTTCAAAATGAAATAACTTGAACTTCCTCTGAAATCATCTAAAAAGATTTGTTCATCCTCAAATATTTCATTTCTGTGTGTATTGAGTTATACTGCAATTCTGTGATATCAGTTTTGATTCAGAACTTATTCAAAAGAATTCATCCACCTTGATCGAAACTGAAAATCAAAAATATGTATTTTGTCTTTAAAGGGGTCCTATTATGCTCTTTTACAAAGTCTTGATTTTGTTTTGGGGGTGTACTAGAACATGCTTGGTGGTTCGAAAATCGCATTATTTTTCACATAATTTACATTATTACAATACCTTCCTCCCCAGCCTGGCACAAACAGCTCGATTAGTTCCGGGTTTGATGAAGGCCCGCCTTCCGAAAAATGAAATGTGTTGTGATTGGTTAGCTGTCCCAATGCATTGTGATTGGCGAACAGCTTAAACGGCATTTCAGGACTGCCCCGCCCCTTGCCAAAACAGCAAGTTCGTCAATATCAAAGTCCTTTTAAGGAAAGTCCGTTCACTCGGCCGCCATATTTGCAACGCCTCTGGGCAGCTCAGACAAGACCAAGTCCTATCTAAATGAATGGGGGAATCCTTGAAATCTCAAAAACGGCTCGCTGAACTCGCGATTAAATTACATATTTCAAATCAGCAATAAAATCTAAAATGAACTGCCCCATGAATGTTGTTTCTTATGCTCAAATAGCGTTTAAAAAAGCTTATTTTTCAGGTTAGACCAGCCAATGCGCATGCGTAGCTCTAACGCGCTTATGACTGAGCATGCGCAGCTGCTGGTCCAGCCCCAGGTTTCTATGGGAACCGGAGCTTCTAACGGCCGCTGCAGTGACGCAATGACTTTACCAATCAACAATTGGCTCTTTCATTTAGAAGGCGGGACTATCCCGCCATAATGCGCGTTGCACTTTCTCCTGTTCATGAGTATAGGAGTGAACTGTCTTTGTATTTCTATAGTCTTTGGTCAATATTGCCATATCAATTCAGACCCCGAGAATATTGAACAAGAGGATAGCGCAGAATAAAAAGAGAATTAAAAATAACTGCATTTACTATGTACAGATAAGTGCAAGGTTAAAGGTGATTCTTTAGTGAATAGAAAGTTCAAATGAACAGCATTGAATTTACATGACTTTTTTGTAACATAAATGACTTTTTTGTCAATTTTGATCAATTTAATGCATCCTTGCTTAGCATATCACTGACCCCGAATGTTAGAAAGAATTACCTTAGAAATCAACCTCAATCAGAAAAATTTTGCAATGCGTAGTGACAAACAGGTGTTTAGGAAACTATAGTAGTGGTTTCTGTTGCTATTCGGTAGATGAAAAAAAATCAAAAGGGCCCTTTACCCATGATACCCTAGAAAGATGTGGTTATGGAAATGTTATGAAATCACTGAAATATTTACCTATTGCTTGGTTCAATAAGGACTTTTCTGTTCACAACACAGAGATCTCTCTCAGCTTTTCACCTCTACTGAACTAACGTATGGAGGCACTTTCAGAACAGCTTTAAAAGGAGCCTGCTTGCCGTGTATGTAACACACAGCATGAGTGAGTGGTGCCAGGGCATGTGTGTTAGTGACAGGAGGAGAGCTTAGGTTGGTTATGGCCCTCCCAGGGGTCAGCACCCATCATGCACCGGACCCTAATGCAGCTGATGAGAGAAAGACCACCCTGCAGGCCTGCAGTCCCTCGAGGAGTGGGCATTCAGCATCAACATAACCTGAGCCGACAGGCACAAACACACACAAAAGTAAGAACATGTACACTCACATACACACGGACAGGGATCTGACACATACCGACACACAAGCACAAAGACACACACATATCAAAACACACACTGCAAGATTAGTACAACATTACGTGACACAGACACACATACACACAGGTTTCTCATTAAAGAAAAACAAAAGCATGCACAGGAGCACAATGGAATTAATGTGGAACGCACAGAAAAGTACACTTTGTAATCTCACACACACACACACACACACACACACACACTCCTACACTGCCAAGTCAAAATTACACCCCTACTCTTTATTATTACTATTTTCCACATTTTAGAATAACAGTACAGTCATTTAAAACTATAAAATAACACACATGAAAGTATGAGAATTATGACTAAAAATGTTAAATTAAAACTTCTGCATTCAATTTTAGATATAAAAGAATTCTAAGAAATGTGTATTATTTTTATTGTCATTTTTGCAAAGAAAAACATGCAAAAATAATAAAAACAAATACAGATTAAAATTAATCATTATTAATTTTATATGAACATTATCACTATACTTTCTTTTTTAGTTTTGTTTAAAAAAATGTATATTTAATAACATATTTCAAAATATTTTTCTTATATTCAGCAAAACTAATTACAGAATTCATGAGAAACAAATTCAGCCAAGCATGTCCCAACTTGCGTATACAAAAAGTTTTTTGCTAAGGCACAAACTGAAAGATCATGCTCATCATAAGCAAGACATCAGATTCACTCATGCACTTGTCAGCACTGTCTGTGAACATGCCCATGGAGCTTGCAGTCTGGTCTCAAGTAAACTAACAGCCCTCAAATTAGCACAGACTTTCCTCACCTTCCCTCAGCACAGCTGCCGTGTGTTAAGCAGAAGGATGCAAACTCCCTGCCAGCGCCTTCTTCAGGTGTGCTGTACATCTGAGGTGCTGCAAAACACACCTCCGTCGGAATTCCCACGAGGATCTGTAAATATGTCACGTCAAAGCAGCAACAGAACACTTAATTAGACTGATAAGCTCATCAAGTGTGATTAGGCCTCGTACACATAACTGACATTGACTTTAATAATAATCATTTGTTTTTGTTTTTTACATCTTGATAACCTCCAATGGATCTTTTAATTACTAATGGATTGATTTCTCCAGAAACATCTGACCTGGGATTATGGGTGGTTAAATAATGCTCAAATAACACATTTTTTCATAATTGTAAAAATATTTTTCATTAAACTTCAAATATATAGTATTTTATATTTATAATCAGTGATGTACCAACTGATTTATGTTGTACACTGAAAAAAAAGTGTTTTTTTTTTTTTTGTAAATAAAACAAAGATTTTTGGAGTATGTTTTACATGAACTTCCATAGTCTCTATAATTTCATATTTAATTCAGTGTGTTACTTGCTGTTAGTTGTAATTATCTGAGAAATTTACTAGCAATTTGTGAGTCAAAACTGTTTCTAAACCAACATTTTTTTTCCAGTGTAAATGCATTTATAATCCTTCATGAGAGATTTGCTTCAAATTAACATTTAGAATGTGATTTGTCTCTGATTTATTTGGTTCTTTGGTCAAAACTCTTGAATGAAGAATCATTTTAAATGCCTATATGAAGAAAATGAATGGAAATACAGACAAAATAATGAGGAAACCTATTTGAGGAAACCTTCATGTTTCCTAAATATTCTCATTTTGTGAATTATTATTATTATTATTATTATTATTATTATTATTATTAATGTGGCACACACCAAAAGTACACATTTTATGACCACACACAGACAAAATGATAACCCAACTCTTTATTAGTATTATTTGACCAAAAATGTTAAACAAATCAGAATTACTATATCATATAGAAGTCATTCTCAAGTAAAAGAAGAAATGTGTATCCATTAGTATTATTATTTAACATTATCATTATTACTATGAATGATTTGCAAACAAATTTGAATGTATTATTTTAATAATCATAATAATGATAATAATAATATAATTATAATATTATTACTATATAATAAAATTATTATTACTATTGTTAAAATTATTATTACAATACACTGCGTAGCAGGCTGAAATTGAGTCTTTTTGGCAGTATTTCTTATGATTATTGGTCAAACCTGCAATATGTGTGACATCAAAGGTCATTCTGTCTGATGGTACTTCTCAGTATTCCATTCATCAGCAATACGATTCCATGATTGCATCACCTTTATTCTCATGAACAACAGTGGAGTTCTTGGGAAAGGCTGCTCTAAAGCGTAATTCAAAAGTAAAACCAAACCGGTTGACCTGACAAGTCAAGCTTCGGCATTGAATATTGACCCAGCATGCCTGTACTTATCACTACCCCGTAGGATCCCTTAACAGGGTCTTGACCCTCTTAATTTACACCCGCTGCCAAACAGTCTACCAGCAGCAAGCATTTTAACCTCCTGAACCCTGCATTGCAAGAAATACATGACCAGAGCTTTCTCTGAGCCATGATCATGTAATAAACAATAAACAAAATTATGAAAATAAATAAAATATTGAATTTGACAAATACACCTTAGCTTAATTATTAGTTTTATTTCATGCTTTTTCTGAGGACACAAAAAATAACGCTCAATAAATGTCATAAATGTGTGTACGTGGTGGATATTGATCATAACACTGACTAAGGTGTCTATGGAAAATTGGCTGCAGCACTATTACAACCCTAATTAGGCTTACGAGACAAGAAAGGTAAGCACGTGTGTGTTTGTGTGTGAGAGTGTGCTGTAAAGCAGAGTAGCTGAAGGGGTTAGCAGGCAGGGGAGCTGAAAGGAAACACCGTCGTGTTGATCTTTAGGAATGTAGCATGCCAGAGGCCTGGCTCGGCTGGCACCAAACCCAAATACCTTGCCCACCCCTCTTCCTGTGCCTGTTCCCTTTCTTCCTCATCTCTCCAGAGAACCAGTGCTACACTCCTTCTCTCAAACTGTTGCCCCCCACCCCCTGTGAAATGGGAGAGCCCTCGTCTCCACTTCCTCTAACAAGATCAGCAACCACCCTCCCCCCAGCAGCATTCCTGCCCTGGCATTGCTGTTGCTGGCCGGCTGTCACAACTGGCCGGCCAGAATAGCTCAGTGACGTCTGCTGAGTTACTAGAAAATTGAACTCTCCCAAGAACCCCGGGAACGAGGATACATAAACGGACAAAATGTATCTGTCCACTTCTGGCCGTGCAGTCTCTGACACACACTCAGCTGTCCAGGTGCACTAGGGTCAAAATACACACAGAGACACACATGCACAGTGTTACATGATGATTCGGTTGCGTTTCTAGACTAATTAGGGGAGAAGGCTGTGTTTAGTGGTGGCAACTTAAATATCCATGTATGAATACAAAAACATGCAATGCCATTTTTTTATCGAAAGGATAATAGAAATACCAAATTATAAGATTGGTGATTCCTGAAAACCGTAAATATTTAATGTTGTTCTTTAGAATGACAAATAATGGAAAGTACTAAGCAAAAGGGATCTGGCCACGTTTTGTTGTGCAATTAATGACAGTGAATGATAATAATAAAAATACATTTACATACAAAAACACATAATATGCTTTTTTGCGTATTTTAATGAGTGGATGTTTAATAAAAATATATACATTATTATAGAGTGATTATTCTTATAGGATATGATTATGTGTTTACTTTTAATATACACTGTAAAAAAGTTGTAAATAACGATTATTGGAGTACATTTTACAAGAAAATATTATTTCAGTCTTTCTACTTCAAAATTTCACATTTAATTTAGTGTGTAAATTGACAATTCTTTGTAATTAATTGCAAAATTTACTAGCAATTTCTGAGTGAAAAATTGTTTCTACAACATATTTTTTAGTGTACGTTAAGAAATGACCTGGGAGGGACTATAGTTGAAAATAGTCTTTAAGGCTAAACAGGACATTGTGATATCAAAGAGTTTAATATCTCGCACGTTTATACATGATAGCACATAGACAGGCCACACAGACATGTAATTGCTGGTTGTTTGTTCGATATATTGGGAAAATGCATATATATGCAAGTTTACAAATGTAAGTAAACGGACAGGTGAGCCTGCAACAAGCGTCATGTTTGCTTACCCGTGAGCAAAGCCACCACTATCACCTGCAAAAATTTATCTAAATTTTTTCCCAGGTTTTGCTGTCTGGTTTGTAGAATCATAAGCAGTAGTGCAGCATTTTTGTAAGTTTAATTAAAGTAAGTAATTGTTAACTGATCAGCTCAACGTAAAATGCTGACCTCTTCAAGATGGGAGTGCTGTTGACATATCTGGTTCAACTATATATCTATTCAGTAGTTATTAATTTGTACTTAAAGGAGAAGTGTGTCCATTTTTCAACATTAAAATATGTTCTCCTCCCTAGCTATCTAAAGAGGGACATTCCAACTTGTATTGTTTTTATATACAACTATAGTTATAAATAGCCTACTATTAGGCTACCTAACCCTAAAATTGTATGCATTTTTGTACCATTTAAAAATAAAATATTCTTTTCTTTATTTTTACAAATAAATACAATTTTTACAAATGAGCACATGCTCAAAATGAGGTTTTGTCAGATTTAGCTCACTTCTGGATACAATTTGTTCACAAAATATGGTCATGTAGGTTCAAAGACATACAAAACCACCTGTAATCCTTTCATGTACATCATAAAACAATGTTACAAACCAAATACAAGTATGGTTCTTACCATCATTATAAGTTACTGATAAAGCTCAAGGCCATATGACCTAGAATATGTGACTTTCTGAATTTTCTGAAACATAATGTCGCTCTCTACAAAAACACTTTAACAGACTGTCTGATAAACACTCGCTTTCAACTTTGAAAGTACATTCTGATGCAAGGAATCCAAAAGATGGTCTGACCTCAGCGTGCTTCACATAAAGATCCTCACAACAAAAGCGAAACGCTCTTTTAGAGCATCTGAGGGAGTGTGACACCGCAGCTCAGCTCTGTGTCAGAAGGAATGATGCATGATGACTGTAGCCCTGCGTTTGTCAGACGAGGTGTCTGTCGTAAAATTGCCAAAGCCAGCAGATTGACACTCATTAGCAGGCTGCTGAGAACCATTGCCCAGGGAAGCAGTACAGAGAGACCATATCCCACTAAAAATAAATGATTCAAATGATTGGTACTCATAAAACCGGATGAATTAGAAATAGAAGAGAGCTCAGGCAAGACCTCTGGTTGGCAAGCTGTTGTCACACGAAAGGCCGCTTAAAGCCTCCATGACACCCACCTCCCCCAGCCTCTTAGCGCTGGTGTCGGCAACCCTCAAGCTGAGCCCGCTCTTCCTGCTGCCACTCACAGGCACACAAATACTGTAAATTATGCACGCCCACATACACACAAATACACATCAATGTCTGCTTCATGCCACAGTTTAAAAGCAGTAGTGACCAAGGCCAAATCCTAGAGGGTGAATTGAGTAACACACCCTCTTGTACACGCATTTGCCTTCGCACTCCGAGCATACGCCATCATGAACGTCCTGCCCTGCTCTTTATGCCTAAGTCCTTTGCACTTTATATGGCTTCACAGGCAGAAAGGGCACCTGTCCATCACTGCATTTGTTCACCATCCCTAAATTAAGTCATTCATCATTATGCATGTCTTAGCCTGTCAATCATTCAATCAATTGGAAGATTATTACAGTAATTTAAGAATCAGGCCCTCCAGCACAGAAAGTAAAAAGAGATGAAAGAAACTTTAAAACTTTTTTGTGAATGGTATTATTTTGCATATATTTGTATATATATTTAATAGTTTATTATTTTTGGTATGTATATTTTTTATTTGTTTGTTTGTTTACTTATTTCAACCATTTTTGGAGACATTTACTTGCATTAGAGCATTCAAAATCAATAACTTAAGCTTTGTATTCTTCAGTTTTTCACTAGTTAGCAATATTCACTTAAACGAGTGTGTCATTTTGTCATTTCAAAGTGTGTCAGTTTTTTTCAGTTTAAAATGAATTCCTGTACATATGTAAATGGGGACATTCCATAGATTTCTATTGTTTTATATACAACTAGTTATTACGGTGTTGTGTTGTTTTCGTTCTGTTGTGGATTGTTTCTGTTGTGCTGTGGAGATTTCGTTGTGTTGTGACTTGTTTCTGTTGTGTTGTGCTAATTTTGTTGTGTTGTAGCTTGTTTCCGTTGTGTTGTGTAGAGTTTGTTGTGTTGTGGAGATTTCATTGTGTTGTGCACTACTGTGCCACCGTAAGTTACAAATACTATAACCTAAAAAAAAAAAAAAAAACTGTACAGCTATTTTATTTATTTGTATAACATCCCCAAAATTACATTTTGAGAGGTTTTGTCAGATTCATCACACTTCTGGGTACAAATGTATGGTTACATAAAATCAATATACTAATATTGTCATAACCATTTAAAGCGATAGGTCACCCAAAAATGAAAATTCTGTCAGTTTCTTTCTTCTGTTGAGCACAAAAGAAAATATTTTGAAGAATGTTCGTAACCAAACAGTAGACAGTAGCCATTGACTTCCATAATATTTTTTTCCATACTATGGAAGTCAGTGGCTAATGTCAAACTATCTTCTTTTGAGTTCAAAAGAAGAAAGAAACTCATACAGATTTGGAACAACTTAAAGGAGACAAAATTATGACAGAATTTTCATTTTTGGGTGAACTATTCCTTTAAGGTTTTGTTTTAGTTAGGGTGCTGCCTTAGAAAGCTGCTTAGCTGTAAAAGACTTTAATTCATTTAATTTAGTTTTTATTAAATATTAATATTAAATATTATATAATTCAATGTAATATGTATTATTAAATGTAATTGTAGACTAACTTAGAGATACAGCAAGGTTAAATCAGTTGAATAATGTATTGAACAAATCACAAAAGTAACACAAAGGAAAAGGCAGAAGAGAAAGAATAGAAGATGACACATATTTCATGACAGGATATGCGTCCTTTTTCTGAGCCCCTAAATGCATCTGTGTGCTCTCTGAAGGTCCGTTTTCCCACAGTGATCCTTCCTGGATGTGGACTAAATATCCTGCACCCACCCTACCAAAGGGTGTCTGATCCAGTCCAAATGTGGCAGGCTTCAAACCTTTGCCAAGTGTGTCACCATCAAGAGTAAGTATTCAGAAGCTACACTGAAACTGAAGTCCAGGGGCACAACAGGAAAACAACAACCGCACCCTCGTTGCTCATAAATCTGTCAAAATTTGTAATGATTTTGGGGGTAAAAAATGAAAATGCTTTATTTACACAGTAATATTACATGTATTGATTTTTTTATTTGTACTTATTCACATTCTGAGTTATAAAGGGATGGAAACTTTTTTTTTTTTACAGAATATTTCTTACATAGAATCTTGTAGCCTTACTCTTTATTAGCCTTCTTTTATACAGTTAATAAAAAAATGCATAAAATTTGTATATAAATTAATTAATTAATTAATTAACTTAAATAAACAAACAAATAGCTATGCAAAGTGTCTGTGAGTTTACAGTAAACTGTTTTTATCGGTCAAATCATTCCTGTGAATTTTTCATACCACTTACGACTTCCCTTTAACCTGTCATAAGCCTGTCAAAGCAGAGAGAGTGAGGTGTATTTCACTTCAGCTCACCATCTGTGCTGTCCACTCAATGCTGCTAGCTGAATAAATCTTCCTATATGGATATTGTATATCCATATTATGTGATATTAATGTTAATTTATTAAAAAAAAAAAATATATATATATATATATATATATATATATATATATATATATCATACAATAAGTACAATATGCATAATATTATGCAATGCAATATTAATATAATCACATTTATAATAATAATATTTCATTAAGTGAAGTGTGTGTGTTCCTACTGTTCCTCGGGTATAAAAAATTATTTTATTGAAAAAATATTATGAGTGACTATCATGATGTGGAAAATGATTCAATGTTAACTGACTGAAAGGAAAACTGCATCAGAAGTATCTTTTTGAAGCCAATCTGTTTTTATTTGCCTAAGAGCTTGTATTACGCAAATTGCCCAGTTGCCACTTTTTATGTGTCTTTAGTTCTATCCTTACCTACGTTTGCTTGCACATAGCCCAGCAACAATCCATTTCTACTTTATAAGTGCTGATGTCTTTTTCCACACTATCTCTCTGTCCTGTTTTCCTCTTGTCACTCCCTCCCCACATGTATTAAGATACAAAACTCCTCTTGCTCGTATTGCCTTGTTACAGCCCATATACAAAAGTAGATTTAATGGGCTTTTGCAGTGATTTATGGCTGTCACGGCTCACCAACGCAAATGAGACTTGACACTGGCCCACATACTTTTTCCAGGCTACGAGCCAACAGATACAGACAGAGACACACACTATTGCTCATTCATGATTTCAGTCAGAGTAGACGAGGTGGGGCACGTCAGATCTCTCATGCGGTTTTTAACATCTTTAAGAGTCAGCTTTCTCCAATCGGCCTCGCTGGTCGGTTCCCAAGAGGCTGCTGATTCTGCATTACATGCAATGACCCCTGTCTGACAGTAGACATGACCGTGGTGATGATTTCTTAATGTTCGCCAAGTGGGCGACAGTGGGGGGCCCGTTTCTGACATTAGGGAGTGATGGAGGGGAAAGCGGATTGTACAGTGCTTTGGCCAATAAGAGGAAGCCATGCTTTGGGGAGGCGATCATTTGGGGCCTGCGGAGCAAGCCAGAGGAATGCAGGAGAGCACAGCTGTCTTCTTCTGTCAAACACAGACCCTAAACTGTATGAAGAATAGATAAGCTTGGCATTTCGTCTGCAGGACCCCTCCTCACCTTCTCAGGCCAGACTGGTGGGCCGCATACTAGAGTTCTTCATGTTCAGGGTGTCTTAAACATTCCCCATCATTCACTGGAGCAGCATTCCTGATGAAATGTTGAAATGACATGGAACTGTGCAGTTGTTTCCTTTAAGTCAATGCAATTTGCCTTTCAAAATCCATTTTACTTTCATAATCTAACAGAATTTTGAGAGAAGTGGAGCCAGATTGAATGTATGTTTGCTAAAAAACAATCTCTAAACAGTCATTATTCAGTAGCCTGCATGTGTTGACAGAGAGAGAGAATTAATTTCAGAGCAAGTTATTGTTTCAGAGCAAGAAAAATAATTGTAATTGTATTTCAATTTCAGACAAAAAAAAAAAAGAGTTAACATATAATCATTCACAATAAAGAATATGCACACAAAATAGGGTTAGTTCACACAAAAAAATGAAGATTCTGTTATCAAAATATCAATATAAAATATCAAATAGAATAAAATTTACTGTATACACACACACATACATAGTTATTTAAATTTTTTTACATTATAGAATAGAAATAAAATAAAATGCTACTATATATGTTTTATTTTAAAAAATACATTTATATTATATAATTATATAATTTTATATAATATAATTTAATATTAAATCATTTAGATGTTACCACCTGAAGAACATTTTAGTTTACATTTAGGTTACATTTTTTAGGCTCTTTCATAAAAGAAAATCATAAAAGGTTAAACCATTTTAATTTAACTGAAGAAATTCTTTATTGAAATTTTTTTAAACAACTGAAAAAAGAAATCTGTTCTTGACTATTAGAACTGATACACACACACACATACAAAAAGTATTTTTATTAAGATTTCTCTGCTCTATTTGTCTTCAAGAAGACTTGCAGTATGAAAGGTCATGTCTGGAGCCCTGGATATGTCTGCATGTGGGTCTCTCCTCCGTGTTTAACAATGCACAACTTAGCGCCTCAAGCTTGCACTCAGTCACTGTGTTTATGGAGGTGACACAGGGTTCAGAGCCCCACAACAAGAGCAGATGTGCATTCAAAAATGAATGCACATGTGAAAAATCCCTTTTGATGGATGTGGCCAGCTTTACTGTTATGTTAAAAAAAATGTTAACTCTCACGTTTAACGGAACGATCTGCCATACATGTGTTGTAAGACTTAGGGACATAAATTGCAAAATTGTTGATTGAAACACCTTATGGACATTGACAAGTCTACTCCCCTTTCAAAGAGACTCAGCATTGATTACCAGCTAATTATAAACGAAGGAAGTGGCAGCTTGTTTGTTTCTAGGGTTGCAGTAGAATACATTTGCACTTCTCCAGGAGATCATGTGATATCGAGTGAGAATTCCGCAGAGCACTAAGTGCTACCTTTTCCGCTCTCTTCTTCTCCTTCACTCTAGTTGTCTGTCTCTCACTCCTCTAACGCTCTCTCTCTACACCTTTTAATCCTGCCACCTTTCCAACGACCCCCCTGCCCGCGTTCACAGCCCCTGTAGGTGGTGCCTCCCAAAAGCCTTCTTTCACACCCAAAGTGGGGTTTCAAATAAACATATGTTGTGTTAATTAGGTCCCTGTGCCTGACAGGAAGGCCTAGTGTAAGGGCTGACTTGAAGAAACATATGCTGCTAAGTCTCTCTAATCAGAGCTATTCACACGGTGATTATTAGACATGTTTTACTCATGTCCTCATCCAGCTCGCCATATTCACACACAATGAACACCAGTCAAACAGTGTATTCTCTTTGGAGTTCATGAGATTAATTTATATCACTATCTGAAAGTGTAATAGAGTATTGTATAATTTTGCTAATGGGATGACATGGAAATCAATTTTTTTCACCATCAAGATTTAAGCTAAAATGTACATATTTGTGCGTATTTTTAGATGTAGTAACTGGTCACTATTTGAACCTTTTTTATTTTATTTTACTGGTTTGTTTAAATAGTCCTACAATGTGATAATGAAAAAAATTTATGTATTCTGTCAATTAATATAAGCTCCTAAAAATAGAAGTATGTCACACCACAGGACTATTTTGACACATTGTTTCCTATTTGCTAGCGTACTTTAACTGATTCACTTTCTATTATGTGGATGTGTCATACTGCAGGACCGAAGGTTTTTAAACATAAATATTACAAAATTAATTAGTAGTAGGATGCAATGCTCAAGCTTGAAATAATTTTACTTACTTCCTGTTGGGGTCCTGATGAACAACTTTTTCAAGGATCACCAAGAGATTGCCAGTTTAGAAATGGATGTGAAGTATTGTCTTTATTTATATTTATTCAGCAATATGAAATTCCATGATAACAAATTTAAGAAAATAGGCCAAACTTAGGTAATATATTTAAATAATTCTACCAGTGTTCATAATGATGACAGTCATACTGCAGGATAATTTACTAATTTTTTTTACAAAGTTTTCTAAAGTCAGATTAGAATAGACCAATAATATTATAAAATAAACCAGGCTTATTTATGATTGCAATGTTAAGGTTTTTTTTTTTTTTTTTTTTTTTTTTTAATTAGAGCAAAGTCCAACATGAAGTAAATAGGAAAAGGAAGTGAGACTTGACATTTTACAAGCGCTGCTTTGACAACAAGGGTACCGCATATCGTGACTGATGGAGTGCCGGCATGGTCTGGGTCCATCGGTGCATTAGGCGTGCTCAAGTTTCCGTGGGGCCTTCAGCAAGGCCCTATGTCCTCTTCTCCCCTCCGTAACACTGAGATGAGAGTCATACGCAGTTGGGGAAAGAGAGAGCACACACTGAAACTACCACAGCTGCATCTAGCCGATATTGCTTAACAGATCATCGTTACTGATGGAAAGTCTCAAATGTGTAGATAAAACATTAGCACAGGATGACTCAGAATTACACCTTACTACACTAACCCACCACATGAAAACTCTCAACTCCTGAAACTGCAGGAAGAAGAAGTGTGATAAAGAAATCCAGCAATCTTTCACATTACTCTCTGATTGATCTTCAACTGAGAAGACATGATTTTAAGAGAGCTTGACTTTCAAAACCAAACATATCTCGTTAAATCTAAAATGAAGCCGGATCCTGGTCATAGCATTCACGTCGTAGGCCTACATCTGTCACTCTGACCACAGAATATGACCTCATAAAAATCTGCTGCTATCCTTTACGCCTTGTACAATAGATAATGGTGTTACTGAGGAAACACCACCGCAATATTAAGAAAAGAAGAGCTCAATAATTTGATCGTCATATCCTCTCATGTTATTGCTAGAATAAAACTACAACTTTTACATATAGAGCTACATACAGAAACTGATCCAAAGAAGAGTTGTGCTAATATAAAATCCCTCCTCCCACACTGTTAACAGAGAACTGCCATACACCTGTGACAACTGCGCCAACTAGATTTGAGAATGTGTGGCGTTCGAAGCCGCTGCGTAAATGCTTAAAAGACTGCCGGGCAGCGCATTGCGTGTGATTTGTTTAATTGCTGATACAATAGATGAGGGATGTTTGTGCGTACCGTTTGTGTTCTGAATGTCACCTGCGGGAGATCAGCTTAACTAAGGCCTAAAAGGTGCCTGTCACCCCCAAAGGGCAGGTGGAGAGTATAACCGCCCGGCCTTGTGGACGCGTCACTGGGGACAATACGCTATCGTCCAGGGTGTCAACACAAATGAGTTCAGCTGGTGACCTTGTGAGTTCACCTTGCTAGGAGAAACACAGGAAGTGGAATTAGAGAAATGACAGTGTGGAAAGGCAATTGTGTCATACCTGCACTGGGGGGACACTGAGTAAGTGTGTGTGTGTGTGTGTGTGAGTGTGTGTGTGTGTGTGTGTGTGTGTGTGTGTGTGTGTGTGCGCGTGTGTGTGCGCGTGTGTGAGTGTATGTGTGAATGTGGGTGTTATATTTGGTTGTATGTTGGCAGAATGGGATATTGTGATTTTTTTTTTTTTCGTTTAATATTTCACACTTTTCTATGAATGCACACTATTTTGTGCAAATGATGTGTACAGTGTGACTTAAGTGTAACTAAACTATAGCATAGTGAAAAGAAGCCAGACTGGCAACGTTTTCACATTACAACAAAGTGAGAAAACTAAAACATTTTTAAATTGTAAAATGTTCATACAGTAAAATAAATAAATTTTATAAGACAGTACACGTAATTTTATTTTTTATTTTTTACTTTGTAAGTATTTAAAAAAATAACAGAAAGAAAATATAACAAAATGAAGCCACTATACATTATTTGAAATTATGCTTTTTAATTAAAAATCATTGCCTTGTAGTTTATGAAAGAGGCATTCCCAGAATCCGCTGTACAAACCATAACATTTTAGAAACTATTTAAAAAGTTAGTTTCTTATTTTTGTATATACACCTTTTGAAGGTGGCATATTACATTATTTGAATTTACTGCATTATTTAAGTGTTGTGTGTGTTAACCTGATGTTCTTTTGAGTTTGTATTTATGATATTGCTAGTTGTTGGAAAGTTTTCGGCAGTTGTTGGAAAATACACTTTTGGTGAATTTTAAGGCATCATGTGTGTGCCATTACTAAAATGCCATATAATACTGCTGTTAACATCATCATATAACTTAATTTTGTACATGTACAACAGGATGGTTAATAAAAATAAATTCATTCATTCATTTAAAAAAATCAGTGCACTTATTTACATTGTAGTAATATTTCATATTTAAAACTTAAATAAAGATGCTCTTATAGTGGAGACAAAAAATCCTGTGTGCTTGAGTGAAAATGAATGTCATAAACATAGCTTCAAAAAGAAAAATAACAATTTCAAATGGGTGAAAAACGGCTCGCTCTCTCTGATTTATGTTGGACTGCATTTGGTCTTCCAAATATTATTCATCAACACCTGCAAACAAATCTAATGAGCTATATGAATTCAGTCTAAACATAACGCTATTTTTTAATTAGTTGAAGGCTAATTGTTTTTTATTAAAAACTAATACAACATATATTATTCAATACACACACCGACACACACACCTTTATATGCGCCTTAAGAATTACTTTTTTAATCAGCATACACTCGGTGAATATACATTATAAAGACTGTTCAGTTCTATTACGCGTGTATCAAACTGAAGCCCCCGTAAATAGGGGAAGGCCCATCCTCACATATCAAGCCTATCACGCCCAGTCTGAGTGTAAAGCCCACCTCCGGACCAATTACCATTCGAGATATGGATATATCATAGAGTCTTATCATGTGTTTGAAGTCCGATTTCTATTCCAAATACACAGGGCAATGTCTTCAACATATTAAGATAAATCAAAGTGAAGACTTCCCAAGTAGTTTAAAACTAGATTACACCGTGCGCTTTGCAGACAAGCTCCACACCTTGCAGTCTATAGAGAGTTTGTGTTGGAGTCTTATTTTAAATGTTAAAGCATACGGACGGTAAACCTATGACACCTCTAGTGAGCTCGAACCGGTGCTGCAGATGGGCGGCATAGGCAGGAATTTGTATCTCAATATGTTGAATGGAACAGACGCGCAAAGTTTCGCCAAAGACGCAGAATTGAACAGCCACCTGCACCGAAACCGCGACTTACCGGACTTCAAAATGGGCATCCAAGACACGAGGTTTTACTACCAGGACTCGATTCCAAATGGACAGGACAGTTTGACGTTGCCGTTCCACGCTGAACACCACCAAAGTGCCGGAGCGCAGACGGGGAGGTTTTACGCACCGGCTCCACTCGGCAGCTGTCACTTCACCAGCCGGAGCGGGACGGGACACACTTACGTTCCAGCCGGAGCCGATGCGTATTCTTCAGCCAACGGTAAAGACGTGTACCCGAGCAGCGCAGACGCCTACCCGGCGTCCTTTCAGCACGGGTACCCGCGAGCACCGATGTACTCTTTACCTGGTCTACAGGTGTCCGGGAAGACTCAAGTGCTCCTCAACAACTACCCGCTGTGGGCAAAGTTCCACAAGTTCCAGACAGAGATGATCATAACGAAACAGGGACGGTAAGAATGGATTGCCGCTCTTTAATATATCATTAGCATACACCTCCTTATCGTGGTAAAGTTTTTGTAAGCGATAGCAGCATGGATCATAATAAGAAACTTGTCAAATGCCCTATATGAATGTTTACTTATGTACTTATCTAAATGCCAGCTGTGGCAGCCAGGGCAGGTGGGCATGAAACCGAGTCCTTGGCATATGTGTCTTAAATTTAGAAGCTTAATTACAGAGATCTTTTGATCTGATCTTTTTCTCCAGACCGCGACCTGGTTTCAGTTATTGTCAAAAGTAAACAAATTTGTCAAATTTTCTCACTGTACCTAGATGCACTCTGACACAAATCTTTGAAAGTGAATTAGCTCATTGTCTGGAACAATTCTGACAGGAGTTTCCGAAATCTGATGATATTTTGGATACGTTGATTTTAAACACTGAGAATAATGACGGCAATGTTCTGAAAGAACGCGGTGATCAAACTTAGTTATCATGTTTATAGTGTGAGTAATACTAATATAAAAAATAAAATAAACTCTTAATTTAAAATATTGTGATTTATAAACCACTGGTGGTGTTCCCTGGGGACCCCAGAGAGGGAGGAAAGTGCTTGTGGGGACGTTTGACAGGTCACCGAGCATTAATATCTAAACTAAATGTCCCTGATGATTATAGTCTACAGATGTGCAACACTTCCATTTTAGAGCTGCTTTCAAGGCATACATTAGATAGTCATTGCATAATACAGATTTAAAATGTTGACTGTTCTAAGTAGGCCCTTATAAGTCAGTTTGCTAAAAATATTTATCACAGATTCTTAAATATGTTAAAAATAAATTAATAAATAATGCTGAAAACTGTTGCATTGACCTGTAATATCTAAGATGATCACACCTGTCATCATAAAAACGATTCCTGTTAAAATGTATGAGAATTGACAGCATGCGAAACACTTAATAACAAGGAGGGGAAAAAACGCTTACACTTTAAATCCATAGTATTAGTTATTAAAAAATTATTCAGAAGACAAAAAAAATGAACGCCTAACTTCTTAAATTTATTCAGCATTTTCAGTATGCAGACATGACATAGATATATAAATTTGATTTGAAGAAATAATACACATTTTTAATTTGGTATTGAAAGCAGGTGTAACCTTGAAATGGAAAAATGACAATGTTTTTCTCTCAAAGTTTTAACTACTGACTGAATTTCACATAATACTGCTACACCAATATTATATATCATAGCAGTAAAATCCTGACCATGATATTGCTTTAAAAACTCCCACAGATGTCATAGTCATCACTTATAACTTTCATTATTTTATTCTGTACTGAACTGTGCTGTATGCACCACCTAAAAACTAATCATTCATAGTATAAATTTTTAAAAGAGATTTTTTATTTTTTTATTTTATTTTATTTATTTTATTCTTCTTATTATTATTTGTAGTTTGGTAGCTTTTACGCAGATATGCGTGCATCTGTGTTTACAGTACAATTGTTTGTGAGGGTGTTAGTGTGTGAATGCACGCTTTTGTAACCTGTAACCTACTGGAAGGTGCCTTGAAAGCTTTTGCAAACTGTCTTTACAGCTGTGCTCAACACATTCAGAATAAATACATTCAGAAAGAAAGAAATTCAACAGTGTGTATATTATGTAATTTATTAATGGTATACATTAGTAAGATGTTACATATACAATACTTCAAATCACCCTTATATGTGCGAGTAACAATTAAACTGGCTATTTGTGAGATTTAATCTTTAACTTAAGCAAGAAAACCTTGTTTGTTTTGAATCAGCATATTGATGATTAATCTAATCTACTGAAGTAATTTTCTCACATGCTGCAGATTGCATCGCTTTGAGTCAGTTTAATTACACGTTATTTTTTTGTACATTCTGGTTTGTACGATCAACAACATGAGGGTTATTTTTACTGGTTCTCATTGCCAATGAGTGTCAGAGCTCAGGTAATTCTGCCCAAGACAGGAAGTGGAAAAGTAAGGAGGAGGGGGTGCATTTGGGGGTAAAGTTGGTGAGCACCACTGAGACTCTGATGGCCGTACACATCAGTGGAGGAAGCTTTGAAGTGCAGGAAATGAAGGAAGGCACTTTCTTCCTCTCTCTCGCTCTCTTTCTCGCTTTTTCTTTGCTCTCTCTCCTCTGGTCTGGTACCTTGTGAGCGCAGTGATGCACGTTTCCTCAGAAGTCGAGGTGCAGTCCGAGTCAAGGCTTTGAAATGCACCGTAAGGCCCATAGCCTGAGACAAGTGCAGAAGTCTTTGGCCCTTTTCAAGTCGAGCTCTAAAACTACCCCCTAATCTCACCCCTGCCACCAGGTTTCACAAACTTAAACAGGCATGGGGCCATGAGCTCTAAACATAGATTGGTGTAGGTGAGCGTTGTCTTGCTTTTATGCTAGTCGGAGATCCAAATAAGGGAGCAACCGACTGCCAGACTAATAACTGAACTGAAATTCATGAAAAATGTTGCTTCACAGAACATCAGTGGGAGGGATATAAAACCACAGATAATCCATTCCACTGCATGTTGGGTGGCTGATAAATACTAGAGTGAAAGAAAAATGTCTTATCAAACGCATCTGCAACATGCCTGAAAAGAGGAACTAGGGTTTCTCATTGTCATTTAAAAAGTCAATATAATAAGCTATAAAAGATATGTTCTGGCCTCAGGTGCTTGTATAGGAGATGTGAATCAGTAGGTTTTTCGTAGATTTGGTGGAGGAGTCATGGGTCTGTGCATTACGTATAAATAAAGCTGGCTTTCTGCTTCAGTGGATTCACATGTCTCATATTTAAGCTAGAAATTTTCCAAGCATTTGCTTATGCTGGTGAAGTCTAAAATTGTGTAGTGAAACTCTTAGGAACTTCTTTACACTTTCTATATTCACACACAACATATGTATAGCGAAATATACTGCACAAGAGCACCGAGCATGCACAAAAAGTTGTACATGAATAATTTATCTGACCTTCATTTGCCCTCCCTTAAATTGCAGCATTGGGTAAGATAATAAAGATGGCCATTATAAACAGTGACCCCAAAAATGAAAGTTCGACCCTGATGTCGTTCCAAACCTGTATGACTTTCCATCTCCTGTGGAGCATCAAAAAGATATTATGAGAATTTGTTTTTTTTTTTGTTTGTTTGTTGGTTTTTTTTTTCAGTAGAAGCTGCTTGGTTACCGGTATTCTTCAAAATATCTTTTTTGTGTGTGAGTGTGTGTGTGTTTTGCAGAATGAATAAAGTAAATGATGACAGAATTTCATTTATGGGTGAACTATCCTTTTAAGAATGCATTTTGCATACACTACAAAAATGATTTTTTGAAGTTGTAAATAAAGTTTATTGGAGAACATTTTACAAGAAAATAATATTTTAGTCTTTCTACTTTAATGCTTAATTCATTGCCAATTCTTTGTAATCTTTGTGAAATTTACTAGCAATTTCTGAGTGAAAATGGTTTCAAAGTAAATTCTTTACCACATTTTTTCAGTGTATAATAAAAAAAAAAAATAGCAAACCAAATGGCATCTGCAAACACTCAGAACTAGCTTTTTCTGAACCATTTTTCAATTACTTAACAGATGTCAAGGTGATTTTAGTGGATGTAAAAAGTTCACAAAAAAATCCCATTGCAGAGTAACCGCAGATGTATTTCATCACATGACCTATGGACATGTTTAACAAACAAAAAGTGTTCAAAAAAAATTCTATAATAATATTAATATAAAACCTAACAAACTTTTTTTGTGTTGTGCTTGAAAATATTTGCTTGAAAAGTTTTTTTTTAAAGATAAAGATAAAATGTTTTAAATGCTACTTACACTTTTTAGGGCCACTTTATATATGAATTTATAAAGATTTACATCAAGAGCACCCTGTGCAATATCAGTGCATCAGTTTTATTAATATTCTTGAGGTCGTCCAGGCTCTGCATAAAATGCAATTCCTCCCCCTGCACCACTCAAGGTCTCTCTGCCTGTAGCCTTTGAGCTTTCTATCTTTCTTTTTTTTTCAACTAACTATCACTTCCTGTTCAGCTGTATATGGTAGCATGGAGTATGCAGTTTTGCTGCAAAAGGTCAGACCTCAGAAGCAGCAAACTTGTTGAATCGTCTTTGCTCACTTCAGGACAGACCGATCGCTGTGTACATGATTCCAGCAGAATCCCATCAAGCAGCTCTGACAGAAACAGATGAGTTGTGACAGTAGCACATCAGCAGAACACCATCAAGATCAAAGGGAACGCATTTAACTGTGGTTGCTGGCTGCTCCATTTCCAGCCACTGTTTTTCAGCAGCCGTGCTACAAGCTCATCACTACAGCTATGACGGTTCTCCAACATCGTGGTTTCTGAACTTAACCACATTCGTATAATAGCTTACAATAACCATGTAAACATGCCGTACTTACTGTACATGTCAATCTGTTTGTGTCATGTTTGATATTTTACCTTTACGTATAAAAAAGTGATCTAGCAGCCACAGACTGGCGTGTTTTCAGAGGATCAAGACTACAAGGATGACATAAACTGGACTTGAACTTCTGTCCTGGCGAATTAGTAACAGGAAGCCCCTCACCAGTCGATCCAGACAGTTTTCTTTTCCTTTTGAGTGTCCCCTCCTGTCTTTTTTATTCAGTAGTGTTCCCTCAATCACATCAAGCAGTTCTTCTGCTTAGGGGAAACACATATATGTATGGAAAACTGTACCTTCCTAAAGTCCTAGACAGCAGAGGAGGCACTTTTGTTTGGCAACCACCTACTACCGTGTTCAAGGCTCCATCACTGAGTCAAGGAGTGGCAGATAAGTTTCCAAAGGTTAACCTCTAACTTTTTTGTCGTAAAGCTTAACCTCCCACTCATGCAAAACATTCCTCTCAGTGGCAAACCCACTGGTTTCCCCCTCTCCAGGTACTGATTTCTTATAAATGTCTCATTTTAAATAAGCATGACAATTTCTGAGGCTCAGTCAGATGAGGAAAGTGACTGCCACAGACGGTATAGTTATAACTCAGAGCGATGAGGCAGCTCATGAGCGTTGAATGATACAGAGACGATTCTGGTTTCTGTTTTCACTTATATTGACAACTGATGTGGAAGAAGAAACCCTTCACCTGCTTGGTCTCTTCACCACCACAAGGTCCCACAATGCCAGGGTTACATCTGAGATTGATGATTGATTACAGCTGCCCGTGGGTGGGCAGCCCGTCCGCTTGTGTTATGCCACCCTGTAGCAAATGAGCGTCATCGTCCTCATGCTCTGATCCTCGGTAGGCGTCCTTTACCCTACTTGAAAAGAGAAATTCTGAAATTGAACTTATTTCAGGTCAAAATATCTCTTAATTCTCTCTTTCAAATCAGTCTGTTTTTCATCTCTTTCCACTTCTTGGAAAAGCAGGATGGGATATTTAGCAGAATGTGCAAGCTGTGCTTTTGCATAAAACAAAAGGAGACTGTAGCTATGAGTTGTTGAACGTCAAAGATAAAAAAAAAAGTACAGACAACTTAACAAACGTACAGTTGTTATATGCGTTAAAAAATTACCCTCCATCGTAGTTCAGAGAAACTTTTCACATTTTTACATTCAAATCGCAAGTGCATAATTAGCATTTTTGGGTGCACTATTTCTTTAAATGACAAACGTAAATGCTAAACTTTAATTCTAATGTTTTCTAATCATAAATAGTTATAACATTGTTTTAGAGTTAGATTTGATAGTTTTGTTACTTAGACTTACAGTATACTGTTCAAAAGTTTGGGGTCAGTAAGATTTTTGAATGTTTTTGAAAGAAGTCTCTTATGATCACCAAATCTGCATTTATTTGATCAAAAAAAAGAGTGGTGGTGATTAAGACTTTTGTGGGTTCTTTAATAAACGGAAAGTTCAAAAGAACAGCATTTTCTATTTGAAATAGAACATTTTTGTATCAGTGTAAAAGTTTTTACCATCACTTTTGATCACAATATAATGCATCTTTGCTGAATAAAAGTATTAATTTATTTTTAAAAATGAATAAATAAACAGACTCTTGCTGACCCCGAACATTTGTACAGTATTATATATGTACATGTCATTTTACTAAAAAAAAAATAATCGGTTAAATACAGCCCAGCACTGGGTGTAATATGGACAAACCCAGCAATCCAACTTTCTGGGAAGTTTTATTTAACTAGTTTTATATATATATATATATATATATATATATATATATATATATATATATATATATATATGTGTACTATATATGTATGTATGTATGTATGTATATATGTATGTATGTGTGTGTACACATATATATATATAAGGAGACTGTGTGTGTGTGTATATATATATATATATACACTGATAAAAATTATTTTGTGGTTAAGTAAATATTACATAAAAACAAATGTAATTATGTAATTTCTACATTAAATAATTTACTTCAGGCAAGAATTTAAAAATTAAAGTAAATTCTATATTAGTACTCAATTTAAGCTTGTAGAAATTAAAGTTTGAACTTATAAGTATATTTTACTTGGAATTGTTTGTTATGTTTACAAGGATTCTTTAAATAAATATCAAAGTTATGATCCTGTTTTTCCCATCATGCACTAGGACATTAAAAATTTAAAAGGTTAAATTTTTCACTGTTTTCAAGTTGTATTTAAACTGTTTTATAGTTGCTTTTGTTGTTATGTTTAGTAACTTACGGTTTTGTGATATCTGGAGTTGATTTTCTACTCAAAATGACCCATTCATACTCAAAACTCTATCCACTGATTGTTACCGTCATTGTGTATGGTGTACCAAGTATTGAGGTCTCTGTTTTCATGTGGGAAATAATTATATTGAGTGGACATATTATCTTAAAAGGATAACAAGCTGGTTATTTTCCAGTGCTACATTGTTTGAGTAAATTTTAGAAACCGTGACTGAGTGAAATGTACTTAAGTATTGCAGATTTAACTTAAAATAATTAAGTAAATATTACTCATCAAACTCTAACTGTCCATGTTAAATTTAACTTTACTTAACTAACCTAACTAACCTAACTTAGTTAAGTAAATTTTACTTAATTCAATGCTTAAATTTTATTTAAAATTGATGTGTGCAACTTGCAAAATAAAAATTAAGTAAATCTTACTTATTGTTTTTTTCAGTGTATATATATATATATATATATATATATATATATATATATAATATATACAGGGTGCAATTTGCCGGGGTGGATGGGGGACGGGGGTTGGGGGGGGATTTCCCCTCCTCTGGTTTATGCATTCCTGCCTCTGCTGAATTATTTTCATCCCCAGTGGGGATAAAAACATCCCGCGATCTCGCTCCGAGGTCCCGTTCTGAATCAAACGATTTGCGATCCGCGATCCGATTGGAGCGCTTCGGAACAGTGAATCATTTTGTGACTCAATGGTTTAACTGATTCGGAGTTTCAAAAAGCTCAGCAGATACTGTGTTCTTTGCTCTCTTTCTCTATATAATTTATTCGTTGGTTGAATAACCGTGGAAATGAAATCATTACAATTAATAGGCCTAACTTACAATGTTTTTAATAGATTGTGATCACGTTAAATACAGTTTCTGTCATAGTAAAAACATTTCATGACATGACACCCATTTAGGCTATTACTTGCCTAAAAAGATAGGTTTATGATGTGCGCTATTAACAGATTACACTAACATTAGGTTACTTAGGCTATTACCTTCAGAGAAAAAAGTTTTCAAAAGCATCCCGCCCCTCTGCTTTTTTCACAAATCGTACCCTGTATATATATATATATATATATATATATATATATATATAAAGCTGAACTGCTTCCAATAATCTGACCCCCATATGCTCTTCCCAATGGGAAAAAGGTGTACAGTTTCACTCAGCAAGCTCACAGGCATAGGAGACAGAGCAAGATAGAGAGTGAGAGATTTTTTATAAACATACTCACAACCTAAATCCATTCTGATCCATATATAAATTATTTGGTGTGTATCCAGTTCATGGAATTGATACAGACACAGATATGAGCAGACAACTGCACTTGAGTGTCACCTGACAAGAGCATCCGGCTAAGGGGAAACATGCAAGCATGAGCAGTAGCCCGCAACTGTTGAATCAATTGAATGAGAGGCAGCCATGTGGCATAGACGTCATCTCTGGAGTGTATTAGTGAGACCGAAAGCGTCATAGTATTGGGTGAGGTTGAATTACAGCCAGCATGCCTGATGTCAGAGGTTTGTTTTATCGCAACTGGTGCCAAGGCAGAACAGCACAGAAAAACAGAAGCTGCACACTTCATACTGGGTCTGCTGGGTACTAAGTCATGTTTTTGGAAACTTCACCCTGCCGTGGGACACAATGACCTCCCAGTTACCTCCTCTCCATCTCTCTACAGTGATCAAAATCTGTCTAGCAAGGAAAACGACAGCAATCAAGCAGATGCATCTCCCAACATGTTTTATTAATTGTCATATTAAAGATTCACACACAGCCTGCTCCCAGTTGCCTTTCTGTCATAATGTCTGTGCCCTCGTAACTATTGCTTACCACCAAATACCACCCGCATATATACAAGCATATTCAAATAAGCATGTGCAGATGCATGGTATATGGGGACCATATCAAATATGAATGAATTTCATTTATTGTATCGGATGATTTTTGATATTTGTTTTTAACCATTTCTGCATATATTTAGATTTCAATCATCTAGCATGACCTTAGCATAAAGGATGGCGTAAGATTGTGGCATTTGTTTAATTCTTTTTAAGACCACTATTTCTTAAAGACAGTGGGTGTCACCTAGTTATTTTATAACAAAATTTCCTTTCACAAACTTTCAGAATGAATATTTGACAAAAAATATAAATTGCATTAATTAATACATATTACAGTTCTATTATATTCTTATAGTTATAACATATAGTTATATTTTCATTTGTACACTCAATAAAATATTCTAAATACTATTCTAGACTAGTCTTTCTTTATCTAAACCCTTTACCTTTCATTGCCTAAATATGGCACTTATATAATTCTAATTTAATAAAATATAATACAATACAAAATATACAAATAAAAATAAAAATAAACAAGTAAACAAATACTTTCAAAAACATCAAAATGAATATTAAAAAAAATATGAATATCAGTGAATATTGAAAAAAATATTTTTTAAATCATTTTGACATTGACAAATAGTATTTATTATAGTTATTTTATATATAATTATGTTTTAATTTATATTTGTATTACTGTATTTATTTGTTTTAGACAAAATCTGTAATCTAAAAATAAAAGTATATATTTATAACAAAACTATTTGTTGGCTTATCGCTATTGAACAAAATTTTACTTTCATTGCACCCCTAATAACGTGATCTTATCTTATGTTCTCTGATCTGTCTGTCAACAGAAGGATGTTCCCTTTCCTCAGCTTTAACATCAGCTCACTGGACCCCTCGGCTCATTATAACATATACGTGGATGTGGTTCTTGCAGACCAGCATCACTGGAGGTACCAAGGAGGCAAATGGGTCCAGTGCGGCAAGGCAGAAGGCAACATGCCAGGTACTCGACAGTCACACGGTGCCTTTTTGTGCCCACTATCTACTTTTAAACCCTACAAACAAGATAAATGTCTTTATCTGCATTGTGGTTTTCGCAGTGTGAGTCTTTTCTGAGCAGTGCAGAAAACTTCACATACCAATAGCTCTGTCTTTTTGTGGCTAGAGGTGCATGAACGTTTCTGATACCACTGTATGCCACAATCAGAGGAACCTAAGCATGTGGCCCACCACAACAGTTCTGCACTGCAGCTGCTGTTCGAGGGTGACTGCATGGTAGTGCAAGTGTGAAACATTTGACATTGTACTCTTAATAGGCTTATACCAATCAATTTACAAAGTACAAACATTTAAATACTCATACTTAGTACTATTTTAACCGAATCTTTCTCTACCTAAACTCCTGACCTTTCCTTACCTAAATATGGCACTTCTATAATTAGAATAATTCTGCAATATAATAAAAAGTTATAAAATATACAATTATGAGAAATATGAAAAAATAAGCATATATTAAAAAAATTGTAACAATTAAATAATATATAAAATATACATTACCATTCAAAAATTTGGGGTCTGTAAGAGTATTTAAAAAAAAAAAAATTAGCAAGAATGCATTAAATGCATCAAAAGTGACAGTAAAGACTGTTAATAAGAATATTGTTACAAAACTTTTTATTTCAAATAAATGCTGTTCATTTGAACTTTCTATTCATCAAAGAACCCTAAAAAATCATAATACTATCCACAAAAATATTAAGCAGCACAACTGTTTACAACTTTGAATAATAAGAAATATTTTCTGAGCACCAAATCAGCATATTAGAATGATTTGTGAAGGATCGTGTGACACTGAATACTGGAGTTAATCGGCTTCAGGAATAAATTACATTTTAAAATATATTAGAATAGAAAATATACAATAACAATTTAATTATTTTAAATTGTTATTAACAGTCTTTTAAATTGTTATTAACAGTCTTTACTGTCCCTTTTGATGCATTTAATGCATTCTTGCTAAAAAAAAAAAAAGAAGTAAAAAAAAAACAATTTAATTATTTTAAATTGTAATGATATTTCACAATATTGCTTTTTTACTGTATTTTTATTTAAAAATGCAACCTCGGTGAGCATAAGAGACTTCTTTCAAAACCATTACAATATCATACTGACCCCAAACCTAAATGGTATTATAAATGCTATATATCAATAAAATACTGTGTCATTGAAAGTAAAATATGGTCATGAATATTTAAATTGCATTCAGTACATATATATTTATGCCTAAGTGCCTCATTTATTTATTTTTTTTACAGGAAACAGAATGTATATGCACCCAGACTCTCCCAACACTGGGAATCACTGGATGAGACAGGAAGTTTCCTTCGGCAAACTAAAACTTACCAACAACAAAGGCAGCTCTAACAATGTAGCACAGGTAATTTAATATATTAATAATAAACTCCTACAGTAAAGCAGTCTTACTGCACCATACCCAAATCTGAGTCATCTGTGTCGACACTGGTTGTCAAACAGAGATTACAGTTACCATTTAGGTAATACATCTGCACTATTTCTCTAACAATTGCATTGCTTGGAATACAGATGATAGTGCTGCAGTCGCTCCATAAATACCAACCACGTCTTCACATCGTGGAGGTGAAAGAGGATGGAACGGAGGATCCCTTTCTGACCTCGAAAACTCAGACGTTTGTCTTCCCTGAGACTCAGTTCATTGCCGTCACTGCCTACCAGAATGCAGATGTAAGTCACGTCATCTGAACGCATCATTGCTCTGAGTTATTTTCTTATTAATCAGATTGCAACTGCCACATAACCACTGCTTACAGCAAACAAAGATACATATCATCACAGTGTGGGATGACCCAGACAAGAGAGTTGTGTTATGTCTGCACTTTGAATATGGGTTGTGTATGTGCTGAAGATGTTAAGTCTGACTGTAGGAAAGAGTGTGAGTGTAATTCATGAATTATTTCGTAATGGCAGTGATCTATCATCTCCCTGACTATGCTTCCTGTACCCATGTGACTTTACTCTTACCCTCTCTCTCTCTCTCTGCCCTTTCTCCAACCTCTTCCCCTGCCATTTCTTTCACAGATCACTCAGCTGAAAATAGATCATAACCCTTTTGCTAAAGGTTTCCGGGACAATTATGACACGTAAGTAAGCCTGAAGTAAATTAAATACAGAAAACTGGTCTCTGTGGAGCAATATTTGTCATTTACATCTATCTATCTATCTATCTATCTATCTATCTATCTATCTATCACTACTAGTCAAAAGTTGCCTGCATTTATTTGATCCAAAGTACAGCAAAAACAGTACAATTTTTGAAATATTTTTACTATTTAAAATAACTGTTTTCTATTTGGACATATTTTAAAATGTATTTTATTCCTGTGATCAAAGCTAAATTTTCAGCATCATTACTCCAATCTTCAGTATCACATGATCCTTCAGAAATCATTCTAATCTGCTGATTTGCTATTCAAGAAACATTTATTATTATTATTATTATTATTATTATTATTATTATTATTATCAATATTTAAAACAGTTGAGTAATTTTTTGGGGGGGTGGGGGATTATAGAAATGAATACTTTTACTTAGCAAGGATGCTTTAAATTGATCAAAAGTGATGATGAAGACATTTATAATGTTACAAAAGATTTCTATTTCAGGTTCTTCTGAACCTTCTATTCACCAAAGAAACCTGGAAAAATTCTACTAAGCTGTTTTCAACATAATAATACTAAATGTTTTTTTGAGCAGCAAATCAGAATATTAGAATGATTCCTGAAGGATCATGTGACTGGAGTATTGATGCTAAAAATTCTGCTTTGAAATCACAGGAATAAATTACATTTCAAAATATATTCAAATAGAAAACAGTTATTTTAAATAGTAAAAATATTTCAGAAGTTTACTGTTTTTGCTGTGCTTTGGATAAAATAAATGCAGGCTTGATGAGCAGAAGAGACTTCTTTAAAAAACATTACGAATCTTACTGTTTAAAAACTTGACTGGTAATATATCTATCTATAAACCTTCAAACTTCAAGACTTTTTAATGTATTTTTTACAAAATAATTCAATTCAATTCTATATCCTGTTTGTTACCTAAATTCAAATTCATTTAAAAATTCAGGAACTGCATTTTCAGTTTAATTAATAGCGCAACATTCTTAATGTTTTGTCAGTTGAAGTTGACCTTTGACCCTCTATTTCCTCATGTAGGCTGTATGCACCTCCCGACTCAGACCGCCTTACACCTTCCCCAACTGAAAGCCAACAGCTCCTCCCAGGCAGCTGTTACCCTCACCAGCCATACCTATCTGATCAGTACATGAGCCCCCTGCCTCAGAGTCGTTTTTACAGCCGCGAGCCGGTCAGCATGACCCAGCAGTGCCCCAAAGACCCTACCGCCAGCCCTCACAGCCGCTTTTACCTGCCCAGCCAGCAGGGGGTGCCGCCGAACCGCCTCGACTTCAACGCCTACGAGAGCGAATACACTTCCAACAGCCTCTACAAGCCGTTTCCAATTCAGACGTCCCCACACCACCCTCTGGGCTACTACTCTGAAAGCCCCTTCGCTTCCGGACCGGTTTCTGGTGCCAACGCAGGCGCGTGGAGCTCAGGAAGGCCCTCGCCGCAGTACCTTAATCACCCACACCACAGTAAACCCGGATCTAGTCTGGGCTGGTTCCGAACCATCTCGTCCCCAGCCACGTCTTCGTCTCCCTCAGCAGCGAACTCGCGCTTCCATTCCTCCCCATCGCTCCTGGATCCCCAGCGCCAGCCGCTGCTCCAAGACAAGTCCAAAGAGTCCGGGGAGGACACCTGGATGGAAGCCCCCTCGGTTAAATCGGTGGACTCAGCTGACTCAGGTTTGTTCGAGGGAGGAGAGAGCAAGAAGAGGCGCGTGTCGCCTTACACGTCCAGCACGGAAAATTCCCCTCCCAACCGCAGCGCAGAGGCTTGCGAAAAGGACAATTGCAGTGACGCGGGCTACTACGGCTTCTACACCCACTGAAGACCAGCACTCAGACTGTGCTCCTGCTGTCTTCCACCCACCGTCTGTCTGCATGACCCGAGATGCAGGGATCAAGCTCTCTGTGATAGTAGCTACAGTGCCAGGTGTTAGGTGGCCCCTCTGTGTTTTGTGTTGCCTGTGTTAGATGTTTGGGGGTCATGTGGAGGTGTTCTGAAGGTCACTGTCACACAAAAGACGAAGACGATGTGACTGCACTGAGACACTGGCCTGGAGACACACAGACAGACAGACCTGTGTGACTTTAGCAGCTGAAGATTTCACAGCACACCTGCTGACACTCCCCCAAAGGAACTGTCTCTGTCCCCCTCGTCAGCCACAGACATGAAAACACCTCACAAAAACCCATGCAACACAAGCACGCTCAAACAAACAATCAAATCGTTTTCGTCACATTCACATCTGTCTTGAAAAACGTGGACTTAGAGGTGTAGTTCACCCAAAAATGAAAAGTCATAGCACAAAGACATTTTTAAGAAATTACAAAAAGGTGCTTTCAAGCTTCAAGGATGCAAAATCATCATAAAAATAGTTAATACAACTCATGTGCTGCATGTCAAGTCTTCTAAAGCTTTATGATAGCTTTGGATGACAAATGAGCACATCAAAGGAAAAGTCTATTTCTCATCCAAATTTCAGTTTTCACTCATAAATTGCTAGTAAATTTCACAAATAATTACAGAGAAGCAACAAGTATCAGATTGAACTAAACATGAAAGTAGAAAGACTGAAACTGTATTCATAAATGTAAAACTTCATTTGCACACAAATCCTTTAATTGGTCTCTAAATGACATGAAATCGACTTGCTCAAGATGTGATGTTGTGGACCTGTAAGCATGTGCTGATATAACATTTTCAGATCGACATAGTCGTTATTTGATGGATGATTTTATTGGAAATAATAGAAATTTGCATATTAAGCAGAAGATTTATATGTAAACAGACTAGTGTTGCATGCACTTGTGTGCTGCATAACAATTTGGCACGATACAGGTTTAATACATTTTGCATCTGAATGCGAGCCTTCATTACAGAATAACATTTGTGTGTCCAGTCAATCCCAAAATGCACCCCTACAGGGAGAACAATCAATAAGCACATTAAAGCCCAGGCCACTCAGACAACACATGCTGGAAATAAAATAGCCATGATGTCTAACAGACCATGGCTGCATGCACCAGCTGGAATTCCATCCTTTAATAGACAGACATATTATGGTTGATAGAATGCATGAGTAATTATATATGCAGTTATATTAAGTGTTCATTCAAAAGTTTGGGAACCGAAAGCTTTTTTTTTTTTTTTTAAGGAATTCGTAGTTTTGCATCAAATTTTCATAAGTAAAGAAATTAAATTGTTACAAAAAAAATTAAAATGTAGTTCTTTTGAACTTTCTATTCATCAAAGAACTGTATTGTGGTTTCCACGAAAATATTAAGCAGCACAGCTGTTTTCAACATGATAAGAAATATTTCTCGAGCAGAAAATCAGCATATTAGAATGATTTTATGAGAGGAAAGGATTATGAAACACTGAAGACTGAAGTATGGCTGCTGAAAATTAAAAACAAAATGTAAATAATCTGTATTAATGATCAAATAAATGCAGCCTTCATGAGTATGAGATTTCTTTTTGAAATAAAAAATCTTCAAAAAAAAAAAAATGCACTCCTTCAGATAAACGCAAAAACAGACAAGTGAAGGTTAATAGATTTGAATTTAAAATGCAAAACTGAACATTGAGACCTATAGTAGTTCCTTCCTGATCCCTTTAAAGTTTTATAGTTCTGAAAAAAATTATTTTAGTTTTCATAGTGTATACTGGCAACTTATGTGATGGCGATTGTTTGAGACTGGGCCTTGTAATCCTCAGATTTCATTTAGCTAAAGTCCACGAGTTAGCATAAACACAATAGTGTCAATCTGATGATCTGTAACAGGACATACTTAAACCAACAGCATCATGTCTTGAGGCGTCGCACATGACGGTATACAGATAGACAGGGTGGAAAAATGGACACCTGGCAGGGGCTTCAGACTTCATCTTTATTCAAACAACAGAGTAACATTCGGACAGCCCACACACAGACGTCAGTGACACAGAGGAAGAATGAGCCTTCAGTCTAAGCCTATCAGGCACCGCTGGCATTCAAAGGTGAGAATGACCTCAGACAGATAAGTGGGTGACAAGATGCCACTGCAGAAGACAGTACACAGACTTCTGAGACATACCGGAAGCCAGAACTGTCAATTTATAGAAGCTTTCTGCATCTTTCAGATCACAAATATGCACATAGACAAATGCATATGGTCTGTGTCCTAATATGAAACCATTACTTGTAAAATAGAACAATTAAAAATGATGGCCCATCATTAAAATTCATTGCCATCTGTGTTCATAGAAGTTTCCGAGAAATTGTAAAGTGCTGCAAAAACCAACATGGTATCAATTTTCTGTGGCCACTCTGTGATCACAGTTTTTTTTTTTTTTTTTTTTTTTTTTAAAGTCAGCAAGCTGACTTTAACTGCCTCTGTTTATTTTATCAGTATGTATGTTGATGCAAAACCAAATGAAACAACAGAAATATGGTTAAGACTGCATTATTTTAAAATGCCATTACTGGATTAGAAAGCCGTTGCCAGATATCATTCTTAGTTATTTAGCATATACCATGCAATTTTGATGCTCGGAAATTTGTAATATTCTACAAATTCATTAATTTGCTTATGGGTTTATTAAAGTTAGTTATTAAAAAAAAAAAAAGCAAATGGTTGCAAGTGATAGCAGCAATATTATTTAACTGACAATGTTACAGAACAAATTTGTATTTTAAAGTGCAATTAAAGTGTTTCTATGTTAATTTAAAAGATGCATAATTAATGTTCGTGTTTGGTTTCTTTTATACACTGAAATGCACTGAAACGGTTGTTTCTGTTGATGTGCAATGAAAATAATGAACAAATTGTCTGTTGTTGTCATATTAGCAGTCAATCCGTGTTTTGGCTGACCCCTGGTGGACATTATGAGACATTCTTCGAGTGTCAATAGCAGGTCTTTTAAGAAACCTATTTAGGTTATTCTCTCTGGCACCATCCTTGTTTATTTGTTGGGATAAAAGCAACAATTTAAGTAATGTTACTAATAATAAAAGAGGTGCTTCTGTAGTAAGTTTCCTCATCCAAGCAAACTGAGCCTCAGATACTGTATATAATATTAAATGATGTTTTTGATTCATTCTAAATGTAATAAAGACTGAACTATACAAACAATTTTTTTTCTATTCTTTAATATTGTACATTTTATAGCTGTTTTAAATAACTATACAAGTGATGACTTGAAAGTTTATTAATTTAACATTTGTACATTATGATTTTTTTTCATCCAGGCCTACACAAAATGGTCATTTCTGATATCACATTTTATATGGGGTTTAAACTGTGAGCTTAATTCATACGTAAATGACAATAAATATAATATCATTGTCTATAATCAAAATATGACATTTGGTTCATTAAAAAAAAATAAGACGTGCAATGTAAGAGTGCTATGGACACATTTCAGCACCCTCCTTCAGTAAAAGTCAATGAGGGCCCAAATCAGAATTAATCCATTTACTGCTCAATCCAAGAGAAATAATGGTCGTTTTATAAACTGACAAGTTAACGAAAGAAAAAGTTAGTTAATGAGAACTCTGAATATTACGTATGATCATGTAATAAATTTTCTTTATCCAGACTCTTGTTGTATCCACCGGCACATAAGTACTTATATAAAGTGAAAAGTAATTTTAACATTGCCCATAGAAATGTGCACGTGCAACTGCTAAAACTAAACATCTCCAGAATTCGCATAAATTCTCGTTTACCTTTTGGCTTATATTTTATCCAAAGTAGAAGACAAGTTCAAACTGTCCACCAAGTTTCTGTGTCCTCAACCTTGAAATAAATAGAAATGTTCAAAATGAATCCCTCCTCTTGCTGTTTGGTAAAAGCATCATCCTTGCTCAATGGATTCGTTTTAAACCCTTAGCAATTCATTGTTGCTCCCAAAAGCTCCAAGTTAGTATAGTCTTTCAAAAACTGTGTGCAAACTGAATTTATCACAGCCATTAAGTGTCCACAGTGTTGCAGCAATCTGCCTTCTTCACCATAATTCCAGGTTTTTAACATTGGCAAAACCAGGATTCTCCCTAATCTTCCAATACGTTCCATTGTAAAGCCAAACTTCCTTTCCAGAAGCATCCAAAGTTTTCCTGTAAGATGGAAACATTTTAACATTCTAACTCTAATTTGTATGAATAAATTAGTTGTGGGGTTGATGTTAACTCACCTGAAGAAGCGAGGGATATGCTCTTCTCCTTTCTTGGCTAGAATTTTCCTCCTTTCTCTTTGCTTTTCCTCCACTTGATCCTTCTTTTTATCAGTCTCCTCTATTTTCCCCTCCTCAAGAAGCCTAACACCACCAACACAGAGCAAACTTATAACACATGATCTCTGGACTTGCAAATCCATGAAATTGCTAAATCATTCTGGCTCCAACGTCTGTCTATTTATCATTGTCTACTAGGAAGATCTCACCTCTGGTCAGGGCGCAAGCGTGTATCTGTAGGGGGCAGCAGGGGCTTAAGGTCAGGGGTCATCTCATTCATCTCAATTGCAAAGCTAGAGAACCCATAGTAAAGTATATAGTTCTTGGGCTGTGGATCTGTAAGGAAGCACAGACATTCTGAAAAAATCTGCCAATACAAAGATACATTTTCCATTTATTTGTTTTGTCATACAGAACAGCCACAAAATCAGAATTATTTCCATACAGAATTGACCCAATACATTCCTGGTCTTCTTGTGAACAATGAACCTATTTCACAGACTGTGATGCTGTTTTTCCACAGATATTAACATCATAAATTTAGTTTTTTTTTTTTTTCAGTTTTAAAAATATAATGTACATTTATAACACTATACTTTGTGTTTTATTACATTGGCATTAAATCTCAGAAAACTGGTAAATCTACTGCATGAGAGTTTCTTATAAAATAGCTCATCAATGTAATCTCTCTGCTTTGTTCCTTATTTGGAAAGTTATAGAAAATTATGTTGGGGGTTTTTTTATATATTTGTTGTGGTTTCTGTTAACCACTATAGAAGTTTACAGACTATTTACCGACTTCTGCTGCTCAAAATGTGAAGAGAGTCCATGGCAGCATGAGTTATTACATAATGTTGACCAATATCCAAATATGTATTTAGTATTTTCTAAGCAAATGCATTCGGTCTGGATAATTCCCAATGGATAAAATAAAATTTAATTTAAAATTCTGTTTCACACAGAAATACATCACATTTTAAAAGTAATTTGGGGTGCAAATAGCAGTTCATGCAGCAGTGGGCTGTTCATTGACTTGAAAGATGACAACAGTATTTAATAAAATAGAGGAAAGATGACTACTCACTTGGCTTCCAGATACACTGTGGATTGGGAAGGGTGTCACAGAAGATGCCTTCATGCCAAAATCCACCAAAACGATGGACGACATTACCAGCCTCATCAAGAACTTGACCCTGCACTTCATTTTTGGAACCATCTGAACCCCAGTAACGTGACTGAGAGGGAGAAAAAAAAGGTCACACTTTAAGGTCCAATTCTCACCATTTAACAAACCATTAACTATGATTTTTGCCTCAATAAACTCCTAATTTACTGCTTATTAATAGTTAGTAAGGTAGTTGTTAAGTTTGGGTATTTGGTAGGATTACGGATGTAAAATATGATCATGCAGAATATGTGCTTTATAAGTACTAATAAACAGCCAATATGTCAATAATAGGCATGCTAATAAGCAAATAGTTACCAAAAAATCTGAATTGTACAAAGTTTACTTGTAAAAATATGTACTCAAAATGAATGAAATGACAAAATTTGCAATCAAAACCAAACACACCTTGACAAATGTGATCTTACAGGTGCAGACCGAACTTTTCAGGTTACGAATAATGACTTCGCCATAGTGCTCGAGGTATCGCTGCTGACTGAGGACATTGTGGATGCACGTCACCACTTTGTTCCATTCATAGTGGTCCCCATATCTACAAGTTCAGTATATCAAAAATCAGAATTATTCTTAAAAATTAGAATTAAAATTTCATTGACACCAAAGCAGATACTTGCTTTTTTAGAGTCACATTCACCATCCCTGTAGGCATGATCTCCAAAGATTTGCCCCAAAACTTGTTCTTCCATCTCTGGTCTGCTCTCAGCATGTAGGATTAAAAAAAAAAAAAACACAATGAGATTCAAATTCAGACATACAGTACGTTAAGACATCATCACACAGGCCTTAAACCACACCCTGCCAGAAGTTGAAATTGTCTGATTCTGCATGACACGCAGATATTGGTGGATGATGGGAAACCTGAGGGCAAACAAAATCACGGATTAAACAACTGCTTGATAGCAACTTATCTGGTGTGTGATTAGATGTGATTATTAGTTACCTGTTCACTAATGTAGCGGAAGCCTCTGTCCTCTCTGATACACTCAAATGTCTCTCCCAGAACTGGATTAAAAGGTTTGTAACGGTTGCGAAACTGAGCCGTAGCATAGCCAGATATGGCAAAAGCAGCAATATAAACCTTTACAAAGACAAAACAGAATGTTCTACTAAACATAAAGAAATACACCACTGTTTGGGGTCAGTAAGAATATTTTTTTAAGAAATTAATACTTATATTCAGAACAGATGTATCAAATTGATAGAGAGTAACAATAAAAACTATTTTTTGAACTTTCTATTCATTATAGAACAACTGTCTTCAACATAATAATAATAATAATAATAATAATAATGATAATAATGCAATTTTTTGTTGTTTGAGCACCAAATCAGCTTATTAGAATGATTTCTGAAGGATCATGTGACTCTGAAGACTGGAGTAATGGCTGCTGAAAATGCAGCTTTTCCATCACAGGAATAAATTTCAATGGGAAACATATTAAAATAGAAAATATTTTTAAATTTCAATAATATTTCACAATATTACTGTTGTTGTAGTTCTTTTTTTTCAGCCTTGGTGAGCAATATGAGACTTCTTTCAAAAACATTAAAAAATCTTACCAACCCCAATGTTTTGAATGGTAGTATATATACAGATATAGCAATAGTTTATTATATAATTTATATACTTCTAAATGAATCACTCCTTTTGTGATCATTTGGCCATATGCAGTTTTGCTGAAGTTTCTGTAATTATTACCATCCTCTGGTAGGGGTCATCGGTATGATTGGCAGTGTCCATTAGGTCAGAGTATTCCAGCTCCTCACAGAGTCTCTGCAGCAGGCACACAGGTTCATTCAGAGCTGCTGGCATGGAGACACGGGACAGATCCTTCCCTATGTTGTTGTACAGGATAGTCATCAATCCAACGTGGCTGTTGTCAGGGCAGACTGCAGGCAGAGTAGTACGACGTCCGGTGTTCTTTATGGTGTTCAGTTTTGGTGGTGCCTTTGAAAGGCTGGCGCGGTACTTGCGTGAAGCCATTGCTGTTGAGTTCATAAGAAAAAGTAAAAAGAAGTCTCTTAGGTCGCATTAATTTGATCAAGAATACAGCACAAAATTATTACAATATAAAAATAACAATAATTTTTTTAATGTAATTTATTCCTGTGATGGTAAAACTGAATTTTCAGCAGCCATTAGTCCAGAATTCTGTCTCACATTATCCTTTAGAAATCATTCTAATATGCTTATTTGGTGCTCAAGAAACAGTTCTTATTATCAGTGTTGAAAACGGTTGTGCTGCTTAATATCGGTGTGGAAAATGTGATACTTATTTTAGCATTCTTTAATGAATAGAAAGGTCAAACATATTAAAAATTTTCTGTAACATTTGATCAATTTATTGCATCTTTGCTGAATAAAAGTATTAATTTCTCTTACTGAGCCCAAACTTCTGAATGGTAGTAGTGTGCTTACTAAGCATTTAATTTTCACTAACCATGAGCCTCATCAGGTTCTGAATTACTGGATCCATCACTCAGACCGGACTCATCGGACATCTCAGAAGAGCTCGCACACATAAGCTCATCACATGCGTCAAAATACTCTGCTGCTGAGTCAGCCACTGAGGGCGCACGGAAAGACAAACTACGGCCTGAGCCAGACTGAGTGAAACAGAGACAAACATGTAGGTAGTCAGAAACTGTTAGCTTGATTGCACCATACTGCTCTGACGAAAAAACAATGAGCAGACAAAAGAGCCTGTCGGTATATGAAGTAGGTGAAACCCATTAACCTGTAAACAGAATAAAAAAGCAGAGGGTGGAGGGGGGAAAGAAAGAGACGAAAATGGGAACAGGATGAGTAGGTTCTGGGTAGAAAGTGACACACCTTCCTTTGTAGCACAGTACGGAAGGATTCTTCTGAGGAGTCGGAGGACACTGAGAGTTTGTGGATTTTGGTGTGACGGGACTTAACATCTAACTGAAGATACACATACACACACACACACACACACACACACACACACACACATCTATGCAGTAAAACATCTATGCAGTAAAACACACATCTATGCAGTAAAACATGTAATGCACTGAAAATAAACTATTAAACCAGTGGTTCTCAACCTTTTTAACTCCAAGGCCCTTCATTGTCCACGACAATATTCAAAGGCCCCATGACTTCCCTGGTTGCTTGATTGGGTTGCACCCAAAATTGAAAATTTTATCATCATTTACTCAGCCTCAAGTTGTTCCAAATCTGTACAAGTTTGTTTTTCTGTTAAACATAAAAGAAGATATTTTGAAGAATGTGGGTAACCAGTACTTGGTCCCCACTGACTTCCATAGGTTGGAAAGAAAAATACAGTAACTGTTTGATAACCAACATTCTTCAAAATATGTTCTTTTGAGTTCAACAGAAAAAAAGAAACTCATACAGGTTTGGAACAACTTGAGGGTCAGTAAAAAGTGACAGAATTTCCATTTTTGGATGAATTATTCCTTAATAATTACGAAATATCTTGATGTTTAGTTATCTAATTTTCAGTTATTTATTTAGCTTATTTTAATGCTTGTTTTGTCTTGTTTTAAATCATTTCAAGTCATCTTGAATTTTTAAAGGTTTGTTGAGGCCCCTGGTTGAGAACCACTGTATTAAAGCATTTAATAGCAGGGGTGCTTGTTTTATGGTATAGAGCTTACAGCATCTATAATAACAATATAAACTAAAGTAAATCTATTCTTTGCATGCATGCAGAAAATTTCAAGGCAAAAGTGCTGCACTTTGTGCTTTTTCGATAAGTAATATAAGTCCTTGTCACCTCAGCCAGGCTGCAGAGGTTGTTGATCTGGGCAGAGGTGGTCTGGTGAAGCTCCCTGCTGGACCAGGTGTCCTGCAGCCTTTGGCGCTCCTGAGCAAGAGTCTCATGTGCAGTACGCAGAGAGGCATGGACTATAAGGAAAAAGACAGTGCTGACCTTCAATATTACACATCTAATACAGCAACTGGGTTTAAATTTAAACTATAAAATCATTAAGGCGTTACTCTTATCCTTTCATACCTTTCAAGGACATGGAGCAGATGTCTTGGTGGAGTTTCTTGCTTTCTGATGAGGTGGAGGCTGGTGGGGTTGCCTGGGTGGAGACATAATCGGGGATGGAAGGGATGGAGGTTCCCAGGTGGGAAGAACTGTTCAGGTGGCTTGATGATAACTGCATTAAAAAAGTGGATAGAAAAAAAAAGTAGGAGGAGATATTAGAATCTAATGTCTGCAACATGTAACAATCAGAAGCTATAGTACATTTACTAAAATACTAAAATACAACATAGACTACCATTCAGTATTTTTTTGAAGAAATTAATACTTTTATTTAGCAAAGATGCATTCAATTGATCAAAAGTGAGAGTAAAGGCATTTATAGTGTTACAAATAATTTCTATTTTAAATAAATGCTGTTCTTTTTAACTTTCTATTTATCAAAGGATCCTGAAAAAATGTATTAGAAATATATTAAAATAGAAAACAGTTGTTTTAAATTGCAATGATATTTAACAATAGGTAAGAGACTTACCGACCCCATACTTTTGAGTGGAAGTATACAATATGAAAAATACTATGGGACCACCATCTTGTGTAAAGCATTTGCTATACTTGGTATAATGTGTCGAAAGTTACAAGGAATATACAATCAGTGTTTCTTGTGCAGACTTACCGATTTAGTAATCCCACGAAATGGCTTCATGCAAAAAAGGAGTTGACTAAATTACTGGGGGTTTTGAGGCTCTAATGCTTACTACACATTTGCACAACACAAATGCCTGACTACAGTATGCAAAAAATAAAATCAAATAAAAATACATAGATATCTTTGGGATGACACTGCACATGAATATGGAATAAATTCCATAACAGTTCCCAAACCTTTGCGGAAAACATGAAATAATCCCAATGGCAGGGCAATCCCTGTAGGCAAAGATTATAATTGCTTCCAAGGCTTTATCTACAATATCAAGTAGAGGAAAATGTAAACTGTGCAGCCTCACCATTCCAAGAGCCTCAACTCGAGACAGAGTGCGAGAATGACCCCAAATCTTTCCACTCTTCTTCTTGGGTTTGTCAAGAAGGAGATTCTATGGGTCAAACACATGTGGAAACGTTTACTTGCAAGTCATTTTAGTAAAGGCCTGTCTTCAGCCTGCTCTGCAGCCTTTTTACTAACCTGCATGCTGATAATCCTCTGAAGGTCTCCGTTATTTACCGTTTGGCCCGACTCTAGAGAGTGCAACTTTTGGACCAGCCGTTGCAGCTCATTCAGCTCCATTTGACAACGGGTAAGCTCTGGAAAACAACACAAAGTGGTGCTTTTTATTATCTTATTCTGTGCTTATGCATCCTTTTATTACAGTGTCACTAGTATTTAAAACACAGTTGTACCTTGTGCACAGATGTCAGGTATTTGGGTCTGGAGCCAAGCTGACACTTTCCCATTAATGGCAGGATTGACACATGGCAGTGGTTCACCCACATAAGACGTGCCCTAGAATTGTTCATAAGACATTCATTTGTAACTTCCATCAGACAAATAAACAATTAACTCACCAAAGCATCTATTAGTGTACATTTACAGATAAAACCACCATCTGGGACATGAGGTCTAATCACTAATTCGTCTTGTTCTTAAACTGTGAGGACACATTCTCCTAATCCCTGGTGATTTAGAGGGCTACAGGAAGTCAAAGTAGGAACACTTTACTCACCATGTCCTGCATGGGACTGTTTTTGTGAGATAAATGACTGCTCTGGGAGAGGGCCTGGAGGAAGCCATTGTGAACGTGTGCAGCCTCATTTTTCTTATACATCCTGTGGGTGCTCAGCTTGGTGACCCATTTGTAATATAAATCCGGAGTCTTGGCCTAGTTAGAAAAGTAAATGGGTTGACATTTGACATTTGAGTTGACGTTTTTGACAGTGAATTTATTTGGCTTATTTATTTGATGAAATAATTAGCATAATTCATTGGATGAATGGAGGAAGAGTAGTCACATGACATGCAGATAAACTAATGAAACACTTAATCCTTTTTAGAATGTTTTATTTTGATTGTTTTTATTTTGAAATGATTTACTACAATTTTATATTTTTATGATTTAATTAACTATTAGCTTTTCATAAACTCATGAACCCCTTGCATTTCCTTCAAAAACATTCAGGGGTTCATGTTCGGAACCCCAGTTTGGAAAATTCTAGACAAGTGTTTAAGTGTTGAACTTAAGGAAGCCCATTTTCGTCATAGAATAAAAAAATAAATAAAACGCTAATTGCAACTTATCTCAAAATTTTGACTTTTTCCTCAATTACGAAAAGAAAATGTAATGCAGGTTTATATCTCACAATTGCGAAATATAAACTATGACTTTTTTCTTGCAATTCTGAGTTTACACCTCACAATTTTAAGACTGTATCTCACAGTTCTGACTTTTTTCCTCTAAATTCTAAGTTTACATCTCACACTTTGAGTTTATATCTTGCTATTCTGAAACTGGAAAAAAAAAAGTATTAATTGTGAGAAAAAAAAAAGTCAGAATTGTGAAATAAAAAGTCGCAATTACCTTTATTTTTTTATTCCATGGCTGAAACAAGCTTTCATAGAACTAAATATCATATTAGCTTTAAAACAAAAATTAATACATTTCATTCAATTAATGCCAGCAATATGAAATGACTTACTTTCATGTGATACAAAATTTCTCCAGCATCCAGATCTATGCGTCTTGCTTTTTTGTTTACTGACATAACTGCGAGACTGACATCAAGTGCGCCGTGCATTTTCCCTTTGGAAAACTGTTGAAAAAGTAAATCCCTGATTGTTAAAAGAGCCTAGATCCAAGATCTACGGTTGTTGGTAAGGGGGAAAAAAATAGCATACTTACATCGTGTTGGTTTTTTGAATATCGTAGGATCCCTTTATCCAAGACAAAATATCTCTGTAAGAAAATATAACAAACTTTAAAGTTTGTTCAGTTGTCACAGTTCTACATTTTTACCAACAACCAGCTAAGGAAAAGATTACGTGAAACACATTATGTTTTCTCATACCTTATGCCACCCTTTAAGAGGCCACTTTCTCCTCTTCATCAAATAGCCTTCACAGATTCCTGGAGTATTCGCATCCTGCATGTTTTCTCCAGTGAGGTTCAAATCTACTGGAAAGTCGTCCATTACCTCCCAGTCTTTAATGTTCTTTTTGGAACAGAGGGAAAAAAGTTGACGTACAACAGGGCGTTTCCCATTTAAAACAAGTGCCACATATAATCTCTATGAATGAAACGTAACTCTTGAGCTTGTTAAGACACATAAACTTGTTGGTTTGGCTTTCACACCATCTGATTAGACACTTGTTAAGTGTTGAGTAACTGGTTTCAAAACACCCAAGGGCAAAACTCCTAATGCTAGCTTTTCACATACAGTATGTACTTGTAAGGAAAATATTTAGGTGTGTCCAAAAATCAGTTGAAGAAACCAGAGTTTGAGCGTGTTTATGTCAAGCAGATGGTACAAACCAGCCGTGAGTGACGTGAGGATGCTGTGCTGCTGCTCCTGGAATGAGTGGGTTTATGCCAACCACTAGACGCCTTCTCCACACCACTCGTCTGTGACTGGACATGGTCCACTGAAGACCCATGGGAGTCCATTTTGAAAATGTCCTCTTGTGCACTTATTAGTCGAGCCTGGTGTGAATATACGCTCTGCTAGAGACTCCTTTTCATTGTACACTAGAGCACAATATGTCTGCAAAGCAAAGAGTTTTTTGTTGTTAGCTTTTTAGAAAGACAAATCATTTATTGGTTAGTCAGACGAGCACGTGTTAAGACTGCTAAGAAAGTTAATGTATAGCCTACTATGTTATGCAACAAGGAAAACAATTGTTGATAACAGAGGTTTTTAAAAATACTATGAAAATACTATAATTTATTTTCATTTCATTTTGATTTTTAGTACAGTGATACTATAAAAGACAATTATTTAATTTTGAAAATATCATGTCTTTTTGATATTGCGCTTATTTTTTTTATTCACACAGTACATGAAAATATATAGTCACCATTATATTTCAGGGCTAGTTTCGTGAATGTTTTGTACAATTAAATTGCATAAAAAGCCAAGGCAGAAACACAGTCATAGCAAAAGTATCCGGCACAGTAACAGTAAACAAAAACAGAAGCAATACAGTGTCCAGAGAAAACTCCTCTAATTCAGTTATCTAACAGCAGGGATCTTCCTGGGCAGGACTTTAACTTCTGCCCTTTACTAGATCACATTGGTTCATCATCTCATAAACACTTTTCTAATGGCTTAAAATGAAACACAACAAGAGCATAGTAATGCAAAGCAAACAAACCAAAATAATACACTCATAATTACATAATCTAAATGATGTTAAAACCATTCTGTACGGACCAAGGAAACACCTTTATTGCGGTTTATTTTTAATTACATACTGATAGATTATCGAAAAATTCCTTTTTCTAGATATAAGCTGAATGGAATGCCATCAGTGGGGTGTGACAGAAACCAAACATGTTTTCTAGCATCTCCTTGACAACATTGACAAGATCATACATGCCCAATACCTAGAATGAGGGCAAATGTTTTGTAAACAGCTGAATTTGCAGTTGAGTAATAATGAAATATTTGATTACATAATTATCAGAAAATATCTGCGGTAAAAGCAATTAGAATTATTCAACTATTATCAAAAATGATTGTTTTTATGTCAGTTTTAAATTGTTTTAGTTTTTTATGGAAGGCAGAATATGTACAGTACTAACACATGCTTATGGATAGTAACCTCACAAAGGTAATGGGCCCTATGGGAGAGGCTTAGCTTCATTACGATAATTGGCTTTGAATAACCCTTTTTTAGCAGCCCTTAGCTTGAATAGCTTTTCACCATGAGCATGCTGACAGGTCACACAGCATCAGGAAAACAGTGTGACATACACGTTTGAATAATCATAATAGCAAAAAGATCAACTAAAAGTCCTCCATTTTATTTAATTACTGTAAATTATAACATCTGAACATGATTTTAAAAATTATAATTGTTCTACAGGTTTGGTCAGACTAAATAGCCATTCCTTTGTCTAGTACAGGCTATGTGAAGCATCATCAAGTGTGTTGAGAAACTAAACAGTGTAGCTGAAGACTTGCTCTTTGTAACTAAGACATTGCAAACATTCAAAATTACACATAAGATGAACTCCACAGAATAGAAAACTGTATTGTATAGCCTGACACTCTTACCAATCACCACATGATCACATGCTGCCGATGCCAATAAATTTATTAAGAAATTTAGCTCTTGGATGTGATTTAAACCTCTTATTTGTACAACTTACATTGTTTCATAGACAATTTGGGCTTGTGTTTGAGTTGCACTTAATAAAGGCTGCTTTCCAAACAGTAAATATATAAATCCACTTCAAACATACCCATCTACTCCTACCAGCATTTAAAACCTCAAAGTTTCTTTAAGTATTGTAACTCAAGCTCTTACCTGAGGTTCCTGCGCTTGGCCAGCTTGTGGTGTATCTCTGAGTGATTCCCTCCAAGCGCCTGAGTTTCATGTTCCCCCATTTGTACAACCGTGCGTCACTCTGCTCACAGAACAGGAAACCAGTTCAACCACTTTCTACTAAAAATGCAAGAATGCAGATATTCCATGTGCATACCAGAACGATGTATAGCGGACAGCTCCCAAACTATCCTCCACCGGTGACTGAACATCCTCCAAATCCACTCAAGGCTCCCGGCCAAATCATTATCCGCATTAGTGTCTTAAAAACTGTTGGAATTAAATTACAGGCATGTAGGAGGAACTTCACTGACAGCCAGGCATTCAGATGCATTACATCTTAAACTATTGAGCTGCTCTGCCACTACCTGTTTACTGAGATTGGATAACCTCCAAATGTACTCATTTTCAAGTGGGTAACCTCCTATTGGTTCATATATTCCCACACACAGAGTACATTTGTTTTATTTATAGAGATTTTTTTTTTTTTATCCTGAAAGAAGATCATACATAATTGTAAAAATGGCCTAAAATGAAACGGCGGTGTGAAAATATGAAGAACAGAGACATTTCTGCACCGAACACGGAGTTATAACCACAAAGGACTAACTGACCTAGATTAACATGAAGTAATCCAGAGATTACCACTAATTAGGATCCGTGACCACTAGCTAGTGTTTATTTTGGCAGTACCAATACACGTTTCTCTTGGCTTTTTAACTTACAAATCAGTTCAAATACACTTTAATTTGTTTAAAGGCATAACTCGGGGTCTTCAACTCTGCTCCAGGAGAGATACTGTCCTACAGAGCTCAACTCCAATCCTAATCAAACACACTAGAAACAGCTAATCAAGGAGTTCAGGGTTACCTGAAAATTACAGGCAGGTGTGTTGGAGCAAGATTGGAACTGAAGTCTGCATGAAGCAGAAGCTATGAGAAGAGAGACCCCTGGCATAAATATAGACACTGTGCCTATTAATATGAATTGACAATTTCTGTACATACAAGCTGTTGCATTTCCACCTTTAATGCTGAAGAAATATGATGCAGTTCATTAAGCACACTGACATTCTGTGACATAATGCTGAACTATATGGGGTAAGTTGTCACAATAGAACCTGCCATTAAATAGCCTATTACTGGCTTTTCAGCAACATTTAACAGTAAAACAATTATTAACAAGTATACAGAAAGAATATTGTTATTCTTAAATTGTATAAAATTACAAAATATGCTACTGGAATTTTACTCTGAAAGACAGAACTCACAAAATATTATTCTAATTTAATAAAGTTGTTTAACTAGTCATTATAAACCAATATACAAAATCACTGCTAGAGAAATCACTGCTACAGCACTGAGATGTTGCCTTTATGAAATGTAGCCCGTCTCCACAATATGAACAGTGACAAATTAAAAATTCACCTCCCAACTATGGCATATAAATGACCAAAAAGCAACTTTAAATAACTCAATTTTATTATATGCATTTTATGTCAACCATACACAGCTGTTCATCCATGTGTATTTCTAAAATTCAAGCTGCTGCTTCCTGTATTGTAGAAGTAGCTTTATCTGTAAGAGCATTTGTGGAGTCCCCAGAGCTTTGCTGTTTGACATACTGCTGAAGGAGGGCGGAAAGGTGAGCTGGATGGTGACGTAGCATTGAGACAGTCCGTGAAGTCATCAGGGTTAGACCACCAACTATTTCACCCTGGATAGTGGTCATAGACGGGAGTTTGGAGTAACTGAGAATGCCTTGATATGAAAGCAATGTGTTCTCTATACAAGCGCCTGAAAGAAAATGGTACAGAAAGCCTGTGAGACAATACCAACCATTTTTAGAAGATCTTTAAATGAATAGTTTACCCAAAAATGAAATTAAAATTCGTGATCAGTGCTTATTTCTCTCCTGATTCAGACGAGACAACTTTTCACTGGAGAAAGCAATATTATGGGGAATAGAGGACTATTTTAGCAGGAAGCAATGGTTTTAAGTCAAAAGCAAAGATAACATTAATTGACTAGAGTCATGTGAATTATTGTGTTGTTTTTATCAGCTGTTTGAACTCTCATTCTGACGGCACCCATTCACTGCAGAGGACCCATTGGTGAGCAAGTGATGGAGTGCTAAATTTCTCCAAATATGTTCTAATGAAGAAAAAAATTCATCTACATCTTAGATGGCCTATAGGGTGAGGAAATTTTCAGAAATGTTTCATTTCTGGGTGAACTATTCCTTTAAGACTGCAAGTTCATGCATAGGACACACTCACCTAACAGCACCATCTGAGGACTGTATTTTAACGCTTGCAGCATCTCTTTAACTTTTGGCTCTTTACTAACAAACATCACAGTCTGGCCAACAAATAGAGGCAACATGTTACTGTAAATGCTGTTGCTGAGAAAGGACCTCGTCACCTGCAAAGAAAGACAAATAAAATGTCACACGGCAGTAGATCACCTCAACAGTTGTAACCATCACTATAACTTGCCATTACCTGATTTGGGAAGAACTTGACACTGATATTGTGTCTTTTCAGTTTGTGTTTCAGCACCATGAGGTCCTCTGCATTGATTGCATTGTTTTGGACCACAGCAATCATCTTACATTCCTTAAACAAGTTTTCTAGGTCTTTCCTCAACAAAACTGCCAGAGCACTTTCCTAAAAGGAAAGAGAGGAGAGATATCCATATATCACTTAAACACTTAAAAATGACACACTTAAATCCTTCTAAGATAGTGTTCAGTAAATATAGCAATGATCAACCTCTTCAGTCTTTCTGACGCGTGGAGCCAAAGCAGCAGGAGGAGCAGCAGGTGTGGGGGGAATGTACTCTGTGACGGCCAACATCTTCTGTTTGAGAAAGTGTACTGGCTTTCTATGACGAGTAACAGCTTTGGAGCCATGACGAACACTCTGGGTTAATGGCAGCCATCCTGTAGAGTTGACATATTATAAATATTGGTAAGAATCACATTAAGGCTAGAATATAAACATTAATATTCAAAGTACATTATGAATGTAAAGGATGCAACATATGATTCTCTAATATCATGACAACATCACTTGTGGTGTTTTAATCATGAAAATAAATACAAAGGCTTGCCGAAAATCCAAAATGGCAGCATGCATACATTCATAACAGAATGCTAAATATGAAGAGATATACCAAGTAACATTAAGCACTTACATATGACTTGCATATTCTCTGATAGATATGCTGTACAGTACCACAATATATAGCTTCATAGTGACTTTCAGGTTTATGTAATTTTACGATGAAATTCATAATTTGCAGGTATTTTCTTGTTGTACATGTTATTTACTTAGAATAATTTTTGCAGTAATATCAAACCATAATCTTACCCGATTTCGGGAAAAGCCTGCCACACAAGGTCGCTGCCATCTTGATACGGATTTGACGTGGAACGTTCTGTTTTTATCGTGCTTACAAAATAAAAGTCTTTATGTTTACGCTTACAAAAAAAACAATAATAATTAAACGTTAAAGAAAAATTTCCCCAAATTCTCTTTTTTATTTTATTAGGGTTGTTTTCATTTTAAAAGTTTTACCAAATAAAAAAATTATGTTTAAATATTGTCGGTTATATTAAATTAATTTAAAAAATGTAAATAAACTTTCGAATATGAAATTAATTCTTTATTTATGAACGTGTTTTTTGTCATGTTTTATTCAGTCCAAAATTAGAGGTTAGTTTCAAAACCGACTGCGTTTTCATAACATTTTACGTAAGCGCATGAACGTGATGACGCAAGTTTGGAGTTGCAGGACGTCGCCGCGTCCAGGAACATCGGCGAGATTGTGAAGTTTATTGAACCCAGCGTACTCTGTTATTTAACTCGTTTTTCTGCAGGAAATTTAGGGACAGCGGCACCAACATGGATCTGAGTAACATGAGAAAGAGCTATAAGAGCGATCAGGAGGTGGGACACGTATATTTTGGGTTGTGAAGGTTTTTTTTTTTATTTCAGGTGTATGTATGACCATGACCTGAGACCCTATTTAAAAGACATATTATACAGAGCATCATATCATGATTTTTACATAAAAAAGTTAGATATGCAGAGCCGTCATTTTCTGTATTATTGTATAAAACCTTATCAATTTGATTCTAAAATATTGGCCATTTTATTTATTATCTGCAGCTGAATTGTGTGCTTGCCAAATGCCTTTTCAAAAATGCATGCATTGTCAGTTGACCTTGACTTTCATCAGTCACTTACTAATTAAGATGATATGAAAAGAGTCAACAAGGTTAATGCTTTTAATATCAGTTATGCATGGGTTAGTGTTACAGTAATAGCATATTTGGTAAAGAAACCTACTGGCTAAACACAGTAAAGGACACTGTACTAGTTCATTTATGGGGTATTTAAACCTACTTTGCCATATATGTCACAACAGTAAGCCAAGTAATTTAAAAAGAGTATGCTATAAATACATAAATGTCCTATTCCTCATTTTCATCCTACAGTGTTTTGAGGAGGATCAGCTTGCTTCTTTAGATCCAATTAAGCAATTTGGCAGCTGGTTTGATCAAGCCACTGAATGCCCTGAGGTGGGAGAAGCCAATGCAATGTCTCGCAACAGCCACCAAGTAAGAATGGATGTCATTTTAGTTCATCAATACCTGGAAATAAACAGAGCAACTTAAATATAATGCACATAAGTAATAATTTGCTTTTTAAATTTGGTCAAAATTTGCCCTTGTCTCCTCTAAAGGGACGGTCGCCCCTCTGCACGTATGGTTCTTCTAAAAGGCTACAGCGAGGAGGGATTTCGCTTCTTTAGCAACTATGAGAGTCGGAAAGGTGCAGAGCTGGTGAGTCTTAGTTCGGTATCAGTTCAGTAAATGTCCACATGGGTTTACCTTTGCGTCTTTATCTTTCTCACGTCTTTTATTAATTTTTTTGTTTTTGCAATCATATAGGACAGCAATCCCCATGCCTGTCTTGTATTTTACTGGGAACCATTAAACAGACAGGTAATTTTTTTTTTTTTTTTTTTTTTGAAACTCAGAATCTCCAGCTAATTCTTTAGATAATCTTTTCCATATTTCAAAGTTTAAATGACAAAGAAATGTAACATATTTTCAATATAGTTTCTGACTCGATTTTTTGTTTTGTATCCTAACAGATTCGCATTGAAGGAACTGTAGAGCGAATCCCATATGATATTTCACGTGATTACTTCCACTCAAGACCCAAGAGCAGTCAGATCGGTGCTGTGGTCAGCAGGCAGAGCACAGTAATACCAAGCCGACAAGTGAGTAGTACTATCACCACCATCCAGAGTTGTTATCATTACTTAAAACTATTAAAAAACATTTTTGTTAATTGAAATAAAGCTGAAATAAAATATAAATATTAAATGAAAGCCATAAACTAATTAAAAATTTGATTAAACAAATTATGTTGTCTTGGGAATAACTGAAATACATTTGCGCTCTAAAATCACTAAAAAAAAAAACTAACTAAATAAATAAAAACTAATAAAATTGACAAAAGCACATAATAAAAATAACTATAATTAAAATAAAATATAATTATAAAAGCTAGTTCAAAGAGTATATAAATAATGCAGTTAACACAGCCACAATCAACTTCAACATTCAGCTAAACATTCATAATGATAATTTTACACGATTGATGCTAATTATTTTCTTGGTTTGGTGCAACACCTGTTTTATTGATAAATTGTTTTGTGTATCCTTTAAAGTACCTGAGAGACAAGAATGCAGAGCTTGAGGAAAAGTATAAGGACACAAAAGTACCAATGCCAGATTACTGGTGAGTAATTTTTGTTCATTAATATCAAATCCCTGTCTGTGTTTGTATTTAGACAGTTACATTTTAGTTTAATTTATTTTTATGGATATATATTTTTTCTGCAGGGGTGGATACATTGTAAAACCCCAACTGATTGAGTTCTGGCAGGGTCAGACCAATAGATTACATGACCGAATAGTCTTTTTGCGGCCAAAAGAGGGAGAGACTGAGCTGGGGGATATGCAGCATCAAGCTGAGGGAGGCTGGATATACCAACGCTTATCCCCCTAATAGAGAGCATGCTGTGAAATCAACATCACCGTCTGTGACATCAATACATCATCATTACTTGACAGCGACTGTCACTAATAATGCCACCAGTGCATCAACTGACTAGTGAAGACTTATCACTCCATATTCATCCTGCATTTGTATTGTCTTAACCAAAACCAGAAGGGAGATTTATATGTTGATAACTGTATACATGATTTTATTGCATTACAAATGATGCTTTGTTGCAGCATTTTTAAGCCTTCAAAACTGACCTCAACACATTCTTAATCTATTACTTGTAAGTGCAAAGTCTGTTGATTTGCCTAATGTTTGTTAATAATTAAAAAAAAATCACAGCTGTACTTGCAGCCTTAATTGTAGTTTCAGAGAACATAGACTTTGGACTTCTGAACATGTTGCTCCTTTTGATGTTTTTCACATCTTTAAATGTGTTCATGATATACAACAAATATTCTGCAAGACAATTGTGAAATATTAGATTGTGTGTTATAAATGTGCGAAATGTAATAACCAAATTCAGACAATTATTTTTATAATTCTGTAATGGTGACTTTTTCTAGTAAATGTAAATTAATAAACCTGTTTAATTTTTGTAGCAATGTTCATTGTGCTTTTTTTTGCCAGCAGACGGCAGTGGCGTCTAAACAACTTGTGCTCTTTGCCTTTTGTACTTCTCCACAAGTTAACACATCTCAGCAATGCAATAAAAATCTTTATTTTTTATTTTTTTGCATATTTTAACAATAACCTTTAAAGACTGCAATAGACAAGTACAAATTAAACAAGCCAATTTAAAGCTGTAGTGGTAGTTGGATAACTTATCTCTAACGTGCTGTGACTTTTGACTGTCCATGCCCTAATTTAAACCCTTTTTATGATAAATGATAAAATCAGAGATATGCACAAATGAGCGTCCAACCACAAAAAACAACATAAAAAACACGTGATCAAGTGCTAATCAAAGGGCACATCAAATTGCAAGCTGAACAACAGTCTGTTTCCCACAGGTTTGAGATTAGTTATTACACAATAATGTACATTTTTATGACCATTCTCGACATGAAATTTAAAAATTAACGGATTGTGTGATTTATAAATGCAAGTACGTTAGGTAGAGTGGTTTCTGTGCCTTTCTTGTAAGGTTTTTCCCACAGTGATAATAATAACGCACTTTATGAGCATGACAATATTGTGTTTATGATTTACAGGAAACATTAACTCCTTAATAATCATCTTGGGGTTGCTTTTCAATTAAAGTATAGCCTGTAAAAACAATTTTCCTTTGCTGCGTCAGTGGTAACTCCACTTAACATGCAGCCTTACAAATAAGAATGAGTAAAAATGAGTTTGTATGTATAAACAGGCTCCAAACGGTGTGCTTTGCCTGGAAGTTATTTTTCCACATGGCTCTTGTCAGTCCGAGCAGGTTCAGGGAAAAGGCTTGGGTTTTCCGCCAGAGTCGAGCGAATCTTCTTCTTCTCCTTAAACCGCCCAGAATGGGATACTTTGACATGACGGCCCTTGGTGGCAGATTTATCCACTATTTTTTCCAGTCTGGCGTCTAAATTGCTGTCTGCGTCGTCGTTGCCCAGGTCTTTATTCACATTATTGGTGCTGAAGTCGGGTGGTATTTCATACAGGACCTTTGGCTCTGACTTCTTTTTCCTCAAGAAGGTGAGCTTCCACCATGCAGGGTCGGCCATGACAGGTGTGAAGGGAAGACAGCAAAGTAGACCTGTAACACAAAAGCAGATTTGTTAGGTATATGAAAGATACAGAGTAATGTTTCAAAATATAGATTCCAACTCATAATTTAACAGTGAGTCTGCTTAATTCTCCAGTCCAGACTCATTTATCAACACACATGGTTTTTGTCCTAGGATGTGCTTTTATGGATACAAAAACATATTAGAACATTAGCATAAAGGCTCATTTGCATACGTTAGCACATTGTAAGCAGCAAAACTAGTTCTCTGTGAGGTCATATGTGTGTCTCCTCATCCAGTGATTAGATTAGAATAACAAGAGGACACCTGACTCTGCTGCTCAGCTGTTTAATTAATGAACAGCATCACTGGATCCCCTGTCACTCCTCTGAGATCTGAGATGCACCAAAATAACATTGCGTGAACCAAGACACTTGAACATCACCTTGATGGATAACTTAGTATTTCGTCCCGATAGAGTATCATTTGTTATGTAATATTGGACAGATTGTATATAGCTATTGTACACATCACAAAGGATGTACAATGATTTATCCATGTGATAGCAACCAGTGTAAACACTGGAGGCTCACACACCTGTATACTGGTAATAATAATTTGTATGGCTGGTATCACACTAGGGTGTGTCATCTGGTCCCTTAACAACATTTTCATAGTCATCGTTAAATTGGAACATTTCAATGAACACGTGATGGTTCGTCCAGTGAATGCAGCAGGTTTTATAGCGTTGGTGTGCGATAAGATTTTAAGTATCAGAACTGAAGTGATCTTTAGAAGGCGCTAGTAAACACACCCTTCACTTGGCAGTTGCCACCCAATATACTGTATATTTCTGGTAGAATATTGTTCAGTTATAGAGGGTTCATGGAAGAAACAAGGCAGTGTCTCCACGTGAATATACATTTTATGGCAAATTCCACTAAAACGTGACAAACTCCTTTCTGACTTCTGGGTGCATTTCATTTTCAGTAAAATAAAGACATTGGATGCAGATCTAGTGGTCAGGCCAAAAAATATTAAAAGAGTTTTAGCAATAAAAAGCATTTTGGTGGACTTTCTATCTATCTATCTATCTATCTATCTATCTATCTATCTATCTATCTATCTATCTGTCTATCTGTCTATCTGTCTGTCTGTCTGTCTGTCTGTCTATTTAATATATGTTATGTAAGTGTAAATATTTCTTGCAAAACTACATAAATTTTAAAAGAATTGTGTTTAAAATAATTGTTTGTACTTTGTAGGCTATCTTTCTAGCATATATTGCTCATTGGGGGTTGTAAGGCAATGTTCTCTGCAAAACTGCTTTGGAACAATATTTATTGAGTAAAATGCAATATGAAAAAAAAATTGAAAGTGAATTGAATGTTTATACACCTGGCATTATCTGGGTAGAAAAAAAATATTTAAAATATATATTTTTGTCCTTAATAAAATGGCAGTAGTAAAAGCCAGTTATTTAACAAAGTAAAAAAAAAATATTCTTACTATTTTTTTCCTTCACAGTAAGCTTTATACAGTAAAAATATTGATGCTTTTTAGAAAGTAGGTCCCTTGCAAGGACATTATCATATTTAGAGGTCATTGGAACCCCTGCCATAAAGGTTCTGAGACAAAAACAACAGCCTTAATGCAAAACATAAAACATTTTCATGTGATGTCGCTATGTTTGCCAATTACAAAATAAGGGGGCATTGTTAACATAAGGGAATACACTCATTTTATGGGGAAACAGAGACTCTCCACTGGATTTGTCACTGATCTGCTGCAATTACATAATGACAGGATTCAGTCACTTTTAGAAGCAGCTGCTACTCTTTCACCTTAATTGCACTTAGTTTATTGTAGCCAAGTATACTGTAGATGTCTGTAGAGGAGATCTTATTGCACTCTGAAAATGACTGTAAAGTTTAATCCTGGAGAGTCAGGTGCTTTCCTCAGCTAGGGTGGTGTGAAAGTTCATTTAATAGTTTTATTGTTCATGCTTATTGATTATGACTTGTTTATGTCAAATTGTGAGTCACAGCCTGCATACTGAAATGTTCCAGACTGGATGTGCATTACAGAATTTTACTCTTGAAAAATTCAGACTTGCTAGAAAATCTTAAAAATAAATAAATAATAATAATGATAATTAATTAATTAAAAAATATAACACTATAAAAATGACAAAATAATAAATAATATAATAAATAATAACAATATTCTACTCATTTACTGATTTAACTTTGTTAAATATTTTCACAAAAATAAAAATATTTTGCAACAGTTTCTTGAAAGTCACCTGACCTTCTACAAGACGCTTTGATACTCAGGAGGTATATCCTTAGAGCTAGATAATAAGTTACTTTGTTTTCCTCCTTGTGTGACTGAGCAGCACTAAGAACCTCAGAGATCACAGGGAGAGTACACTGTGGCTGTCTAAACCTAGGAAATCACTAACCAAGTTCAAAGCCTTCCCGGTGATACAAATGTTTGAGGAGAGGAGAGGTTAACTCAAGGGCAGCCAGGCCCTGCCGAATTCAGAGCAGTCATGGAGGGTGTCAAGTTTGCCTGCAAGCCTAGGCCTGGACATCATACTGCTGCCGTTTGTATCCTGAATGTTACTTCTCTCTCATCTGGGCCTGTAACATGGCATATCAAGCTTCCCATATAGCATACAGCTTCTCAAGAGAGGCCTTCACTCAAGCATTTGTTCATAACAGGTTCTGTTAGGAGAATTCATGATTTATGAGCACTCATCTGTGCTCACAACTACTCATGTTTGTTCATTTGACTTTAAATCCATTGTTCATTGTTAAATGGTTAAGACCAGTGTTATTATTTTAGTATCATTGAGATACTATTATAGTTTTTATTAAATGTTTTGAATTAGTTTTTATATATTCAGTTTTCATATATATTTCAGTTAAAGTTTTAGTAATTTTCTTGTGTGTTTTTGTAATGTTTTATTAGTACTGTTTTTAAACTGTCTATATAGAGTTTATCAATTAAAATTTTTCTAGATTTTTTCTATATATATATGTTTTTCTATATTTTAAGATTTTGTAAGACCTTTTTAATATTTAATTTTATATTTTTTAACTTTATATTAATTTAATATTTTGTTTTATTTCTTTTATTTTATCTTATCGTATTTTTTTATTTTATTTTGTTATTTTTAATTAATGTTTCATGCATTTAAATTAAGATTTTAAAAAATCCTCATGCATTTTTTAAAACTAAATCAGCCAAATTAAGAATGTGAACTCTATTGTAAAAAGGCATCTTGAAGAAATACAAGAACAAGTGCAGTTCACAAATAATATTTAAACAAATTAATTTCAAAACACAAAAAGTAGCTACTGATCAGTTCTCACCTGAAAAGATGTTCAATTCTTTCAAAAGTGCTCTTGGTTCAGAAGAAAAGGTTTCCAGAAAAAGTTAAACCATTGTCGCGTTGACAGACTTGCCCCCTGTGTTCACTTAGTAACTTCACTTTACCGCTCAAGTTCAGTCTGCTGAGATCTGCTAATACCTTCTCACCTTTTTGCTTCCACTTCTCTTAATTAATCTCCCTACTACTGAATGTCTGCTTTGAGTGCAGTGTCTCATGCTACAGGTGTTCTCTTTCCCCCTTCCTCTCTCTTGGTCCCTCCCTTATTCCCTCTCTCTTTATCAGTCTTGTTTTATCTCCCTCTCCTGCTCAGGCAGCAGCCTATACAGCCTCACACAAACACACTGTTTCAGTCCAAGTTGAACATTAGGTCCAACCCAGTGCAACATGAGTAAATGTTACAGCCATGTGATCGAAAGAGGGAGGGCAACCCAAGTGAACGACCTCATGGGAGCGTGAAGTTGGTTTAACATTTGCATGGTCAACCAAAAAGGTGCTCACCTTCCCAAATCAAGATGGACTGCAGAGTATCTATCTATCTATCTATCTATCTAGCTATCTATCTAGCTATCTAATCTGTCTGTCTGTCTGTCTGTCTGTCTCTATAGAGCATCCTTTAAAAAGTGCAAAATTGAAGTAAAAATTGAAATGAAGTAAAAATTCATAAAAGTTATTATTTATGGAAATAACAGGCAACTATATGAGATATTATATGGGTTATTAAAGTTAACTAAAACCATCAAAACAACTTGAAATAAAATAAACCGAAATGAAATATATAATATATATATATATATATATATATATATATATATATATATATATATATATATATATATATTCTATTTCAGCTAATTTCCAAAGTAACATTTCTCATTTTCATTTAGTTTAACTTTGATTAAAATGGTACTAAAATAACTAAAACTGAAATATAAAAAATAATAAAAACTGTTAAGACATATTTAAAAAAAAAAAAAACTATTAAAAATGACCCAAAAAAAATTAAAATGAAAACTAAATATAAAAATAAACCACAAACACACACACATACATATCCATAGTATTATGTGTGATATAAAATATCTCACACAGCGTTTTACTTCCATAGACAGTAACTTTTGTGAATTTTTACTTTGCATTTTCAAATTGACTAAGAAACTAAATTGTTTGTATGTTTGCCCTGGTTTTGTTTCATACTGCAAATGTAAAAGTCAGTGGTTTATATTCACACATAGTTTGCATTCTTGAATATGGTTTTTACATATAAACGATTTTTTTTCAGATTGGGGTTTATAACAACAGAAGGACGCTCGCCACCTGAGCTTGTTCACAATTTCACCTCTGATGTTCATTTCGCAAGGCCACCAGACAGATGATGCTCACGTTTGCATAATGTGGGGAAATCACAGACGGATACTGGATCCCCAGCTGTGATAGGAGCAGGTTTGAATGTCATTCAAAAAATATGAAAATAAAGCATTCACTATGGTTCCCTTTAACTGTTACAGCCATTGTGCTTCACAAGACCATAAAAGAGCTTAACCGATTTAGGATTAAAATTCTGATTTCTGCTCTCGGCAAGGTGCTTAAATAGTTTTTGGAGTGATTAAAACAGCTCTGCTTTGAGTACAAGTTTCTTTTCAAAGGCCTCTCCTGTGTAAGCTGGTTATTAAGTATAGTGTTACTGGAGTTGCCCAAGATATCCAAGAAGCAGAACTACAATCTTTGATTTTAGCATTGCATACCGGCCTATTTCAAACTTTCTGCTTTCTTTCTTTGCTGATTGTAATCTGCTCTGTCAGAAAACAGATAAAGAAATATTTAGATATTTCTGTCAACTGTACAACAGGAGGAGCCTCTTGTTGGAAACACCTGAGACACCTGCAGTCATATTTACAGCTAAAGTCCCTTTGGCAGACACTTCAGATAAGGTGTGCTGTGATCCGGCAAACAGAAAAATCTATAAAACCACCTTGTTCAAATAAAACTGAGGAAAGAGCAGGATATTTACCATAAATTTATGTTGAAATATTTTATGAATTATGCAAGCAGCACAATAGAAAGGAAGCACAAATGCAATGCATATAGGGCAAGAAAATGTAAAATTACTATTTGATGTTGTTATTGCGAGGCCTGCTTATAAGTATGAAAAAATATAATGTGTCACTATATTTCTCATCGGTGTCAATACAAAGGAAATCGCGCCATCTAGTGGACATAAACACTTCTGCGGTTTGCCATTCAGTCAAAAGAAAATATATTAATAAGATATTAGTTTACATTTTGAAAAGTGAGCTAATTAATGTATCTTCTTCTTCCCTTTTTTGTTTTGTTTTTGTTTGTAAAAATTACCATATTAAGAAATAAATACAAAATATCAAAAAAAACATTTAATAATTTGATATTTTGCCGTTTCACTGAAGGAACTTTTGTTTGAATTTACAGCTTTCTGAATGTAATATAAATAACGTTATATAAATAACTTTTCATTACCAGATTCGTAATATGATGTAAGTGATAAAAACAGTGTGATAAAATGCAAAGTACACGTAATATTTAGTATTTATTAATAAATAAACATCTATTACAAGGATAATAATAATTAATAATTTATAACTGACATTTTTCAACCATCTTAATTTTATAATTAAATAAAATTAGTTGGATATCCACAACATCTGAAAGCGTATATTAAGGTTCTCCTACATTTGTAGATTTATTATTTATTATTATTATTATTATTATTATTATTATCTTCAATTCACAGTAAATTTCAGAAATGTTTGGGTTCACGGAATATAACTATAAAAGACAAATCAAAGTAATTTGGCTACAAGCGATTTGTGGTGACTTTTATTTTGACGTTACAAGGAAGTAATTAACGGTTCTTCCATTCGTGTAGTTCATTGGTCTTTCAGCAGGCGGCGCGCGTGACCCAGCAGTGTCACGTGTTCTGACTGGTCGGTTGTTTATGTACGTGTCAGTGGAGCTGCATCTCATCGGTTTGATTTATAAGCATGAAGTCGCTTTAGGTATTATTTTATCAAAATAACGACAACCACGGTTGCAATGGAGGTAAAACAAAACATTGTTTGGTTAAAATTAAGTGTCGCCGTTTTTTAAAGTCTTGTTCTCTTTGTGTAAAGAAACGCCAACATGACTTTAGACATTGACAAGTTAACAAAAATATAACTGTGTATAAATACATACATCTGTGTTTTTATTAAGTTAAAGCTTGAATTACTTACTTGGCTTAGATCCTTTCATTGTCTTACCATTAAGATTATAAGACCATAACAACGTGCTAAAAGTTGCTGAGAGTGTTATTACAATGTGTATAATTGACTTTTGTTTTAAAACTGTTTTAACAGAACATCCAGAATCTCCCAATTGACATCCAAACCAGTAAACTCTTAGGTAAGACAGTTTAACAGTCATTCAGACATACACCATTCTTAAACATATGGTTTGAAGTGCTGTAGCTTGACTTCTGTACACAGTAGTTTAGATCTTGCACAAAGATGTGTTTAATATTTTGCTTTTGTCTCCATCATTCAGACTGGTTGGTGGACCGGAGACACTGCACGCTGAAATGGCAAAGTGCAGTGATGACAATTAGAGAGAAAATCAATGCTGCCATTCAGGACATGCCAGAGAATGAGGAGATCAAACAACTGCTCTCTGGCTCATGTAAGAATATTAATAATACAAACATATTTCTTAGTCTTATATTTATTTTTGAATGTGTTGGTAATCATACATTGTTGCTTTTGCAGATATTCACTATTTCCATTGCTTACAAATAATCGAAATATTGAAAGGTACAGAAGCGTCCACCAAAAATATTTTTGGCAGATATTCATCACAAAGGATGAAGGTGATGATGCATCTCTCAGCTGTTTATTTTTCTTCAAATGTGTAATTTAGTGCTGTATGTAGTAGTAGTAATAATAATAATAATATGCTATATATATTTTAATATCAACAGGACTGGCAAGAAATAGTGTCCCTGTATGAAAAAGACAATGTCTATTTAGGTAAACAATCATTATTTAATTATTTAAGCCATTTTTTTTAAGTTACGCGAACACAGTGACATGATTGTGTGTATTTGTGTTTTTACTCCAGCTGAAGTGGCCAGTATATTGATTCGTAGTGTAAGTTATGAAGGTCCTGCTCTGAGGAAACAGGTGTCTAAAGCTCAGCAGCTGCAGCAGGAGATGAGCCGACGAGAACTGGAGTGTCAGAGCGGCGCTGCCGACATGAGGGATCGCTATTATGCTGCCTGTAAACAGTATGGGATACAGGTTAGACAACAATAAATTACCATTTATTTTACATCATTTGATGGTAATTACCAATACTGACTTATAATATTTCACAGGGGGAAAATGTGGCAAGGGAGTTACAAACATTAGTTAAAGATCTGCCTGTAGTTTTAGAAGAAACTGGTAAAAAAGCAGCCTGTCTGGATGAAGCTATAAAGCTCTACACAGTCTTCATTAACTTTGTTAGTGACTGGTGAGTGTGACTTCCTGTCATTTCTAATGCTGCATTGACCACCTGAAATCAAGCCTGTGATTAAACGCCAACATGACATTTATATGATGTTTGTGCAATTTTATATTCTTATTAGGTCTGAAGAAGTCCTGCCCATTCTAAAATGTGTCCAGAAGAAAGGAAACACAACTGTATATGAGTGGAAGACAGGAAATGTGCCCACGGTTGTAGAGAGACCTGTAATGGAGGAAGCACCACCTGACGTTGTCACAGAGGAGACTGTAAGTGTGATTATGTGACTCCATGAGTTGAGTTTTAAGTGTCTATTTGTCATCTGTCTATCATTCTTGCTTTGTGCAGATTGACTGGGGTGACCTCGGCAATGGTGCTGGTACTGAAGAGGTGAATTTTGGGATCTCTGTTGAGGATGGTGTGGACACAGAGGTAAGAGCCTGAAGTTTTTATTACAAATATTAATTCTCTGGTTATCACACTTTGAAACCTCTCATGGTACAGAATTAAAACTGTCTACCACTCAACTTCAGGAAACCAGTGCTGGTGGTATTGACTGGGGAGACTCTGAATCTACACCTGTGGAAATTGAAATTGTGGATGTGGGCACAGACTGTAAGTGTTTTGGGATTCAATGAAAATAAATTGATAATTGTACTGAACATTAAGAATTTGTTAATAAATGTACACTGCTGTTCCAAAGTTTAGAGTCAATAATATTTTTATTTTATTCAGCAAGGATGCATTAAATTGATGTAAAGCGCCAGTAAGACATTTATAATTTTACAAAATTTTGCTCTATTTTGCTGCACTTTTGAACTTTTTATTCATCAAAGAATCCTGAATTTCATGTCTTTCTTATATATATTTATTAAGCAGCACTGTTTTCAACATAAGAATAAGAAACGTTACTTGAGCAACAAATAAGCATATTAGAATTTCTTTTTTTAAGAGTGATTTCTAAAGGACCATGAGAAAAAGGGTGCAATGGATGCAGAAAATTCAAATTTGCCACCACAAAAATAAATTTTATTTTAAAATATATTACATATAGAAAAGTTATTTTAAAGTGTAATAATATTTGACATTTTTACTGTATTTTTAATCAAATAAATGCAGTATTGGTGAGCATAAAAGACTTATTTTGTGAATTTAATTTAATTTTTAATTATAAGTTTGAGTTTCAGTGTTTGATAATCAAAAATATCGCAAAGAGCTAATTATTTTCATGTGAAATCTGCAATTTGGTAAAATTATAGAATTACAGAAAGGAACACAGTCATATTTAAAACATATTTATATCCATTTTGTTAATATACATTATAATCAGTGTACATAACACGCAACTCCAATGTCTGCAGATTTCATCTGGTTTTGGGTATGGTGCTGAATAATTTGACTTTTGCAGGTCCTGATGGTGTTGCCAGAGGTGAAGATGCTCTTTCTCTTCTAGAAAACTCAAAGGCACGTGGCCAGTTCATTGATGAGCTAAAGGAGGTACAACAGTTCTTTGTTACAATTATTAGACAGAATGTAATGGAGGAAGCCCCAAACCAAACTCTTTTTTTTTTGTGTTTCTGTGGGTCAGTTGGAAATGTTCCTGTGTCAGCGGCTCAGTGAGATGCGTGAAGAAGGTGACTTGGTGGCCATGAGTCAGTTCCAGCTCGCTCCCTCAGTGATCCAGGCCCAGACCCCCGAGCGTGTGGCAGCCATGCTGGCAGACGTGCGTGACCTGCTAAATGGGCTCACTTCAGTACAAATGCAGCACCTCTTCATGATCCAGGCGTCACCACGGTAACTACACACTCAAACCTTTCACATGCAAAAATTAATTTTATATCTGTCATATCAGCATATCTGAAAGCAATTGTTTACCCAAAAATTGCTATAAATGTACTCCCCTTCCAGCCATCCAAGATGTAGATGAGTTTCTTCATCGGAACATATTTGGAGAAATTTGGAGTAGCATTACATGATCACTTGCTCACCAATGGATCCTCTGCAGTGAATGGGTGCCGTCAGAATGAGAGTCCAAACAGCTGATAAAAACATCATAATAATCCACAATACTACTCTAGTCCACCCATTAACATCTTGTGCAGTGAAAAGCTGTTTGTGTAAGAAAGAAATCCAACATTGGGATGTTTTTAACTTCAAACCATTTCTTCCAGCTAAAATGAGTCCACTATCAATAATAATTGCTCTCTCCAGTGAATCAGTAGAGAAATATGCACAGATCTAGTATTGATCAAACATTATTATGGTTTATGGATTAATTGGATTACTGTGATGTTTTTATCAGCTGTTTGGACTCTCATTCTGATGGCACCCATTCACTGCAGAGGAGCCATTGGTGAGAAAGTGATGTAATGCTTCATTTCTCCAAATCTGTTTTGATGAAGAAACTCATCTACATCTTGGATGGCCTGAGGGTGAGTGAATTTTCAGCAAATTTCCATGTTTGAACGAACTATTCCTTGAAGCCATTAGTCACATTTCAAAAAAAAAAAAAATTCTAAACAGTTATCTATAGTTTCATGTTGATGTAGCTGAAATCTTGTAGTCAGATAATGATAAATCTGGTGTTCTGTGTATGTTTGTGTCCCAGCTATGTGGAGCGTGTTTCAGAGTTACTGCGGCAGAAACTCAAGCAGGCTGATATCTTGGTGTTGAAGTGTGGCACGCTGGCTGAAAAACGACAGGAGGCTCTGGAAGAACAGGCCAAGCTGGAGCCCCGCATTGATCTGCTGGCTGCTCGCACCAAGGAGCTCCAGAAACTGGTACAGTAACCTGTTACAATGATGTGTTTGCAGATGTGTTTCAGTACAGGTTTATCATAATACATTTGTCATATTACAACAGGATATGGTATAGTCCTGATACTTCCTCCTTCATTTACTTTCCTCTCTCTGCAAAAGTGAAAGTGGCACCTCATCAGACTCCTGTTCAAACTCTTCCCCACTATGCAAAAGGAGCCGATGCTTGACAGAGTGTTAAATATAAAAATAAATGAGGTTAATAGAGCAAAAAAACTAAACTAATGTGGTTAAATGTCATGGTGGACATAACATTTATTTAAAACTAAATCCTGGACTGGCTGAGAATATGAAGAAAGGTTCCTCTTTATCGATCTATTTCTCTCACACACAGATTGAAGCTGACATCTCAAAAAGATACAACAACCGGCCTGTCAACCTCATGGGAGTTCATGTGTGACCAAGAAGAGTATTTACATGCTGCACAGATGTATCATTTCATAAATATATTTTTCTCATTTAAATTGGGAGAGTAATTGTTTTGTGGTGATTCCTTTTTATGGTGGAATAAAATTGTTGCAATCACAGCACTTTGAATATTCAAAGAAGGCTGTAAATAACTTGCGCTCACACAGCTGGCCTCATTAGTCTGAAGTGCTGAATTCAGTAAATGAACCATCTTAAGAGGCCAACATTTAATAGGCTATCAAATGTACATTTTTGCAAACAACATGTACAATACAGTAATAAAATTAAATGGAATGTAAAATAAATGGAATATTAAATTGCTGAATTATCAATGTTTTAAAAACTACATACTAGCAGAGTAAATTTTACCTAAATCAGCAGGGGTAACTTTTTTGAGAGTTTGAAACAAAATGTTGGTTTGTAGATACCAATTAGCATATGCATAATTTTCACACTTTCTCACACACACACACACATATTATATATATATATATATATATTTTTTTTTTTTTTTTTTAATACTTTTCTTTTTCTCTCCATATACTAACTAGGGTTACTAGTTTTAAGGCTGAGTTTGATGAAAGCACTCAAAAGTTTTGGTAATTAAAATACATTTAAAAATGTTTTACTACAATAAAATGAGTGTTATGTTAACGGATCATGATGATTTTAGTTGAAATAGAATATAAGGTCAAACCTCTAAGGTGGAATATGCCAAAAACAATTTTAAGGGCGAGATACAGACAGTTGATGCATTTTACTCTTATGTATGGTGTTATTGTCAACACACAACTGTTCAGATTTTTGTGGTCATTAAGATTTTTAAGAAAGTAATCTTTTTTTTTTTTTTTTGCAAGGACACATTAAACTGATCAAAAGTGACAGTAAAGAATTCACATTGTTTAAAAAAAAAAAAAAAAAAGATCCATTTGTCAAAAAATCCTGAATAAAATATCATGGTTTCATCAAAAAGTATTAAGCAGCACAACTGTTTTCAACACTGATAATAAGAAATCTGGAGCATCAAATCAGCATATTAGAATGATTTCTGAATGATCATGTGACACATAAGAATGGAGTAATGGCTGCTGAAAATTCAGCTTTGCATCACATGAATTCAATGTTAAAACATTAAAAGTGATTTTAAATAATATTTTACAATTTTACTGTTTTTACTATATTTTAGATCAAATAAATGCAGCATTGGTAAGTATAAGAGATTTCTTTAAAAACATTTAAACAATCTTACCAACCCCAAAATTTTGAACATTAGAGCACATACCTCTAATGTTTTCCTTGTATAGTCCACCTCAAGGTGAATTCCATTAATGTATTCCATTGTAAACATATATTGAAATATAAATACATTACAACAGCATATGATTGTTATAGGAACTGCGTCTCAACTCATCTAAAAGACTCTAGCCATACATTTCCCCCGATGTTTTATCACCGTGTCGTCTCTGTTTTGCCCTGGGGCGGCTGGTTTAATCACATGGCAGAAACACATTATGCTCACAAGATTGAGGATCTAATGGACATCATCTTTGCACACCCCCTACATCTAAGGCAAGGAACAGCGAAGCATTACAAATCCAAGTTTTAAACCACTGTAGACTGTACTGTAGACTTTGTGTCGTCGATCATGGCGACATTTAACCAAGATTTTAACCAAGATATTATGGGTGGCGCATTCTCACTTCATTGGCTTGCAAAATGCACACGCATCCATTCTTTCGTCTGTCTCCGCCTATCCCCCCACTGTCTCTGATGAAGCTATGATAAGTAGAGGGTTGCGCTCGGCCCAATCATCGCCTGTGCCATCAATCAGGCCAGACAGGCCCCTGTTTACTGACACAGAAGCTTAAAAGAGCAGCCATTACAAAACACTTTGTTTTCCACCCAGTTGACAAGAGCAGAAAAACAAGACAAAGGTCTAAGCATTTATCAAATATTCCACTGAAACATCATACTGATGATCAAACGAAGACTAAAATTGCCACTGGGTGACAGACCTAATCTCTTTTTGGGCCCTAAAAGCTTTTTGCCTTTCATTTGTTTGTCAGAAAGCCCCCTCATCCCTGCAGCGGGCAGATGCTCGGAGGCGATGGCCAGGGTAAGACCCAGACTGCTGTGGCCCAGAAGACTGAGGTTGCCAAGACAACTGGCCCAGCACCCCTGCTGTTGTCACTCTGCCTGTGTCGCTCAGTCATTGATTCTCGCCATCTCACCAGCTCTCCACATGCAGCTTGCATTGTTCTCAATGGCCCTCATTGAGAAGGCATTGTACACGATAATACACCTACCAACTCTCCCACGTCCATTTCATCATGTCACACATTAACAACCAAAAACCATACTGAATGAGAAAACCAAAAAAAAAAATGAAAAAGCTACTACCAGTAAGCACACCTGCATTTTCAGCATTTAATAACAAAAACTACATACATAAAGCTGTTGTCATGTAGACCAAATAACATCATCAAATAAGAAATACATTGAAAATACAATGTAAATAATGGTCACACCCTATTATGCTCCCCGCATAATGGTACGTCCTGAAATCCTACATCTGTTAAATACAAAGTATTTAAAAAAAAACAGACATTCACAGAGACACATCATTAATATCTAAACATCTCGATATCTAAGCATTGACTGTGCTCGATTGTGAATGCAACATTTGGACTTCTCTGGAATCGCTAATTTGCATTTTCACATCAGTAACGCCACAACTGTCAACCGCCGAAAGACTACTGCAAGAGATCATTGTGACTTTCTTTCAAGACTATTGTCAATACACATCAATTTCATTCGAGTCCAGGACTTTAATTGTAAGTAACACCGAATAAGGCTAATTCAATGGAGAACACACAATTAATATCCACTAACCATACGTTTCAATTCTGGTCGATCATATCTAACGGTAGATCGAGACCTCTAGACTCGTATTGGCCTGAGAGTGACGGTTTCTTCCTCAGCCTCTTGGCTTCGTTTTGCAGTTTCTGTCGGATGTAGCCCTTGATCTCTGCATCAGTCTTGCCAGGAAAGAAATACTGAACGGTTCCTGTACGAGAATATTTCCGTAAATTAGGTATAATAGGTTCAAATTAGTGTGAATTTTGACAATCTTCGAAATGACAGAAGAGCATCTTACTCAGGATTGCCTGGACCTCTTCGGTGGGGAGAGCAGGCTTTGGTTGGCCTCTTTTGTTATACACGACTCCAGATATAGAGTGGGAAGCCAAGCATTCCCTCTCGTAGAGTCCACGGAGCAGGTCGTTGGTCAGTTTTTGGGCAGTGGTGCCTGTGTTACACCTCTCCAAAAGCTCAGGAGTGATAAACTGAGAGAAAAAAAAATAAATACGCAATATGATTACTGATGCTATCTATCTAAACTGTATGTGAACTATATATAGCTTGATAAGACTTGACAAGTTCTTCTTTTATACATGTAGGAGTGGGCCGATATGACAAAAATATTGTATTGCAATTTTTTCAGGCGGGATCACAATCCACAATCTTATGGCAGATCTTTCAAATACTGGTTTATAAGACTATTTTTTGCAAGTTACTGAACAGTACAGCCAAATTAATTGCCCTATTAAAAAATATATCACTACAAGGTAACAAAGAACGAATGACCATTTATACACTGAGCAAGTATAAGATAAAACGGCAAAAACAAAAAAATCCTGTACACTGAAGAAAAAAAAAAAGGATTACTTTTACATTTTAAGAATTAATTTTAAATAACTTTTTTTTTTTTTTACTTTTAAACAGAAATTGCAAGTAAATTTCACAAATAATTACAAATAAAACGACAAGTAGCACGTTGAATTAAACATGAAATTTTTAGGTAAAAATACTTGTAAAACATACTCCAATATGTTTTATTTATAACTTCAGAAAAATGTTATTTTATATTAAAAATACGGAGTGCTACAATATTAGGATGAAAATAAAGCATGACAGAAAATATACAACCAAACTGGTGAGCCAATTACGAATAATGATTATTTGTTGCACAACCTCTGATTATAATGTCGAACTAACTCTTATAGACTACCTCTGTGAAGAGCCCGTCCCTCTGAGCATTCTGAGTGGCCTCATGAGGTTTCTGTGGTCCTGGACCCTGATTCAGCCATTGCCCATTCACAATGGCTGGAGGAGAACGCACATCTGGGATCACAGCATCTGCCTCGGCAGGTGCCTGCGCCGTGCCTTCAGAAACTGGGGTCCCGAGAGAGGTCCGGTTGTTCCCATTTGACCACATCTGGGTCTTCTCAATCAGCATTTCCAGGTTTCTTGCTAGCTTTCCACATGCTGTATCAAGTAAACTGAATGTGAAGATTTGATTTATACAATTCAATAAATCAAAACACCTAACAGAAGCAAACAATATTGACCTGTAAGGCACCTAAGTTGTTCCTTCAAGTCCTCCATTTCCCTCTGCATGCATAAGACCATGGCAATAAGCTCCTTCTTCGAATATGATTGTAAATAATGAGCCTCCTGCCATCATAAAAGTACACAAGCTCAGGTCTAGAATCAAATGTCTCACAAGAAAACAAGTACGTCAACAAGCAAATGTCTCGAATGCTGAACACGAGTGACTCGCATCCTACCTCAGACTCAGAAGCAGGAGGACTGTCAGTGTAGAGGTCTGCGGAAGAACAATCCAGCTCATTAACCTGTTATGACAAGAAAGAGTCCTAATATTTTCTATTTATTCAGTCAGTTGTCATTGATAATTGTACAACAGTTAATTTCAGCCGTCAAATCTGATCACGTTTTCTCTCCCCGTGACCGCTTGAATTGAGGTTTCTCTCACACTTCCTCTCATATGCTGCTTCAGAACAGCTGTCATTTTGTGTGTTGCTTGTTTGTTAAATAAAGTATTACTTAGAACTATTTTTGTTGGTGTACGAAACTGTCTGTGTAAGACAGGATGTGATACAGAGAACTGGGAGTATCTTGGCCAGAAAACAACTCTTGTTTTAAAAAGTTATTATGCTCTTTATATATATATTTTATCTATATATGATGTAATGTTTATTCTACTTGAATTGTTATTACACTACATGCTGTTTTTGTGCATTAAAGAAGTATATAAGCTGATGCTTGGACAATAAACTTTGAAGAAACTTGACCACAGAGCTTTGCACTGGTGGTCATTCCTCATTCCTGACTGAAACGAGTATTTGACAGCACTGAGAAATACAGGAATAATCTAGCAGCTGCCGAAGAAGAAATATATAAACTAACAGGCTAATTTTTGTCAGAAATGTACGTTAAACTGTGAAATTATGAAGTGCATCCAAATCACAGCTGTGCTGATATTTAGAACAACAGTGACTTTAATGCTGCTTACATATGCATTGACAAAGCTGATATCTTGTTACCCTTGCAAAAGTTTATCATGGTAAGCAGCTTCCACTGCAATACAACTGTGGTGACCTACCTGTAAAAAAAAAATTAAAAAGAAAAAAAAATGGTTCAGCTGATCTCCAAACCTGACAAGGTCCCCAAAAATCACTGCAGGCGAGAATAAAAGACCAGCAAAACATCTTAAGCTGGTGCAGATGTTTTGTCAGCAAAGGTAGCCACTTCTGTCATACAAAAGCAAAGCTGCTTCTTAAACTCTTTAAATGAGAACCCATATTGTGGCTTCGCACACTGGTGTTTCCACGGGGGAAGTATCATGATAATTTATTATAAGGCTACCAACAAAATAACTTGAAAAGAAGAGACTGTTTCAAACTTTCTAAAGTTTCGAATTTCAAAACTTTTAACCCGCTGGTGAGCTTGTAGTTGGAAGGAAGTGAGTACAGGGCTTCAGTCGTGCGAGCGCCTGGTGAGGTTTCTATCATTCGATCAAATGGTGTATTGTACCATGCTTTACCCCATTGTTCTCCATTAGCGGCCAGGCATGGCCGCCTGCCCTGCCTCACACCACTGCTGCAGTATAGGAAAGCATTCAATCTATCGCTATACGGTGCGAAAAGTGCAGTTGTAAACCAACAACAGCAAATGATGGGTGAGATTGTTGCGTAAAATGCTGCTAAAGACCGACGTGGAACAACTGTGAGAATCAAAACAGAAAGGTTTTGCTGTCCGCCTTCTCTGTCAAAATGCATCCAAAACATCGATTAAACACCGATAATGAAGAAAAAGCCCAAACCTTGATGTCTAACTTCTGAAGCCCGGCGTCGGATGAGCTATTTTCTTCTGCTTTCTCTTTGGAGGAATACATTTTTCTTCGTTTATGTGCACCGTTCTGTTGGACAGTCGGGTTGACATGATACTAATTATTCTTTTGGGATCAAACATATGCCATTAACAGTTACAAACAAACAATGAGACATTAAACACTCAAAAACACATGTCCATCGATCATCTTACACTGAAGCAGTCCGGTTTTTGTTCCTCTTCCTCATCCTCTTCATTTTCGTAGTCAAGAATTCGCTGTGCTTTTGTTTTCCTTCTCATTTCTCTCCCATTATTTTATTTGCGAGCGAGAAAAAAGGCTCCTCTGCATAATACAGTTACGCTGTATTGGACTAAAATAACACTATTCCTCTTTCTGAGATTTAGACGCTGCAGATCTACTACAGATACAGACAACTATGTTTCTTGCGATTATTCTACTTCAGCTCAAATACTTGAGTGAATCCATAGAAAGACAGCACTTTACCGAGAAATGACAGGGAGCACATTTGAGGCTAACGCACCGTAGCGTAACGTGGCACGAGCCTGAGTCCCGTCTAGATTCAATCTAACGGCAGATCCTCACAACAACAGGAAATCCTTTGCAAAAAATTTACCATGGTAACCCTAGTTTCCGCCAAAATACCCTAGTTACTGCTGACAAACTGTAATAATACAAATTCCCTTTCAAACAGTTCAAGAAGCTTTCAGGATCTTCATTTATTTTATTAATGGCACTGGCACCAAATACCAAGTTACCTCAGTTTTATTGTAGTAACAGTAACTGCAGTAATTATGGTATGTCGGCGGAAACTATGGTTACCAAGGTAAATATTTATTAGGGGCGCTCTTTTAACTCATGTTTCCCCTCGATATGTAACATATTGTATAGGCGCACATAAACAATAGAGTATTTCCAACGACGGTCTTATTTACACGTTTAGCCTGACAATTGAGAAAGTTAGATTCGTCATGCAGTTTTAAGGAAGATTTCCCGAGGCGTCAATACATTTACATTTAATCATTTAGCAGACGCTTTTGTCCAAAGCGACTTACAAATGAGGAAAACAATAAAAGCAATTAGATCAAAGAAAGAACAACAGTATAAAAGTGCCATGACAAGTCTCAGTTAGTCCAACACAGTACACGTAACGTTAGCTAGTTTTTTTTTTATGGATAGAATAGAATGGTAAGTGCTATTATTAGTTGGTCAGGTGCTGGCGAAAAAGATGTAACTTATCTTTAGATGTTTTTTGAAAATGGCTAAAAACTCAGCTGTTCGAATTGTTCGGTAAGCCCCGCCCCCCTTAGTTACTGTTGCTCCCTCAGACAAACAAACGGAGTTGCTCAGTGTCTTACAATTACAGCTACAATTTGAAAACCTTGTCCCACGATGTTTTTGCACAATTTTGGACACAGAAGGCTACCAAATGGGAATTAAATGTTCCATGGAGGGATTTATAAAATATTTAAAAATAAATACGGTGGGTAACTCGAAGCGAGGGTTTACAGATCACAATGTAAGCGGGAGAAGTCTCATATTACGGTCATCACGATCGCGGATGACAACATGCAGGATCAACACTGTTCATGTGTCGCAGGGTATGATTAAATTAATGTACATTTAACCAGTTTAACATGGAGAGGCACTGAAATGTAGACCTTCGTTTATGTGTTTTTGACCCACACTGTACAAGACGCGAGAACAGTCTATTTAGGTTTGTACGTTAGCATGGACTCACTAACTTTAACGTTAGCTAGTTTTAGACAGAGATACCTTGCTGAAGCACAAGATAACATTAACGTTCTGCTTGAGCAGATGAAAAGTGTAACTTAATGAGTGCATGACAACCAGAAAATGAACGTTTTTGTCTTCATTTGGATTGCTTAGGGACATTTTGCTCTGTTTTGTTTGGATTCAGGAAATGTAATAAAATAAATTATATTGCCTATCCTCTCAGGATACCTGGAATCAGTGTTACAAACACCACAGGCACATCGTTTTTGCATTTTTTTGTAGCATAAACACCAGCAAACCGACGCGAGCTTCGGATCTTCCAATGTTTCTCTATAGCGCTGAAACCTAAAGATGTACGAGTTCCGCTCCCAGTGCAACTGATACTCGACTGCCATTGGCTCATCTGCGTTCGAGGGGAGGGGCTTACCGAGAGGTCAATTGAGATCGGGAGGTCATTCCACCAGCGGGCACAGTCCAGCAAAAGGTCCGTGAGAGTGATTTGGTACATCTTTGTGATGGCACCACAAGGCGTTGTTCACTTGCAGAACGCAAGCTTCTGGAGGGCGCATAAGTTTGAACTAGCGAGTTTAGGTATATTGGTGCAGCATCAGTTGTTGTCTTGTAGGCAAACATCAGTGCCTTGAATTTGATGCCAGCAGCTATTGGTAACCAGTGTAACCTGATGAAGAGAGGAGTAACGTGAGCTTTTTTCGGCTCGTTAAAGACCACTCTCGCTGCTGCATTCTGGATCAGTTGCAGAGGCTTGATAGTACATGCAGGAAGGCCCGCTAAGAGAGCATTACAATAGTCCAGTCTGGAGAGAACAAGAGCTTGGACAAGGAGTTGCGCGGCTTGCTCTGACAGGAAGGGTCTAATCTTCCTAATGTTGTATAAGGCAAATCTGCAGGACCGGGCCATTGTAGCAATATGGTCTGTGAAGCTTAACTGATCATCGATCACAACTCCTAGGTTCCTGGCTGTCCTGGAAGGAGTTATGGTTGATGAACCCAGCTGTATAGAGAAGTTATGATGAAGTGCTGGGTTGGCTGGGACCACGAGCCGTTCTGTCTTAGCAAGGTTGAGCTGAAGGTGATGGTCCTTCATCCAGCTAGAAATGTCTCTCAGACAGGCTGCAATGCGAGCAGCTACCGTCGAATCATCTGGTTGGAATGAAAAGTAGAGTTGAGTGGCATCAGCATAGCAGTGATAAGAAAAGCCATGCTTCTGAATGTAGATAGAGAAGAGAAGTATCCAAGCACTGAGCCTTGAGGAACCCCAGTAGAAAGAAGTTGTGACTTAGAAACCTCACCGCTTCAAGACACCCTGAAGGACCTACCTGAGAGGTAGGACTCGAACCACAGGAGCGCGGTTCCTGAGATGCCCATCATTCTGAGGGTGGACAGGAGGATCTGGTGGTTAACTGTGTCAAAAGCAGCAGACAGATCTAGCAAGATGAGTACTGAGGTTTTGGAAGCCGCTCTTGCCAGTCTCAGGGCTTCAGTAACCGAGAGCAGGGCAGTCTCAGTTGAGTGGCCGCTTTTGAAGCCAGATTGGTTGCTGTCCAGGAGGTTGTTCTGTGCAAGAAACAGAGAGAGTTGGTTGAACACAACTCGCTCAAGTGTCTTTGCAATGAATGGAAGAAGGGATACCGGTCTGTAGTGCTCTAAAAGTGCTGGATTTAGAGAGGCTTTTTTAAGCAGTGGTGTTACCCAAGCCTGCTTGAATGCAGTGGGAAATGTACCAGTGTGAAGCGAGGTGTTGATAATGTGAGTAAGCGCAGGTATGACTGAAGAAGTAATGGCCTGAAGGAAGTGAGTGGGGATAGGATCAAGCAGACAGGTAGTAGGATGATTGGAAAGTTTGGAGACATCCATCTCCGAGAGTGGAGAAATGGAGGAGAGAGAGTGTGTATTTTTCGTTGTGAAGTTATCATCATTTTGTGGTGTGGGGAATTGGTCACTGATGGTTCTTGTTTTATTTGTGAAGAAAATTGCAAAGTCATCAGCTGTAAGAGTTGATGAAGGAGGAGGGGAGGAGGACAGAGAAGAGAAGAGAAAGTTTTGAAAAGTGTGCGAGAGTCAGAACAGTTGTTAATTTTGTTGTGGTAGTATGTCGTTTTAGCAGTGGAGACATTTGCAGAGAAGGAAGAGCGGAGTGACTGATACACACTAAGGTCGGTAGAGTTTTTTGAATTGCGCCATTTCCTCTCTGCAGCCCTGAGTTTAGAGCAATGATCACGGAGAACATCGGACAGCCAGGGAGCAGAGGGTGTAGTGCGTGCTGGTCTGGATGAAAGTGGGCAAAAGTTATCTAAGCAAGATGTCAATAAAATAATTAGTCTTATTTTGCGGCCATAGTACGTCTTTAATGTGAGGAAGATCAGTTAATATTAATGTCAGACTGTTTGCAAAACAAATAAACTATACCAAGATTAAAAATGTACCAGGGTACACATAGTTTCCCCCAAAATACCACAGTTACCACTTTAAATATGTGGTAACTTATTAGCCACCACTTTCATATGATCAAATAAAATTATTTTTGTGCTGTATAGGAGACCCTGTAATATGATGTATTCATTTCAAGAGCAAAATTAATTTTTGTTCCTGAGCACTTTGTATAAAGTGACAATTTCAGTTCAGGTCGATTACAGCTTTTGTAATTATTGGAAACCTACATTCGCACAAAGATGTTTCTTAAAATTAGTTTTTAAAGTCTTAAAGAGCCCTAAGTAAATGTGAATACATCGATTGATAAGGCGATGGAAGAAACAGTAACACTATTTTGGTTAAATGCAGTCACACAGACTCATTTCCAAGTATCAAAAGTGTTTTCTAGAATAAACACATTCTCTGAAATGTTTTCTGGCTGATCCAGTGATAACCATAAATTGGAGCTTGACGTCTTTGAATGGCAATAGATGTTTACTGCCTCCAAATGACATTTCCATTTCCAATTTTTTTTTTTTTTTTTTTTTTTTTTGAAAATTTTTCTTCAGTAATCAATTGTTATGCTTTCATATTTTCTTCAGTAACTCCTGACTTATGCAGCATAGCAGCATTTTTATGAACAACAGTTTGTTTTTGTTATAAGGCAATGAACTATGGTCTGTTTAAGAGTTCAAACACTTGAGCATTCAATGTGGCCTCAAAAGAAATTGCAGTGCAACCACATGCTGACAGGGCTCTTATATATAACTCTCCTCACTGTATCTATAATAGTTTTTATCTGAATTTGTCAATGCATATCTCAGAGAGAATGTGAGCTGGAGAGAGACATAAGAAAACCTTGGAGGCATTCAGTTCTTTTTCCCACTGCCTCTCAAGGCTGACTGACACAAGCATCTGACACAAAGAACCATGTTTGATGTAGTTATCCATTAAAAAACCTTTAAAGATCAAAACAGCTGTAATTCAAAATTCATCAAACAAAAAAGATAATGTTATGAGGAGGGTAGTTAATCACAATCTTGAACCCTGTTATAGAACACAAGCGACCTCTGGCCTGTCAAACGCGCGCAATGAGCGCCATCTAGTGGATATAAGTAACGAAACGCATTTTTATAGTAAAGTATTTTATTGAGTCAAGTTGTTCAAAGTGATATAATTTAATACAATGAATTAACTACAATTTTTACTGCTACATAGGTTGAATACTTTTATCTGGTAAATTTTGTGTGCTTCATATTTGTTTCAATGTTGATGAAAAGCCTGTAACAGGTTATTTATTTACGAGAATCAGTGAGGTCAATAAATGTATAAATGAACGGTATGCAGTTTTCTAAACGTCGGCAAAAACGTTTCAACCTTTTTTGTAGCCTGGACTTTATGTGCCGATGGAAAATTGACTTTCAAAGGTAAGCCTACGCTAATAAATAATCGTTGGAGTAAAAATGCGACAGCTAGCCCTATTTGATAATATGACTCTTTTGTCATAAAGCATTATCCATTAATTAGTCTCGGTATCAGAGTATTTCTGGCCAGTGTTTTTGTGATTGTCAGTAGTTTTTAATAATAATTTTTAGTACGGTACCACTTCAGAATATTGCAAATATTGTCAATATTGTACTCCCAAGGAGCTCATCAACAAAGGGAAAACTAATAGAAGTTACATACCAGACATATACCAGTTTTAAATTATGTTATAATAATAATAATTAAAAAAAATAGTCTTATTTATAGGTTTGTATACAACGGGGAATTTTGATGAATGATCTCATCCCGTATGTGCGCTAGAATATTCTACGCGTGCGCAGTGGCAGCATGTTTCAGCGCCTCAGTTTCAGCCAAGTTGTCGGCAAGAGGAAATTCTGCAAGTCATGGTGGGCCATTCAAAGCGAGAGGGGAGTGACAACCATATAGAGATCTAAGGGAATAAGTGCGTAGTTAGTTGGAAGTGATTGATGACAGTGGCTGTGTATGCATATAGAGGCATTCGGAGTCATTTGTCAGTAAACTCTTCCTGAGTAAGTATGACAACGGACTATTTTGATGCTATGCTAGCGGGCTAAGTTAGCTATAGCTTTCGAAATTGCGAATGTGGGAGTGTGTGTCAGTGCGGCTGCGGCAAATGCACAAGACAGCTTTGTGTGAACTGAAGGAACCGTTTCGAACGGTTAGGTTTAACCAGTTGACAAGAACTGGGTATTTAATAAAAGTTGTTATTAGTAATTCAATATCCCCGGTAGAACCCCGCTAGGGCCCGCCTCCTTATTGGCTGTAGCGCGGAGAGGAAATGAGTGACAGGCACCTTAGCCAATCAGAGGCTGTTGCGCCACTTGTTGCTAACGGTCTGCTGGGCTATGATAGCGGAAGTGTAAGAGGTCAATACTTCACAGTGCTTGGACAAGTAAATTGTTCTTAGATGAGGTTTTAGAAGGAGGAGATGAAAGTAGGCAGTGAATGACATTAGGCCGAAGCTCAGTCACCGATCTGCAGTTTATTGGTGGCGAACATGCGGGATTTCTTTGCGTGCTTTTGGTTATTAGAGGGCTACAGGGATGGATGGATTGATGTGGGTGTGATTGTGAGGTGGGTGTATGTGGTGGGAGGTCATTAATGTTTTATAATAAGTTTCACAGTAAGACTGTAAATTGTCACTGTGTTATTATAATTAGGTTGTGTTGCAAACACTTTGTTTTGGTATCTGATGTGCTTTTATAAATCTGGATGTGTTAACATTAGAATGTTTAAAATTATTTTGTGTATTATACTAGGTTATGATGCAAGTATCTTTGATGTTCTTCAGCTGATTAAACTTTAATTGCAATTTACTTGCAATTGGGAAATTTGTCATTTAATTTCTAATATTTTTATTTTAAAATTTTGATAAATTTTTTCTTCTCTTTCTATGCAGGCTCGGCGAACTTTGAAAGTGCATGTTTACCAATATAGAGGCTGGATATAATTTGGGTGAAAAATCTTTCGTCAGAGACAACAAAAGAGGATTTATCTTCACCTTTAGTCCTGTTTTATTAGAAGCACATGACTGTGAAACAAAGAGAGCATCCTTTTATCTTGTGTCTGCTTTTGATTTTCCACCCTATACAAGGTTGACCATAACCTTAATTGGGTTTGACATTTGTTTGTGTTTAATTTTTTGTTTTTGCTTTTTAGTTCCTTTTTGAGTTTTTTTCTTTTTTGTTCCTTTGCAAAGAAATGCTTTACTTGAAAAAGTACTTCACAGAGGGTCTTATTCAGTTCACTATCCTCCTGAGTCTAATTGGGGTACGGCTGGACTTGGACACTTACTTAAACAATCAGCTCCCCCCACTCCGTGAGATCATCCTGGGCCCCAGCTCAGCCTACACCCAGACACAGTTCCACAATCTCCGTAACACCCTGGACGGCTATGGCATCCATCCTAAAAGCGTGGACCTGGACCATTTTTTCACCACTCGTCGGCTTCTGAACCAGGTGCGCTCCCTGGATCATCTGCGCGTGCCCAGCACCGAGCTGAGTGCCTGGCTGGTGCATCGTGACCCTGAGACTGTGGTTTCGGCAACCAGTCAGTCCGGCCCCAGCATTGCCCTGGACAATGGGGGCAGCCTGGAGGACGTGAACAACTCCGAAGCCTCGGCCATGAGAGGGGCTGGCGGTGCTTCTGAGACCACTTACAGCCTCAGCGGAGAGGACAGCCTGGGTGCCGTGGCCCCTGAGGACAGTCAGGAGCAAGGGGAGAGAGAGAGCAGTGACGACCTCTCCAAAGAGGTACAGTAGCTGTGTGTTTTTAGCTTAGCCTACAGTAATTAGATTGACATTGGTTCGTATTTGATTTCTTCAAAGAGAGAACCATGTTAAGCTATTATCTCTAGCTATTAGATTAAGCGTATTGCATAGTGGCTATTAAGAGCATTGTATGTGAGCTAGTAGTATTCTTACTCTACATTATGAGCCTTACAATAGTGGCTGGACAGGGTGTGGTCTCATCGATAGAGCCGTCTATCTCTTAAAACTAGGTAGTTGTGCTAATGTTAATGTTTTTAGGCTAATAGCAATGTTAATGTTACATTTTCTAGCAATGTCGCAGCTTTGACATGTGGAACAAATACTGCACTGAATCAAACAGAGATTATAGTCGTAGTAGAGGTCATCTACTCTTGTGGTCGTCAGGACCTTACAGGATATGTAGTATTTCATTTTGTGAGAGAGATGTGGTTCCTTTGTGATTTATTTAGGAATGGGACAATTAGCTAAATTGTCTGCATCATATCCAAACCAAACCAAAATCTGCATCATATCCCTCATTAAATGTAATTATCTGATGATGTTCTGTAATCGTAGACCTTTTATGACACTCCCCTTTAATGAATATATTTCTAGGACATTGACCTCATAGACATCCTATGGAGGCAGGATATTGACCTTGGTGCTGGCCGAGAAGTATTTAACTATAGCAGTCGGCAGAAGGAGAGTGAGACTGATAAACCTAATGAAGAGAACGAGGAGGCAGGTGGAAGAGAGGAAAGCTGGAGAAATGGACTTAATCTCCAAGCAGTGCAGAGCCTAACTCATGTTGATGGAGAGACAGGAGAGAGCATACCTTCGGAGGTATGTGCTGTAATATGCTAGGATTACAGGAAGGTGTGAGCTTTTAGATTATTCAAAAAGGCTGGTGAGCTGTAGATGAAGATGAAGTGAATTTCAGTCAGCCTTGGAATTACATGAACTTTTCTTGTCGTATTTCCTAGCTTACCAGTCTCGGTGCTCAGACTTCATTATCCCTGCAGGAATGTCTGAGGCTTCTGGAGGCCACCTTTCCATTTGGAGAAGAGCCAGAGGTAGCGACTGTGAAATTCATGCTACATTACGGATTAAATCTTGGCATATTTTTTGTTTGATTGTTATTTTACATTGTCTTTTTTTCTCTTTAGTTCCAGGCCACTGGATCCACCTCACAGCTGAGAGCTCCAACCGAGGAAACGCCTTCAACATCACAAGGGATCCCCCTACAAGCCCCTCTGTCGCAGTCTAATATACCACTAGACCTGGAGCAGCAGTGGCAGGACATAATGTCTATAATGGAACTACAGGTTTGTACATTTATTGCATTCAAAATGAAGGGAATATATAGACATAATTTATGGCTCAATGACAGTGGTTTTAATAGTGTCAAATTAAAAGAATTTTAAATTAAAATTTTTAAATGTAATAAATGTGGTATATCCAGTATATGCATCTTCATTATCTTCAATTATTATTTAAAAATAATAAATAAAATAAATAGTAATAAATAAAAAATATAAATGTGTGTGTATACATGTATACAGTGCCCTCCAAAAGTATTGGAACAGTAAAGACAAAATTGCTCTGTTGGCTGTGGAGTCAAGACATTTGTAAATATGATTAAAAGATGAATATGAGACAAAACTACAGAATGTCACATTTTATTATTAGCCGTTTCAACACATACATGTTTTACCAAATAAAAAGAACAGCACTTTTAGAGTTCATCCCACTCATTGACGTGAGCATAAGTATTGGGACAGTTGAACATAAGGCAGATATAAAAGATTAAAAGCTATTATTTAGTTGCAGATCCCTTGCGCACAATCACAGCAGTGAGTCTGTGACCCATAGACATCACCAGACTCTTGGTCTCATCCTTTGAAATACTTTTCCCAGCCTTTGATGCAGCCAATCAATTGTTGCTTGTTTTGGGGAGTTTCTGCCTTTACTCTCCTCTTCAACTGGTGAAATTCATGTTCAATCGGATTTAAATCTGGAGATTGACTTGGGCAATCTAAGACTTTCCATTTCTTTGCCCTTATATATTCCTTGACTGAACTGGCAGGGTGTTTTGGGTCATTGTCCTGATGCAATATGAAGCACTTCCCAATGAATCTGGTGGTATTTTCTTGAATATTGGTAGGCAAGATGGTTTTGTACCCTTCCAAATTGATTCTGCTACTGTCATCATACATTAAGTCATCAGTAAAGTTGAGAGGGCCTGTTCCAGAGACAGCCATACATGCCCATGCCATGACACCACCTCCACCATGCTTTACAGATGAGGCTGTATGCTTGGAATCTTTTGCAGTTCCCTTTTTTTCTCCACATTTTTGCTTTCCCATCACTTAGATAAAGGTTCATCTTTGTCTCATTGGTCCATAAACACAGTTCCAAAACTCTTCTGGCTCACCTTTGTGCTTTTTTGCAAACTCTAATCTTGCCTTTCTATTTTTGGTGCTGGTCAGAGGTTTGCATCTTGCTGTGTAGCATCTGTAATTCTGTGTCAAAGTCTCCTGAGGACAGTAGATTGTCAGAGCATCACCCCAGCTTTCTGGAAGTTGTTGGTGATTTTACAGACACGTCTATTAGGGTTCATTTTCACAGCTTTTATGATTTGTCTGTCATCAACTACTGTTGTTTTCTCAGCCAATCAGGTTGTTGCTGGTGGTTTCCAAACTCTTGATTTCTCCATGCCCATTGTTTTTGCTATAGCTCTAATTGACTTCCTCTTTTCTTTTAGCATCCAAACTGCTTGCTTTTCTCTCAAAGTCAGCTCCCTCATCTTCATCCTGGTTTGTGTGTGTCATCATCGAATGCAAGATTCAGAATGCAGAAGTAATGGATATAACTGATACGACACATTCCCTGCTTCTAATATCTGAAGAATGAATGCAACAGGACACAGCTGATCACTTGGAAAGACCTGTGAGGCAACTGTTCCAATACTTATGCTCACATCAGATAGGGGGATGAAACTCTAAAAGTGCTGAACTTCTTAGCTGGTAAAACATCTATGTGTTGAATCACCCAACAATAAAATGTGACATTCTGTAGTTTTGTCTCATATTCATGTTTTAATCATATTTGTAAATGTCTTGACTCCACAGCCAACAGAGCAATTTTGTCTTTACTGTTCCAATACATATCCAGTATATATATATATATATATATATATATATATACACACACACAAACAGTGGTGTGAAAAATTGTTTGCCCCCTTCTTGATTTTTAATTTTTTTGCATGTTTGTCACAATTTAATGTTTTAGATCATCAAACAAATTTAAACATTAATCAAAGATAACACAAGTAAACACAACATGCAGTTTTTAAATGAAGTTTTTTATTATGAAGGGAAAACAAACCCACATGGCCCTGTGTGAAAAAGTGCTTGCCCCCTAAACCTAATAACTGGTTGGGCCACCCTTAGCAGCAACAACTGCAATCAAGCATTTGCGATAACTTGCAGTGAGTCTGTTACAGCGCTGTGGAGGAATTTTGGCTCTCTCATCTTTGCAGAATTGTTGTAATTCAGCCACATTGGAGGGTTTTCGAGCATGAACCTCATTTTTAAGGTCATGCCACAGCATCTCAATAGGATTCAGGTCAGGACTTTGACTAGGCCATTCCAAAGTCTTCATTTTGTTTTTCTTCAGCCATTCAGAGGTGGACTTGCTTGTGTGTTTTGGATCATTGTCCTGCTGCAGAACCCAAGTTCGCTTCAGCTTGAGGTCACGAACAGATGGCCGGACATTGTCCTTCAGGATTTTTTGGTAGACAGCAGAATTCATGGTTCCATTTATCACAGCAAGTCTTCCAGGTCCTGAAGCAGCAAAACAGCCCCAGACCATCACACTACCACCACCATATTTTACTGTTGGTATGATGTTCTTTTTCTGAAATGCTGTGTTACTTTTACGCCAGATGTAATGGGACACACATCTTCCAAAATGTTCAACTTTTGTCTCGTCAGTCCACAGAGTATTTTCCCAAAAGTCTTGGGGATCATCAAGATGTTTTCTGGCAAAACTGAGATGAGCCTTTATGTTCTTTTTGCTCAGCAGCGGTTTTGGTCTTGGAACTCTGCCATGCAGGCCATTTTTGCCCAGTCTCTTTCTTATGGTGGAGTCATGAACACTGACCTTAACTTAGGCAAGTGAGGCCTGCAGTTCTTTGGATGTTGTTCTGGGGTCTTTTGTGACCTCTTGGATGAGTCGTCGCTGCGCTCTTGGGGTAATTTTGGTCGGCCAGCCACTCCTGGGAAGGTTCACCACTGTTCCATGTTTTCGCCATTTGTGGATAATGGCTCTCACTGTGGTTCGCTGGAGTCCCAAAGCCACACAGGCCACACAGGGCCATGTGGGTTTGAAAAGAAAGTCGTGACGTATTGTCAAGTATGGTGACCCATACTCGAAATTGGTGCTCTGCATTTAACCCATCCAAGTGCACACACACAGCAGTGAATAGTGAACAAACGCGCGCACACACACACACCGTGAACACACACCCGGAGCAGTGGGCAGCCATTGCTCCAGCGCCCGGGGAGCAATTGGGGGTTCGGTGCCTTGCTCAAGGGCACCTCAGTCATGGTATCAAAGGCAGAGAGAGTGCTGTTCATTCACAATCCCCACCTTCAATTCCTGCCGGTGTGAGAATCGAACCGGCAACCTTCAGGTTACAAGCCTGACTCCCTAACCATTAGGCCACGACTTCCCCACATAAAAAAAAAACAACCTTCATTTAAAAACTGCATGTTGTGTTTACTTGTGTTATGTTTGATTAATATTTAAATTTGTTTGATCTGAAAGATTAAAGTGTGACAAACATGCAAAAAAATAACATCAGGAAGGGGGCCAACAATTTTTCACACCACTGTGTGTGTGTGTGTATATTATTATTATTATTATTGTTTTATTTTTTTTAATATGTCCCCAAGCTTTTGGGGAATCACATGACATTGTAAAACCTAAACAAACCTTGCGTTGCTCTATAAAAGTCTAAGAGACTAATTTACCTTGACATCGCATCATGAGGTTCTATAGGGCTATATGATATGATATAATTTCTTGTTTTATGTTGTTGTACTATATGTTGGTTTGCTGTACGATTTTGACTTTGCAAAAGTTTTTTTTAAATATTTATAACCTGTTAAAAAAAAAATTCCAAAAAGTGATAATTATTTAAAGTATGATGCCAGTCCACTTAATAAAATTGTTTTTTTTGTTTGTTTTTTTTCAGGAATTTAATTCTTTCAGACTTTTAATAATTTTTTAAATTATGATCAATGAATACTTTTTTCCCCCCAAAAAAATATTAAACTGAATTTTTAGTATGCAAGTCATTGTTTGGGTGAAATTAAATGAAATATTTTGTATTAAATTAATAGATAAGACAATAGTATTGATCATCAAACCATTAAACCCTGTCTAATATACTTTACCTCTTTTTTTTTTAGGACATGGAGGTGAACAATACTGCAGTAAATGTCACCATGAATAATGACCCCAATAACAACAATGCCAGCACCACCACCACTGAATCAGCCACAATAGGAAGTTTTGAACTCCCTCGGTCCACTCTCATTAACCAGGATGTTAGTCTCCATCAGGCTTCACTTCCCAGCTGCAGCCAGGACTTTCCCACACTCTTCAACCCCGATCTGGATTCCACCGGGGTACAGCGGCCTACCTTAGTCAGGCTCTCTTCTAGCAACTCCTCCAACATCAATTCAACATTTGGAGCTACTAACTTGACCGGAATCTTTCTCCCACCACCTCTAAACAGTACTACAAACCTAACCACCACTCCGGTGCTGCCAGATCCATTTTCCAGCCTGCTGGAAGAGTCTATGCTAGATGAAATTAGCCTGCTAGACCTTGCGATGGAAGAGGGTTTCAGCCAAGACCAGGCTTCTCAGCTTGAGGATGAGCTCGATTCCGACTCAGGTCTTTCACTGGACTCCAGCCATAGCCCAGCCTCGCCTAGCAACTCGGAGACATCCTGCTCGTCAGCTGCATCGTCTTCATCCACCTCTGCTACGTTCTCAGAGGAAGGAGCTGTGGGCTACAGCACCGATTCAGAGGCGGCCACAGCAGAAGTGGAGGAAGGAGCTGTCGGGGGCTACCAACCAGAATATAGCAAGCTGTGTCGCATGAGCTACCAAGATCCATCTCAGTTCCATGGCATACCGCAGTTGGAAAGTGTCAATCACAACCACACCTACAATCTACCACTGGCATCATCCTACTCTGAGCGTTCTCAGCTGTCCGCATCCTGCAGCAAGAAAGGCAGAGACAAGCAAATGCAGCAGACGAAGCTCCAGCCACCACAAGACTGCGCTGACAGGCAGTCTAGCCGCGATGAACGTAGGGCGAGGGCCATGGACATTCCATTCTCCAATGACAAGATCATTAACCTCCCCGTCGAGGAGTTCAACGAGCTTCTGGCCAAGCATCATCTCAACGAGGACCAGCTCTCGCTCATTCGCGACATCCGCCGCCGCGGAAAGAACAAAATGGCAGCGCAAAACTGTCGCAAACGCAAGCTAGACACCATCTTGAAACTCGAGCAGGGCGTGCAAGACCTACAACGTGAAAAAGCTCAGCTGCTGAAGGAGAAGATGGAGTACTGTAAGTGCATCAGACAGACGAAGCAGAAGGTTCAAAGCCTTTCCCAGGAATTGTTCGCACAGCTGCGGGACGAGGAAGGCAGACCCTACTCGGCCAGCGAATACTTTCTGCAGTACGGCCCTGACGGCGTTCTTCTCATGCCTCGTAACATGACCACAGAACAAAGCAACAAACCTGACAAGAAGCAGAAGGACAAAAAGAAGTGAGAAACTCAAACTGTTGCCCTTTTATTTTTCGCAAAGGCACTACCATACAAAGTATTTCGAAAGGCAAAGGAAGCCTTTTTCTTTGATTCTAGCGAGAAGAAGAAAATTGCATCATTGATTACTCTTCCTGCATTGGGTTTTCTTTGTTCCTTTTTGGTTCAGAAGTTTTCTCCTGAAAGCGGCATTAAAGCAGACGTGCTTTGTGTAGTACTGATTTCTCATTGATGTACAGAAAGAAGCGAGCAAGCGGGATACTTTCAGATGCCAACTGAAAGAACTGTCCAGAACGTGAGGTCATGGAGGACACCAACAAAATATTCTTAATTGAAAGAACTGTGCGGTAATGGTCCCAAAAATGTAGTCGATGACAATAATACACCATACTAAGATGACATTACATTTTCAGCATTAGCCCATGCTGTGTGTTTGTGCGTACCCTGGGATTTCATTGGTGGGTGAGGAAGAGCCCCTGAGAGCTGGTAGAAAAAGAGTCTACTGAATGCTAGAAGTGAAGCCAAAAGAAACTACAGGCATGCCAATACCAACCAAAGGTTGTGTTGTGCTCTTGTGTTGTTCCCATAACGAATCATACAGGTCACTCTGTGGATCCAAATTCACATTTTCACTTAAAAAAAAAAAAAGAACAAAAGTTTGTTAGTCTCACTGGACAGCAAACGCTCCTGAAATTTCTCTGGAGGGTCAATGCCATTTGCCAAGGAACTTGGACGGCGAAACGAATAGCGCTAATGAGTGAGTTTGAATTTAGCTTTGGCTTGATAAAAAGCATTGGAGGTACAGATGGAAGATGGAAACACACTGCATTGTTACTAATAAATCGGCTTCTGTACCCTTTTCAGCACTAAATCAACACTGTAGTTTGCCTATAAGCTTTTTTCCTCTTCTGCTGGGGAAAGGGTCTCTCAGGCCTTCCTGTCAGCTTTTATGGTAACTCACTCCCATGTGCATAAACTTTTTAATGAGCCATCAGACACAGACACCTGAGTGGCATCAGTGCAGTTTGCTCCTGAATCATGTGATTTAGTCTGGTGTGTCTTGGTATTCAGGATTAATTGAAACAAACCGTTTGGTTTTAAAGTTCATAATGTTTAGCCTTTGTTGCAGTTCAAAATGCTGTTGCTACTGCAACTCGTGCCAGTGGCGTCTGTCTGTTGCAGTGGAGGAACGTTAAGATGCTTTTGTTATAGTTATACTATCATTTGAAAAAGGAATCAAATTCTCACCAAAATATACGAATAGTAGCAGGCATAGGTCATTATTACATTTAAACTACAACTTCTCATTAGCTGGGTCAGTGTCTTAGCTTTAATGTGACGTGAACCTGACGTTTTTTTTTTCCTTTACCCAATACACTACTTTCTTCATTGCTAATTTAATGAAGCCATGAATGGTCTCCTGGCAAATTAAAGCAGTTCAGCTTGTGCCAATAACCAACTGGATCGTGCTTTACTGCAGCCTGAGGATACAGCTGACCTTATACACTGACATATCAATGAATGGGTAGAAAAAACAGTAACACTGGTGTGAATGTCTAATTTACGTTGTTCATCTTCATCCTCTTCTGTCAGTCTCTGTCATTTCCATCTACACTGTTCATATAGCACCATGAGACACAGTCAGTGTCCGTTTTGGTGTGACATGAATAAATATGCAAGACATGGTAATTTTTTTGTCTCAGAAATGGAAAAGAGACAATCTTTATGTTACTGGTTACAAATACTTAGCGTAGTTGGGGTAGAGATAATGAAAAAAGACGAGCGATTCGTTCACTTAGATGAACCTTGAATCCCTGTTACAATGTCATAACTACTTGCCATTAAGCACTGTTGTTTTTTGTTCGTCTTGTTCGGTTTGTAAATATTTTTGTGTTCTGTATGTCTCTTGTCCTAATTGCTTGGTTTAGCCAGGCCTTTTTGCACCTTCTTTGAATTTGCCTGTTCAGAGTATTCCTATATGATTTATGTTGAGAGATTTGCTGGCAATCTGGAATTGTTCTTTTATTAATTATAATAAACATTTGTTTCATTTCCGTGGTTTCCTTTTTGTTTTTTTGTTTTTTGTTTTTTTTAAGTGAGAAGATTTGTGATTATTATAAACAAATGGCAAAATAAAATGAATTAAAAAATAATGTCAAAGGATTTGATAATATTGCAAAAACTCTTCTGATAGCTATATGAATTGTTCTCTTTATTGCTGGCGAAGCTCAATTTTTGATTATATCAGCTTCAGTTCACTAAAATGGTACTCTAGGTAACACTTTATGAAGTTCAGCTTAATTTGTGATTTGTTTTCAATTAACATTGCTGTTTTTACAGCATTAATCTAGGTAAATATAAAAGAACATACTATAAATAAACTAGTTTTCACTGTTTATTTATGTTTAATGTTTGAAATATAAACTACCTTTCATAAATTTGGGCTTAGTAAGAATTTTTTCATTTTTTTAAAGATGTCTCTTATGCTCACTAAGTCTTCATTTAATCAAAAACAGTAAAAACTAATAATGTGAAATATTACATTTTATTGTAATATTTTAAAATATAATTTATTTGTTACATGATCCATCAAGTTTTTTTTTATCCTTTTTTAAATGGTTGTGCTATGTAATATTTTATAAGCGATTATAATGACTATAAAGTTCAAAGAACAGCATTTCTAACAGCATTTATTTGAAACCGAAATCCTTTGCAATATTCTTAATGCCTTTACTGTGACTTTTGATCAATTTAATTCATCCTTGCTAAAAAAAAAAAAAAAATGTGCTGACCCCAAACTTTCAAATAGTAGTTTAATAAAACTGCAATATTAAATTATTTTAAAATAAGATAAAAATAAAAACGAACAAAGAAATCTTTATTTTTTTTACCGGCATGTCATGTGACCATCAACTGATACAAGAGAATAATGAACATGCTTAATTTTGAAAATATTTAAATTCCTAAAATATCAACTTCAAATTTCAGGGGGTGCCTCACAAAAATATTTTATGTCAAAAATTTTGTGTCATCTGACAAAAAAAAAAAAAAGTATATTTAGAAAATGTAATTTACTAAGATTAAAATTGACCATTGCCCTTATTCAGAGTATAAGCATAAATAAGTATGACCAGTTTTGACAGAAATACAACAAAGATTTTTATTTTTGAAAATGGTATTTCATTGGCAAATGCTCTGATAATACGCAATAATAATAATATGGTTAAACAAAACTAGCCTACAATCGTTAAAGCTCAAAACATAAAAACATACTTTAAATGTCTACAGGAGAACAAATGTTACAGTTATTCTACTTTGTGTGACAGTAATAAGACAAGAATATCAAAGTAAAAACCAAACTTCAGCTGACTGTACACAGTGATACTGATGTGCTAGGAAATGGCAAACATATTTACAAACACAAATGTCAAGACTATGTAAAGAAAGACTGTTAATATCCAATGGGGCTGACTCACAAATAGCACCTATGGTGAGACCAAACATGTCATGGGCAAACAAACACTGAAGAGTAACAGCTGCTGGCATGTCTTTATAAAACCAATCGTATCAAAGCCAGTTCCGAATGTTAAATAAGGCCTATATCTAACACCTCTTGTTCCATGGGCCTAGTAGATACACAGTCATGCGTTCAATGACCACCTGCATTGACAGATGTATAAAATTGTCATTTTCTTAATAATCTGTTAAGGCAGTAATATTTTAACATTAGTTATATACATAAAATTAAGAATCGTAGAATACATCAGGACATTTTTTGAGACAGCTACAGCATCAAACAAAACCCACCCAGTATGACAGACTAAACACTGTAATCTACACAGGGTAGGGGGGAAATGTTCATGTTCATTTCTAACATGTAAAGAACACTATTTCACATGTATGAATATCAGACTGTGACTCTCTTTCAAAACATGATCTGAATGTTTCCATCAATACAAAGCATGAAGAGTACATTAAATGTGCAAAGTCACCTGTCAAGCACACTGAAACAGCAGTGTTCTATTTGCTTCATCTATGGCAACAGTGCCAAAACTAAAATACGCTGAAACCTATGTAGATTACAGTTTATACTGTTGCTTTTTACAGTTTTCCTTTGCCATCTTTAAAAAAAAAAAGTAGAACAAAACAAGCATATCAATGTCCCTTACATGTTTTGTTTTTTGTCTAGTTTTTGTCATCCTTCTTCTCTTCCTCTTCAGTGGGGTATGAATGCCAGGTGAGGCGTTCCTCGTAAAAGGAGATGACCACTTGTGGACACTTTACATTCGCCTCCTTGGCTGGTACTAGATCGGCTTCATCAGAGTTTTTCCTGTAATATAAAAATACAAAAGGAGTCATTAACAACTGATCAGCTATTTCTCATCCGAGATGGATTTCTTGTGTAGAGAAAACCGAGGGCAATTGTAACATTTACATTTCCTTTAACTCACAGACAACTCAAAATATACCAGCCATCTTTTGGTATATGTGCCAAAAATAACAGTTCCAATAAGTCTAATATCATTATAATGTAAACATCATAATATTAGAATTCTATACCAGATGTCAATAACATTACAATTGTCCCAGTTATGGAAGTGATAGCAAGGGTGCGACTACATTTCAAGCATGTGAAACTGATTTGGTCCTGGCAATGAAGTTTGGCAACAGGATATGATTTCATCTTTTTAATTCAAAAGCTTTCCCTCAACACTGCAAATCATACAGCAAGTCTGTGTTTGGTCAAATATCTTTTTTTGCCGTATGAATGTGCAGGTCAGAGTTCACCAAACTTGAACTTCAGTATCCAGAGGAAGATGAAGCTTGCATTTCCACTCTCTCGCGTTCACATGCGTATGAATGGAAATGAATGGAGTCTTATGTGGCCACTTAAAAGGGACAGTTCACATTAAAAATGCAAATTCTATCATGATTTAATCACCCTCATGTCATTTCAAACCTGTAAAAAAAGATATTCTGTAAATGGCCTCAATGTCTCACCACAGAGCATGAAGGTCAGTAAATGACAGAACTTTCATTTTTAGATGAAATACCCCTTTAACAGTGAATGGGGGCAATTGTAATGCTTGAAAAATGAACCATTTTACAGAAATCTAGCAAAAATATAGCAAGTAGTAATGGCAAGGTCATGGAATACATAAACTTTTATACCGCATAAACCATGTATACCTTAAATACACTGTTTGCTTGCTTGTTTCAGATATAAGCATCGACAAAAACTTCATCCAAAACTAGACACACTACCATTCAAAAGTTTGGGGTTGGTAAGAATTGTTAATGTTTTAAAAGAAGTCTCTCATGCACACCAAGGCAGCATTTATTTGATCAAAAAATACAGTTAAAAAAATAAAATATTGTGTTATATTCCATTTACACACACACACAGATATATATATATATATATATATATATATATATATATATATATATATATATATTTTTTTTTTTTTTTTTTTTTTACTATTTTGACATTTAACATTTTTTTATTATATAATTTATTATTTTTATCATGAAATTTATTTCTGTAATGCAAAGCTGAATTTTCAGCATCGTTACTCCAGTCTTCAGTGTCACATGACCCTTCAGAAATCATTCTAATATGCTGATTTGGTGTTCAAGAAACATTTCTTCTAATTATCAATGTTGAAAACAGTTGCGCTGCTTAACATTTTTGTGGAAATTGTGAAACATTTTTAGGACATTTCATTCATTTATAATAGTAATCTTTTGAAACATTATAAATGTCTTTACTGCCATTTAATCCTTACTGAATATAAGTATTCATTTATTTCAACAAAAATAAATAAATGTTACTGACCCCAAACTTTTGAACAATAGTAAAATAACATTTCTTACACATTTTTAATATTCACTCTAGTGTTACAATTACCCCTGACCCGAGAAGGGTTAAATGTTGCATAGTAGCTACCAGTTATCAAAACTTTATATAGCAAAACTCACAAAGTGATACAATCATGCTTGTTTTCCTCATGCAGAGCATATACTACATATATGTGGTTTGAAGAAATTTAGAGTGTTACAATTGCCCCCAGTCTCTCCTAATGCTGCTCAGGAACTGTCCCTCTAATCCAATACTTGTTTGTTTCTTACGGGTAACAATTTCTATACAAACCATTTCATGAGGAACATGAGTTCTCCACTTGAGTCTGTAGCACCAATAATCCTCTCAGGATCCAAACCACGTGCAAAACCTCTGAGTTTCTCAGGCTAAATTAAGAGAGATGGCATGTAAGACACTGTTTAGCCCATTCAATTTCTTTTGGTTTTCTAATGTTTTAAAGACACTTCCTGACCAGCTTATAGACATGGAATGATGTAGACATCTCAGATTCTCAGATCTTCATGGCTCTTACCTCATCCTTTCGCTTTTTGGTCTCCTTTCCATCTCCGTCTGATTCAGCCCGCCTCTTGCCTCCAGATTCAGCTGATTTCTGTGACTGAAGGAATTCCGCTATGAGGTCAGGACAGTCTAGGTTTTCCTCTGGTTCCCAGGTGTTGTCCTCGCTGAGGAAAATAAATGAATTAATAGATAAATACCAGGATTTTCACACAAAATCAAGTTGAAATCTGACTGCGGCTGCTCACTCAGAAAAGCCTTTCCACTTGAGGAGATACTCCACTCTTCCCTTCACCACACGCCGATCCAGGACCTTCTCCACAACATACTCCTCTTCTTCTTCCTCCACCACTTCTTCCACTTTCTTTTTGTTCTGTTTCTTCCCTGCTGTTGATTGCTTGGTTTCAGATTGAGTAACTGGAGCTGGATACATGAATGGTGGGTGAAAAATACATAAACGTACAAGCTGACCTAAATCATTTACCACAGTTTATGTCAAAATACCACAGTTACTACAGTTGTTGTTTCTACAACAGAATAGTGGTAACTTGACACCAGCAACTACTGCCATTAAAAATAAAAAATAAAAATTTAAAGGGACAGTTCACTCAAAAAACTGCAGCCATTATTTACACACAAAATGTGATGTTAGGAAGAATGTTAGAAGCTGACCACATTATTCACATTCATTTAATATTTTTCCATACAATAAAAATGAAGAAGGCTGTCATCCTCCTTAACAACTCATTTTGTGCTCCACAGAAGAAAATAAGCCATACGAGTTTGAAACGACATGAGGTTGAATAAATAATAGGCAGTGCTGGGTAGTTACATGTAATTTGATTACATAATCAAACTCCAAAAATTGTACTTGTAATAGATTCATTAAAAAGCTTATAATCAGATTTCAATTACACATTATTTGCACATTGCTCTGACCTAAAATATTTAAATAGTCACCCTGTGATTTAAAGTTAATATTTCAATAATTCAACAAAATCATTTTCACAGTTCTCTGGAATGCGGGTAAATAAATATAAAAAATTTTCTATTTTTAATGTTCAAGTATCGTTTTATCGGTATTAAATATTTCTTATAGCATTTCTTTAAATTTACATACTTATTCTTGAATTAGTTAGCTTTTCATCAGCTCAAAAGCCCTTCCTTCACAAACCCCAGTTTGGTAAAGCCTGATGTTTAATACACTTCCTTCATGTTGTTGATAATAAAGAATGAGATATTTTTTCCTCCCCCCTTCAAAATGGTACAAAATAGTCTTTATGTAATAAACGAGATAGGTCAAAAGTAATCAAAAAGTAACAAGACTACATTTTACTAATTACATAACTACAATTTCAGGTAATTTGTAATCAACAAGTAATCTACACAGCACTGACAGCAGGTGTCCCTTTAAACAAAAAGATTACGAACGCTTCTCATATGTTCGGATGAGATGTCAAATCAATTAATTAAGGTTTTATAGCAAATAATAACTGTAACTATGGTATTTTGACGAATTTTATTTGTTTCCATTGCAAACTAATAAAAAAAAAAACCCAAACCTTCAGTCACAGCAGCATCGGCTGAAGGCTCTGACGTTTGGCTCATATTTCCAAGGGCTCTTAACAGCTGGAAATATATATAGATCCTTATAAATACAGATAAACAAATAAAAATATTTTCTATGAGATGTATCGATCATAAATTTCGTAATCACACTACACTCATTTCATCTGAACGTGTGTTGGTTTACCTAAAGAGATTCAGCTGTACTACACATCTGCATGCATAATATGACAAACACTAGGACTGTCTGTTATGCATTTGCGTCTGCAGGCCAGCGCGCGCGACAAAACCCATTCTGAATAAATGCATTGCATGCTTCACGTGCTGTGCTCGATGGGAAGGATAGAGCAGGACGCCGCTGTTTTACTGTATTTTGTTCCTCCATGTTGTTTTAGAGAGCGCAAGGACGCTATTCGATGTCTGCTGTGGTCAAAACATCTTGCATCCTTGCCGCAGCACGTTTGATCGCTGCGATTTTACCACAACACACACTATGTGCATGAGCCCGTAAATCGGCGGCACGCCGAAACAAACGCACTTACTTGTATCTCGCTGAGATAAAGATGAAATAAAGCTGATCTGCATGTATTTAAACCGTAATAAATACGTTGCAGTGATTAATTACAGACGTCTACTGTGCTGTGATGCTGCTGAATGTGGCTGTTATTCACGCCCACTTCCGTATTAGAAAGGAGACAAAACGGTGACTTCCGGTGTATTTATCTCTATATTTTCTTTCATCATAAAAGTGGTTTTGCTTTATTAGATATTCTGGAGGATGGGATTATGGCTGGTGTTATGCAATACTGGTTTTACAGCCTAACTTTCTCCACTGAAATCCTCCTCTCCTCTTAGTCCTTTCTCTCCCATGTTGATTCAACAAAGCAGATGTGTGAGGCATCTTTGCACAGCCGAGATGCAGCATCAGTGCTGCTTTTGCAGACATTCTAGCTTCCTTTCATGAATTTCAGTAGGGAATGTGTGAAAATGTGGGCTTCACATTTAACAGCCGCATACTCAGCCTTGCAACACTTCACACATGCTGCATAAAAGCCATACTAAAATATGCGGCTCTGATGCTGCTTTGCTTGCATGTAAATTATTCAGCAGCAGCAGCAGCAGCATTGAAGCTTAGCTGTCATCAGTATCACGTTTCATTGTCCATTAGCTTCTGTCTACTGGCAAATAAACAAATATGTCCAGGTTAGGGTCTACCAGAGATGGGCACAATTACATCAAAAAATATTTAGTTACAAATACTTTTACAAAATACTGGTGTGAGAAATGTATTTAATTAAAATACAAGTAATTTGTCATTTGAAAAATACAAAAATACAAATGTTATTTACAAGCAATCAAGAGCAAGAGACAGTGCCATTACATTTAGATACACATATAAGAGAAACATAAGTGCTTTCCCCTCCTTGAACAACTTATAAACAACATATTTATTAACAACATATTCTTAAACCCTAACACTAGACAACATATCCAATTTATTGATCAATATTTCTTCTAATTTGTGTTTACTTGAATACCATCATTTCTACACTTTATTTTTTTGTCATGTTTCTTTAGCGCTCCTTATCATTTCTTTATAAGCATGTCAAAAATTAAGCAGTCCTGCGAAACTATTGTCATACCACCTAATCCTACTCAAGAGAATGGCTCAAGCTATTTCACTGTCAACAGTAAATATTAACTCCTGGAAATGTTTATATGTAGCTGTTAAATGGCTCTATGTAGAACACAGAAACCCTTGTTATTAGCGACACCGGTGGCCGTTAAGTGAGCTGTGGTCAGTATCTTATTGCTCATGCTCTTACACACCTTCCATAGTAATGCGAGCGAGCAATGGCCAGTGGGATTCACCGACATCATGTCAACAGATGAGGTTTATTAAAATTACACTATAATGACTATAATGATAATTTTCCCAGTAAAACCGCCCAAGTCATTCACAAAATAATTTGACTACAGGCTTTCATTTTTTAAGTTTCGTTACATGCTGTTTAGACATTGGCAATAATATTTATTTTAATTTAAAACGTTAAAAATTTCAGTTTGTCTACAAAAAAAAGTAGCTAACTTTTGCCAAGCAAGCTAACGTCACGTGTCAGCTTGCAAGTAAAGTTCTGTAATAACATTCAGTGAACAATATCTGATAGTATATTTTAATAAATACTTAGCCACTTTGCGCTGAGCACCAAAACAGCTTCTTTCATTTTTTTTCCAGTTGGAAGATGGAACCATGGATGAATTAAAGGTTTATTTTACCCAAAAATGAAAATTCTGTCATTAATTACTCACCCTTGTGTTGTTTCACACCCGTAAGACATTCGTTCCTCTTCCGAACACAAATGGAGATCTTTTTAATGAAATTCGAGAGCTTTCCCTCCATAAGCAGCAACACAACTTACACCTTCAAAGCCCAGAACGGTAGGAAAGACATCGTTAAAATACTCCATGTGATTTCAGTGGTTTAACCTCAATTTTATTGTTTAACCTCGGTATCTGACGCGAGTGCTTTGTTTGCACAATAAAACATAATTTACAAATTTATTTATGAAAATATTGATCTACATTGTGTGTTCATGAGAGCATTAAAAAGCATTTGTGTTGTGTTCATGCCATAGATGACTCTTGTCAACACAATGCACACATGAGTGAGTGTTCACTAGATTACCACAACACATGTGTTTGGATAATATTTTTTGGAAATAAAGCGGTAAATTATGTTTATTTTTGTTTTATGTTTTTTTTTTTTTTTGTTTTTTTTTTGCAAAAAAGCACTCACGTCACTTAATGAAATTGGATTACTTAATGATATACTTAATGACATGGATAACTTAACAATGTCTTTTCTGGATCTTGAATGTGTAAGTTGCATGACTGACTGTAGAGGGGCAGAAAGCTCTGAAAGGGGTGAACTTACCTGGTTCCAACAGGATGTCATATGATTCACTTGCATTTAGCAAAAAACTATGATAGGCTATAGTTGGCAGTACTAATAACACAGGTGAAGAAAGAGCTTTATTGCCAGGTATGTTTACTCATACAAGGAATTTGTTATAGTGACAGAGGCTTCCACAGCACAAACAGAATGACAGTGACAAGACTATAGAATAAATAGGAAATAATAATATATAACTATTTTTTGAAAGAACACAATATACAAAATAAACAACATATGGTATTTGTGTGTACAGGTACACACTTTAAAATAAAGGTGCTTCAAAAGGTTCTTCAAGCAATGCCATAGAAGAACCATTTTTGGTTCCACAAAGAATCATTCAGTCAAAGGTTCTTTAAAGAACCATCTCTTGCTTACCTTTTTATAATCTGAAGAACCTTATTCACCACAAAGAACCTTTTGTGAAACAGAAAGTTTCTTCGGATGTTACAGGTTCTTCTATGGCATTCTTCCATCCCATCAGAAGATGGGCTTTGCACTTTGATTGACACTGTTTATATCTTGCTGCTGTTTATATCAATTATTGTTAAATTTACTGAATTATTATTTAATTTATTGATTATTTTTATTAGTATATTTGCTCCAACTGTTACTGATTTTGCATCGTTTGTTTATTAATAGTGCTGTTCAGTTTGTAGGCCTAAAACTTCCTAAAAACGTCCTAAAAAAAAGGGGGGCATTTGCATTTTCAATTGACCAAAGTGATTAGAAAGCAGCTGACGTCGTATTTACAACTTACAAACTCATAAATACAAGCTTTCTAGAAGGACTAGAAAGCTTTTACACTGTAAAAAAATTCTGTAAAATTTATGGTGAAAAACTGGCAGCTGTGGTTGCCAGAATTTTACTGTTATAAATATGGTAGCAACATTTTATGTTTGACGGATTTAACTTAAATTTACATTTAAATACCGTAATTTCATTAACTGATATGTTAATATACCAACCTACTGAAGTGAAATCTGTTTTGTACCTTTGTAGTACACTGATAACCACCAAAAGCAGGTGGTGATGAGAAAGTCACATGATGAACCAAAGCCCATCACAAGCAGCTTTTAAATAATAACATAAATAGAAGGTGCACAGTGTCATTCACACAAACACTAAACACCATCATCTTAACACACATAAAACTGAAATAATACAATAAACATTAATTTACTTTACTTTTAGTCATTTAGCAGACGCTTTTATCCAAAGCGACTTACAAATGAGGACAACAGAAACAATCAATTGTAGTATTAAAACAACTAAAACTGATCCAAAACTAAAAGCTAAAACTTTATAAATAGTATATATACACACACATTAAAAAAAAATTAAATAAAAATTAGAAATGCATGACAAAATTTCTAAACTTAACATTTAAATGGAAACAAAATAAAGCTATAAACAATTCAAAATATTAAGAGAACAAAAGGTATAAGAGTGTAATATATGCACACACACACACACACACACATCCATAAATTCAATATTATTTCATTTCAATGTAGTTTGTTGAAGTACTAAAATAACTCAAATTAAATAAAACTAAAACTTAATAAATAACTTATACAGATATAATAGAAAAAAACGAATAAAATGACAAACATAACTACAACTGTAACTAAAATTAAAATAGATAACATATTATTATATATTTATAATAATATTATATTTTGGGGCAGTCGTGGCCTAATGGATAGAGAGTTGGGCTTGTAACCCGAAGGTCGTGGGTTCGAGTCTCGGGTCCGGCAGGGAATACCACGACTGAGGTGAGACCCTTGAGCAAGGCACCAAACCCCCAACTGCTCCCCGGGCGCCGCAGCATTGGCTGCCCACTGCTCCAGGTGTATGTTCACTACTGTGTGTATGCACTTGGATGGGTTAAATGCAGAGCACAAATTCCAAGTATGGGTCACCATACTTGGCCACACACCACTTCCCTTCCCCTAATACAAATCAAACTACATTAGTTTAACAGTAATCCTAAAAAAATAACTGTGCCAAACATACAAGTAAGAAATGGTTATAAAAACTGAAAGAGAAGTGAAACAAGTAATAGGAAAGAGAATAAATGAAAAGCGATACTTATCCTTTAATTTAATTTTAATTTAACAACATTAGATGTAACATACAGCTCTAATGTACACAACTGATAAGAAAAAAACTGATAAGAAGCATAGTTATTTCAACAAAAAAAAACATCAAATGTGAAATGTAATGCAAGGAATTCTGGGAATGTCAATTTACCATTATTCACTGTAAATTATACGCTCTTTTTCCAAAAACGGTATACTACCGTAAAATTACATGTAATGTCCAATACAGTTTTTCACTGTATATAGTAGGGGACCTTACCGTTAACCAATTAATAGGTTTTTACTGTAGCATTTTCACACCGTTAAAATCACAGTCATTTTTTACAGTGAACATACACCTTGAACAATCTGCAAAATGTTAATTCTTTTACCAAAATAAGAGGGATCATACAAAATGCATGCTATTTTTTATTCAGTACTGACCTGAATAGGATATTTCGCATAAAAGACATTTACATATAGTCTACAAGAGAAAATAATAGTTGTATTTATAAAAATGACCCCGTTCAAAAGTTTACATTGATTCTTAATACTGTATTGTTTCCTGAATGATCCACAGCTGTGTTTTTTTGTTTAGTGATAGTTGTTCATGAGTCTCTTGTTTGTCCTGAACAGTTAAACTGCCCACTGTTCTTCAGAAAAATCCTTCAGTTTCCACAAATTCTTTAGTGTTTCAGCATTTTTGTGTATTTGAACCCTTTCCAACAATGACTGTATGATTTTTGAGATCCATCTTTTCACACTGAGGATAACTGAGGGACTCATATGCAACTATTACAGAAGGTTCAAACACTCACTGATGCTCCAGAAGGAAAAATGATGCATTAAGAGCCAGGGGTGTATATATATATATATATATATATATATATATATATATATATATATATATATACACACATACATACATAATTCATTTAGTACCGCCCTTCAGAAGCTACAGAAGATACTTACATGTTTCTCAGAAGACAAAATAAGTTAAATTTACCCTGATCTTCAAATTCAAAAAGTTCTCACCCCCTGGCTCTTAATGCATTGTGTTTCCTCTGGAGCATCAGTGAGTGTTTGAACCTTCTGTAATAATTGCATATGAGTCCCTCAGTTATCCTCAATGTGAAAAGATGGATCTCAAAATCATACAGTCATTGTTGGAAAGGGTTCAAATACGGAAAAATGCTGAAAAACCAAAGAATTGAAGGATTTTTCTGAAGAACAGTGGGCAGTTTAACTGTTCAAACAAGGGACCCATGAACAACTATCACTAAATAAAAAAAAATAATAAAAATAAAAAAAACAGTTGTGGATCATAAGAATCAAGTGTATGTAAACTTTTGAACAGGGTCATTTTTAAATAATTAATCAGCTTCATGTAAAATAAAACAGCTTTTATTAGGCTACTGATATGATTGGAGTCTGTTCTATATCTGTTGCCACATCTTGTTAAAGTTCCTTTAGTAAAACCAGAAGAAAAAAAACCCCTTGGCTCAATAAATAGGTTGTGCTTGTACCCGCTCCATTCTGTAGGTGGCAGTGATGAATATCGACAGTACAGCATCTGTCCTTTACAAGGCAGAGAAGTGCGAGTCGAGTAGGGTGTTGTTGACATTTCCTAGGAGCCCTATAAACGTTTTCAGCAGTGCTATGGCAGTATTTTCAGTGGCTTCAAATACATGTTTTCAGCCGGACAGTTGAAAACACTGAGCTGTCAGATGACTGTGCACTTCGGTTGATTTTGTGGAAGTGGTTGTGAGTACACTTTCGGCTTTTCTGGGTTGGGACAAGACAGCATACGAGGTCATTGATCGCAACAACTCATTTCTGAGAACAGTTAGACTGTTTGTTTTCAGTTATTGCTACTGTGTGCTGTTATTTCATGTAACTTATGTGGGTATTACGATCATTGGTCTGCAAGCATGTTGCTTAACCTTTTAATGCATGAATTATTAAATAATTAAATAAATTATTATAAAAGTTACTTTTTGCTTCAGAACAAGAATTTAAAATTCTAAATATTACTTTATATACTATTATATTACTAATTTAAAAAAAAAAAAAGTATTTTGAGAGGGGTACACATTTGTCCACTGTAGTCCCCCATGTTTTTAGGGTTGTAATGTAAACAAATGGCAACTAATAGGAAAGCATATGTCCGTTATAACAATTAACTTAGAATATGTTCTTTATAGCAACTAACTTAACATTTATTACGAACATGTAAAATAGCATGCTATTACAATCTCTCCCCGAATACAAAATATTGCAGATTGTATCAGTATCTGAGCCTTCCTGTCACAACAAACATACACAACCCCCCACCAAACATGCACGTACACACGTCTTTATTGTGTACGTGCAGTTTACTGCATGCCCATTTTGCTCCAATTCCACAAAATATAGACAGTGGAGATTAAAATAAGTCTTAGAAGTATGCACAAAATTGTTAACTTCAATATTCTTGTGAAACATAATTTCATTATTATTTTTATCATTTGTGTTTTTGTAAAATATTTGTAACATTATGAATTTTTAAGTAATATTACTTAAATATGTACACACACACACTTATACTACTACTAATATTCATTATACTAATTGTTATTGTCATTAATAATAGTAATAATAATAATGTTGCTTTATAAATATTTTAATAGTCACAATAGATATATATATATATATATTCAATTATTTATTTATTTATTTTTGGAAGATTAACTACAGTGGTTTCGATGTAATATCACACCCTGAATGGTCAAAAAATGTAATGGACATTGTGCATTAGAGGGTTTGAATATGATAGCACCAGCATGAATGATTGATTGGTTGATATCTAATACAAAAGAAGCAAACATGCATACAGTCTCTTCACTCATTCAAATCAAAGTAAATAAATGTGTCTGGTTTAGGTTATCAGTATGACTCGCGATATCATTCTTGGAGATGAACTGCCCGACTGGGTCGGGGCGAAAGAGTTTTATCAGAAGTATGATCCCAAAGAGGTGATTGGCAGGTGAGTATTTGTTCGCATTATTTGTTCATTTATTGAGATGTCTTGTAACTGAACTGTCTCCTGTGCAGAGGTGTGAGCAGTGTGGTGCGTAGATGTGTACACAAACACACGGGGCAGGAGTTTGCGGTGAAGATCATTGAGATCACCGCAGAGAAAATGACAGAACAGCAGTTGGAGGAGGTGAAGAGCTCCACACTGAAGGAGATACATGTGCTCAATGTGGTGAAGGGCCAGCCATCCATCAGTGAGTCTGAAATGTACTGCTAATGTTTTAACATCACTTTAAACCTTTCTGAGTAGTTACTGACTTTATCTGTTCTTCTTTTTCAGTAACACTTATTGATTCTTATGAGTCAACAACCTTCATATTTTTGGTGTTTGACCTGTAAGTATATATATTATATTGTTATTAAAAACAATTATGATGTTACAAAAGATTTGTAATAAATGTTGTTCTTTTGAACTTCAATTAATCAAAGAATCCTGAAAAAAAATTGATCACGGTTTTTTTCAAACATACCAACATTGATAATAAGAAAAAATCTTGCTTGAGCAGCAAATCAGAATATTAGAATGATTTCTGAAGGATCATGTGACACTGAGGAATGGAGTAATGTCTGCTGAAAATTAAGCTTTCCCATCATTATTTAAATTACATTTTAAAATATATTAAACTAGAACAGTTATTTTAAATTGTAATAATATTTAACTTAATGTTTTTTTTTTTACTGTATTTGTGATCAAATAACTGTAGCCTTGGTAATAATTTCACACAACTTTTTGTACAGCATGAGGAGAGGAGAACTATTTGATTACTTGACTGAAAAAGTCACTCTCAGTGAAAAGGAAACCAGGTGAGTTTTCAATTTATTCTCAGATCTTGCTTCAAGTTTCTATGGTAGAAAATTGTTCTCCTCATACATAATTGGCCACAAATATTTCCTGCAAAACTCTTCTCGCCTTTAGGAGTATGATGCGTGCTCTTCTGGAGGCTGTCCAGTATCTACATTCTCTAAATATTGTACACCGTGACCTCAAACCTGAAAATATTCTGCTAGATGACCAGGGACACATCAAACTTTCTGACTTTGGCTTTTCAGTCCAGCTGGGGCCTGATGAAAAACTAAGAGGTAAGAAAATCAACCCTGTCCTTCCACAGCGGCAAATCAAAACAGATTTCCATATTTTTAAATTGAACAACATACATTGTTTTTACACGGGTCTTTGTCAATTTTCCCTTGTTAGAGTTGTGTGGAACACCAGGATATCTGGCACCAGAGATTCTGAAGTGCTCCATGGATGAGACACATGAGGGATATGGGAAAGAGGTTGACCTGTGAGTAAATAAGTTGAGTTTTGCTATTAAACCTTTCTTTGGGTCACAAAAGCTTTGTTCTGCAGTTGATTCATCGTTTTGTTCCATGTTTTCCCACAGGTGGGCTTGTGGTGTGATCATGTTCACGCTTCTTGCTGGTTCTCCACCATTCTGGCATCGTAAACAGCTGCTGATGCTGAGAATGATCATGGAAGGCCGGTACCAGTTTAGTTCTCCAGAGTGGGATGACCGGTCTGACACCGTCAAAGACTTGGTGAGATTCTCTTAGCTTGTAGCATACAGGCGAACTGCTAGTACTGAGAAATGTAACCATATGTGCATTCCCTTAAATTGCTGTAGATCTCAAGGCTTTTAGTGGTGGAACCCACACTTCGTCTAACGGCTGAACAAGCTTTAGCTCATCCTTTCTTCCGTCAGTACCAAAAGGAGGATGTGCGGCTCTTTAGCCCCAGGAAGACATTTAAGGTGTGTGTTTTTTTTTTTTTTTCATTTATGTAAACTACCATTCAAAAGTTTGATGTTGGAAAGATTTTTATGTTTTTGAAAGAAGTCTCTTAAGCTCACCAAGATGGCATTTATTTAAGAAATTACAATAAAAACAGTAGTATTGTGAATGTCATCACAATTAAAAAAAAACTTTAATATTTTTATATTTTAAAATGTAATTAAAATTTGTAGCAGCCATCCTGGTGCTCAGGAAACATTTTTTATTATTAATATTGAAAAAAAAAAAATTGTGTAAAAAAATGTCACATTTTTTTCAGGAATCTTTGATGAAAGAAAATTCAAAAGAACAGCATTTATTTGAAATAGAAACATTATAAATGTTTTTGCTGTCAATTTTGAACAATTGAATGCATCCTTGCTGAATAAAAGTATTAATTTATTTTTAAAAAATCATATTGACCTCAGACTTTTCGATGGTAGTGTATGTTAATGACAGACCATTATTCTAAAGTGTTACCAAATTGTTTCCACTTGTCTTTACAGGTTTATCTAAATTACTAAAAAAAAAATTTAATATTTTTTTAATAAATAAAATTCTTAATTTTTTTTTTTTTTTTTTTTTTTGTAGACAACTGACAACAGTCATAAAAGTATAATTCCAGCTGTTATTCAAAATTGTTCTTTGCCTTTTTAGGCCCTGATCTTGACTGTGTTAGCTTGTATACGAATGCAGTGCCGCTACTACCGAGCCAGACCATTAACAAAGGAGCTCCTAGCAAGAGACCCTTATTCCATCCGCGGTGTGCGCAAGCTGATCGACGGCTGTGCGTTCCGCATATATGGACACTGGGTCAAGAAAGGGGAGCAACAGAACCGAGCTGCTCTATTCCAGAACACAGCTAAAATCATTCTACTGGGCCTTGAAGACTTTGAAAACTAAAGGTCATATTTTGGTTTCTAAAGATATCCCTCATCTGTCCATTTACAGTTTTATTGTTTTTGTCTTTATTTTAATAGTTAGGGACTAGTATAGCCTGCCTGTCCAAAAGGCGCACAAAACACAACTATTTATAGATGATGTTTTTTGTCTTTAAAGATGGATGGTGCTTTTTGATTTTAGCAGCATACCATGTGATCTCATTTTAACCATTCACTGTGGATTTTACGTTTTTAAAATTTATAGTTTTATCACATAGTTATTGGTGGTATCATTTGATATTGCCTCTTATATGGACCAGCTTGATATGAAGAGATAAAGTAAAAAAAAAATACTCACAGCTCTCTAGCCTTTTTTGTGTTTTTGACACAAAGCAGATTGTATTTGAATTTATTATCATTCTTATGCTTTGAAAACAATTCCAGGTTGTTGAAGACTAAACCATAGATGGACAGGGAACATTTAACAATGTGGAGTGGAGTAAGACTTTCAATACAAAGGATAACATACTTGAAACATAGCATTACAGTTGTGTAACCCTACTGAGAATTGTTTTAAAATCCTTACAAAATTATGTGTACATGTTTTTTCATTTTATCCTCTAAATATGTTTTACCACTTGTTGCTTTTTATCACAGTCGATTAGACATTATACATTCATCATCAACGTACTGTACTAATTCTAAACAGGTATGCATATATGAATAATATATATAATTACTGTATTTGTGTTTTTTTTTTTTTTGTTTTTTTTTTTGCTTTTGAAATGAGTGGTTTCCAAAACTAAAGAAGTGGGACATATTTTCTTACTTCTTAACTTGAATGTTGGTCTCCAGTTTACTAATGGCATTATTTAGCTGATCAGCACTGTCCTGGAGCCGTTGTTGTAGCTGAGCAGTTAAACGCATCACTTCATCCCTCACTTCCTTTTGAACAATGGTCCTAAGCTCAGAGTTTGGAGAAGACCCTTGTGTGAAAAAAAAAAAAAAAAAACATAATATAAACATAAACACATACATTTATTTTATTTGTTGTATGTAGTGATTATTACATGTTGAAACATGCAGTCTAGCATCAATAATATGTAATCACTGTTTTAAAAATCTCTTCCACTTGTCTTTACAGGTTTTCTAAATTACTAAAATAAATTCTAAATAAAAAAAAAAAATTTTTGCTTGAATGTTTTTTGTGTTTTGTGGAAACTGGGCATGCATAGTAAATTCATTTAAATTTTGCTCCTTTTTATTTTAATCATTTTATTTCAGATTTAATTCTATTCTGTTTTAAAAACAAATAATAAATTAAAAACATAAATGAGAACATTTTTCATTAATAATAATTTGTCAAATGGAAGTTGAAATGGATGAATTTAGTCATTGATTTGTACTAACAAAAAATATATTTTAGAGCTAATGCATTGTGCATGCTTGCAAGTTAGTTTTTGTAATATTTACTTAGCTGCTGTTGTAAACCTGTTGATAAACTGTATATATTAGTACCTTGTTCGAGACTGTCTGTCTCTGTAGTCTTCATTTCTTGTGCAGCACTTTGTTGAACTTCTCCATCCATTTCTGTCTCCCTCTCAGTTTCTCTTTTGCCATCTGCAACACTTTCTTTGAACAACAATTGACAGTATATGCTTTCAGTTCTCAGTTGCATGCTTATAAGTATATTTTTGTTTTATCAGGTGTGTAGTACTGTACCAGATTGGGCAGTTTCCTCTATATCTGTGTCCTCAGGTGTTCCAGTATATGACAAAGATATATCCAGCTGTATCTTTACCGTGCAAGAGAAAGTGTTCATAAAGGTCATCATTAATTTTCCTTTTAACATAATGTAATACTTAATTTGCACACAGTATTTGACCTGACAAATTCACAGCCTCATACGTACCTCTGGGGTAAAAATGTATTTGTAAAAAAAATAATGTCTCATATATGTGTTGATGAAATAGGACAAAATTTGTGTCACTTGCTCCGAGCTGAAAAGGTCAATACTGAAAGGAGGCCTCTGTGTTTAACGGGAGAAAAAACAAAAGAGGTTTGAGCACAAAAATGATTGTTATGTTTGGTTTCCAAAACGTATGTCTATGCAGATATAAGAGCTACACTACCGTTCAAAAGTTTGGGGTGTGTACAATTTTTTTTATATTTTTGAAAGATGTTTTTTATGCTTTCGTTTGTTCAAAAAACAATAAAAACAGCAATATTGTGAAATATTATTAAATTCTGAAATAACTTTATTATTTTAATATATTTTAAAATGTAATTTATTCATATGATGGCAAAATCGAATTTTACTTCAGTCTTCACTGCCACATGATCTTTCAGAAATTATTCTAATATGCTGATTTGGTGCCCAAGAAACATTACTTAGTATTATCATTGTTAAAAAAGGTGGTGCTGATTAATATGTTTAATAGATTTTGTTTCAGGATTCTTTGATGAATAGAAAGTTTAAATGAACAATTTATTTGAAACAGAATTTTCTGTAACATTATAAATGTATTTACTGTCATTTTTGATCAGTTTACTCAAAATGCATCCTTGCCAAATATAAGTTTTAATTTCTTGCAAACAAAATTTACTGACCCCAAATTTTTAAACAGTAGTGTATGTACATACCCTGACTGAATGGCAAAGCAGAAGTTCACTGCAGTAGGTCAAACAGTGATCTGTGTAATTGAGGGGCGATTCTGAAAAGTTGACAAAAGAGTGTTTATATTTACTTGTACAAAATTCTCTAGTTACAGTTAACTATTCATTAATATAAGTACTGTGGGTGCATCACCTGTGTTAAACTGATGTACGTTTTTGATAATAGAGATGAGTACAGAAGTTTGTTCACTATTGAAATGTTGCTCTTTGCAGAACAGCACAAGATTTGTGTACAGCTCAAGCAGTACTCTCTGTTTTGGCTGAGCCACATCAGAGGCCAGTAATAAACGGCACAAAATCCTAGAGGGGAAGCAGACAATGTGCATTCATGTAATACCTGTAATGTCCTGAACATCATGCATCAGTTATTATTAGGGTCATTCCTGTTATGCAGTATCTATTTCCCAGTGGTGTATTGTAACAAAGTAATAATAATCCTTCGTTACAGTACTTAAGTATCTTTTGGGAGTATCTGTACTTTACTTGAGTTTTTATATTTCAGCCAACTTAAATTAAAATGTATACTTTTATTCCCATACATTTCCCCGAAGCATATTCGTTACTTACTACAAAATAGTCAGAAGAATACAGACTGCAAGAAAGCAGGTTTAACAAATCAGTGGTCTGGCGTTTGCAAGTTAAGACTCCTAAAAACACCTTTGCTCATGTGCAACAAGCACAACTGCAGATGATTTCATTTTCCACTCAAGTCGAGTCTGGGGTCTGCGATATACAGTATATCTTGATGCGATCTGACATTATTAGGCTATATCACCAAATCACACACAGAGTGCACACACGTTGATTTATAAGTCTATTAAAACTCAAAATTCCAGGCATTCTAAATTGTAGACGGCAAAAATGCTTCTGTATGCTTTTTATATTTATATAATTTAATATAGTTAACTTCTATATCTATCTTTATCACACAAAGAGTACTGCAGATATCAGCATGAACACATTTAATAATCATTTTTATACAAGTTCAGTAAAGCAATAAGTGATATTTTAGACATAATATTGCTTGTTTTTGCTCAATTTTGCCAACGAAAATAGTTCCAAACAAAGATCACAGCACTGTTTTGCATCTCTGAGCAATGGACGGTGTTTACTTATTGAATGAATTAGCTTTTTGAGCGAATCGGTTGAATAAATGATTCAGTGATTCACTCATTAACACAGTCAAATGCTTTGTCTCTGAATGAATCAGCTGTTTGAATGAATCGGTTGAATCTCAATGACTCACTCATTAACAGTCACTTGCTGTCACCTACTGGCGGTTTTAATTTCACATTTCGACAATTTTTTTCATGTTTAAATTATTTCAAATATCAGTATTCAACGTTTTATGTTCAAAACAAAACATTAAGCCTATTTATGCATCTGTAACTGCAGTTTAAATGCATCCATGTCCACTCTGAGATACATAAACTGTGTAAATACATCTAAATGCTATTTCAGATGCAGATTCCAGAAATGTTTTCTTATGTTGGAATGAAAGACACTAAGTTCCGGATGAAGTGCTTCTTATTCTTACCCAAAAATACAAAATGGAAGAAAGAGTTAAAACTGAACACAGTCTTGCTACTCAAGCTGTATGAATATATTTTTTTTTTTAGATATATTTATTTGCTTCTTGTCCATTTCGCATTTACTTGTACTTTTACTTTAAAAAGTCAAGTATGTTTAAGATTTAATAAATACTTTTCATATTTAAGTACAATAAATATCACATACTTTAAGACTTTTACTCAAGTAATATTCTAAACGGTGACTTCAACTTCTACCAAAGTTATTTTTTTGGTAAGATATCTGTACTTTTACTTGAGTATGGCTTTCAGGTACTTTATACACCACTGCTGCTTCCTCTCTGTAACCGTGACAAAGTGAATGTGCTTGTGATGTAAGGGTGTAACATATTTTTGGAAATGTGCTTTTGTCTAGCTTAGGCATTTAAACTAATTCATTATAATTTGGTTATTTATTCAGATGCAGGGGAATTAGAAGGTTGCTAATAATATTATCAATAAAGAGTTAAAGTTTTATTAAGCCATTGTTTTGTAAGGGATAGAAAGTTTGAAAGATTTAAAGAGGGTGTCGGTTTTTAACTTTTATATTTTATAATGTGACTGACTGTAACATTAATTTATGCATGATGGTCTGTTTAAAACTAAGAAATTAGGATGGAATGTTTAAAAAAAAAAAAACAAATATAGGCAACATAAAGTTTTTAATATAAAAGTAAACCTTTCGATCTCTGGTATGGAATTGCTCTTCTCAATCTCTTCCATATCACTGTGTTTCAGATCAGCCCTAGAAATGCAATTAACAAGAGTTGTAGGATTATTTATTTATTTGTCTGAATATGCTCAAAATGAACTGGATTTATTGTGGGACATACCATAGCAGCACTCGTGCTCTCGGAGGCTGGGGAGCCTTAAAAAAAGATAAAATAAAATAATATACAAAACGGATAAAATATTGAAGACCATTGCTGGTCTCTAGATTTCATGTAAAAAGTATATCGTTTACCCGAATCTTCTCTAAAGGCTTCATTTCTCCTCTGAAACGGCTCTATAAAATATTTATCTAAACCACCAGTATATGTTTCATCGTAACCTAGCAACTGATTTTTTTCTTCTGTTAAAACCTCCAAACAACGAAAACGTCACAAGAGGATGCAAGATATTAATTATTTTTATATTAAATTAAACAATAAAAATAGGAATAAAATGTAATTATTGTCTTAATTGCATGTTGAATAAATTAATTTTAAAGCCAACGTTTACGAACTTTTATTTTCATCCTGCGATTTAGAGGAAGTGACGTAATGTATCAGACCAGCACGAAAGAGTCCACAACTATACGTTATTCAAATCGCTCACTTCGAGCAAACACATCTATGATCACAACAAATGTCCAAAAAGGTATGAGCGCTACAAACAAAAATGTTTCAACATATATGAGAGATTGTCTGTACCCGCTCACTTTTATTTTGATAGACAGAACTTTCTCCTTTTGTGTCAGTGTTCACATATTCTACTGTTCTTCCTGTTTTCTGACCGAAGCGGAGGTTTGTTTCTGGGTGCAAAGAAAATCACTAACACAAATATATTTTAATACACATTTGTTACGGTGAGGAAGCTAAAACGTTGTCGTATGATATACGGCATATAGTTAATAACACAATGCAATTTGTAACGTGAAAAGACCCATGTTTTGACGGTTGTAGCTCGCTTGCTAGTCTTCAGCTAGCATCGAAGCTAACCTCACTCAAAGCGCCATGGTTTCCTAAAATTAATGAAGAAAATAATATTTTACTTGTTAAATTGTTTTAATTGTTATAGCTTCTTTATAGTTTGTTTCATTATTTATATATATATATATATATATATATATATATATATAAAATCAAATAAATAAAAATTAGATCGCCGTCGGTAGCCAGCATTAATAACACAGAGAATCTCATATTCGTAAATTAAGTGACAGTTGCTTTTGTTATCGTTCAACATTTAGTTTTTAAGGGGGAACAGATTAATATCTTGACTATGTAAAGCCAATTTTGGGCTAGGTAGATATTATCTATGCAAAATCTCGGGACAGTGGCTTTGTTTGAAAATGTCAGTACTGATAGCTGTCTTTGCAATATAGTTCCACAGTGTAATATTATTTATTTAAAGTGATAGTTTTCTCCCCGAAAAGAAAAGTTTGTCGATAAGTTTTTTCACCCTCAAGTTTGCTCACCCTCATGTTATTCCAAATACATATGACTTGCTGTTCTATAGAGCACAAAGGGAGATGATGTGCAAAATGATTAGAAGTGACAGCATCAGCCATCATTCACTTGTCATTTGCTTCTTTTATTTTCCCCACAATAAAATTAAATGATGATAGAGGCTGTTATTCTGCCTAACACCTCCCTTTGTGTTTCACAAAAGAAAGTAAGTCATACAGGTTTGGAACAAAATGAGGGTGAGGAAATGATGGCAGGTTACTAGACAGTTACTCTGAAATTGATGATCACCCTTTAATTTGCCTGTGTTGTAGTTCTGAATGATATAATAATAATAATTTTTTCAAAGTTGTCTAACACTGATTTTTGTAGGGAAGCATGTCTGGCGCAGGGGGTGGGAAGCGCCCCTCGGGAGGGGATAGTCCCCCTGGCCCTCCTGAAAAAAAGCTGAAGAAAGAGGAGAAGACAACCACCACACTCATCGAGCCCATCCGCATTGGAGGAGTTTCTTCTACGGTTTGTTTCATGTTGCTATCAAAACAAAACATTTCAGCTGTCGGGTGCAGTTGACATGCAATATTTTGTGTGTTTGGAATGTGGATTTTTAACATAAACATAAAAACAATCACTCTGAAGTTAAACCTCGTTATATACACTACCGTTAAAACGTTTGGGGTCAGTTCTCAGTGTTGTTGACTCTCTTAATCTCACCCAGTCTGCATTTATTTGATCAAAAATACAGTTAAAACAGTAATATTGTGAAACATTATTATTATTGAAATTTAAAAGAACTGCTTTGTATTTAGATATATTTTAAAATATATTTATTCCTGTGATGCAAAGCTGAAATTTTAGCAGTCATTCCTCCAGTCTTCAGTGTGACATGATTCTTCAGAAATCATTATGCTGATTTGGTGCTCAAGAAAAATTTCTTATTTTTTATCATTGTTGAAAACCGTTGTGCTGAGTAATATTTGTATGGAAACTGTGATACATTTTTTCATGATTCCTTGATGAATCAAGAGACATTTATTTTGAAATCGAAATCTTTTGTAACATTGTAAATGTGTCTACTTCTACTTTTGATTAATTTATTGCATCCTTGCTAAATAAAATTATTAATTTCTTTTAAAATAAATCTTACAGTCCCCAAACATTGGAACAGTAGTGTATGTTTCAGTCATAAGCTTGAAAACCTTTGTAGACGAGGCTGACTTCTCCACGTTTTTGTTGAAGCTTCTGTAATTTTGCCCCAAACTGTCCTTTGCAGGAGGAGATGGACATGAAGGTCATTCAATTCAAGAACAAGAAGCTCTGCGAACGGCTTGAACAGAGGCAGGCTTTGGAGGATGAGTTGAGGGAGAAGATTGAGAAGCTGGAGAAGAGGCAGGCAACTGATGACACCACCCTGCTTATCGTCAACCGCTGCTGGACTCAGGTTCAACATTCTTTTCTTCCAATGCTGTACTCATTCTCTTCTATTACAGACCTCAACATTAAGCTTTTCCAGTAAAATTGATAAGTTATTGTTTTTAACAGTATTGCCTTAGCATACAAAAATGAGTAGGAAAACAGGCTCATCTGAACTCTGTTCTCACAGCTTGAGGAAAATATCCATGAACTGCTGCAACGTGTGGAGCCTAAGGACGTCCCGGCACCTGTCCAGACCCCTGCCACCCCTCCTGTTCCAGACGTCCCAATTCCTGCTGCTGCTCCATCATCTGCTCCTGAACCTTCTGCACCTTTGCCAGCTCCAACTGTAGGTGAGGATGGCCTCCCTCAGCCTCCACCTTCAGCTGAGGCAGTGGAAGAAGAACAGCAACAACCAGTGCAAAAAAAGGAACAGACACAGGAGCAAGAGCAACAACAGCAGGTTCCTGACTCTGTGGAGAAGCCAGCTGATGAACCAGTGAAGGATGGAATTCCCGGTAAACATGCAAGGAGTTAGATTCCAGAACACTATTTATCTACAAATATGTAAAATAAAGCACTTTTAGAATTGTACAAAAGGCCTTTTACATGCTAAAAAAATAAACTGTCAATCAGACAACAGAAGCATGTAGTAGATTGAGTACAACAGGTTTTTCAGTAAGTTTTGATCATGTTGATAATTATAGTTTTAGTTATCCTATTAATCCTGTAAAGCCATATTTCATATTTTGATATGCACATTTTCAATTCATGTCTAAATTATCAACATGATCAAAAGTTGATGAAAAACCTGCTGTACTCCATCTACTACATGCTTCTGTTGTCTGATTGATTTTGTACAATTCTAAAAATGTCCTCTTTCAGCTCATGGTAGATTTTGAAAGTTTGAAATTTGTATTCATTTTTGTGAACTAAATGTTAGAATAACTTTTATGTTGTTAGTAATATTTCAGGATGAAACTTGTTGGACTGAAGCAACTTAGTTTTTTTTTAATCTATCAGAATTTGATCTTATTTTTTATGTCTGCACCAAGTTGCATATTTTTGCTCAGTTCAGGCCTCTGAATCAAATTGAGATGTCTTTTTTTCCTCTTTGAGTATGAACTCTATCCTCGTATTATCATAAAAAGAGTCATAAAAGTCTAACATATCGAATCTGATACTCAAGAAACAACACGTATGCAAATTATTTTAGATTTGAAGAGAAGACTTTCTGATTAGTATTTCACATGTCTTTACAGGGTTAATAAAGTATAAAAATTCGAAATGTCAACCATTAATGCATCTTGTGTCTATTAGCTGCTAGGCCACACAGAACCTGTCCATAGCAGCTTTTATCATGCACATTCATATCATTTATTTTTATTTTTTAAAGCCCCTCCACCTCCACCACCTCTCAGCGAGAGCGCAAAGGCTTTCCTGGCCACTCTGGATAACAGCAGTGAGGAGGAGCTCACACTGCAGCTACAGGACAGGATGCAGTTCAGCAAGGGCGCTGTGGCCTGCATGGTCTGCATATTTGACCGTCTGCATACCACCATTGATGAGCTGTGTACCCGAGTGCAGTCAGCTGGTAAAATAACAATTAATTTGTGATTCTCAAAGCACAAACTGTTTATTACAGACAAAAAGCATCTCTAAAAGTTTTAGTTTTGATCACTTTGTGAACAAATGCTATACTTGTGCACTTTCTTATCAGTTTGTGAGGATGACAGTCAGCGAGAGATCATTTCCAGAAACCGCACACTTCTAGAGGAACATAATCGACTGCAAGATCTTGCTTACTCCCTTCAAGGGAAACACCACAAAATGTCATTGGAGGTATCTCTTTAGCTAGTTTTGTTTGACCTTATTCTATTTATATTTATTAAATGTTAAATTGATTAAAAGTAAAGACTTTATTACAGTAATATGTGATCCTGGACCACAAAACCAGTCATAAGGGTAAATTTTCCAAAATTGAGATTTATACAGCATATGAAAGCTGTATAAATAAGCTTTCCATTGATGTGTGGTTTGTTAGGATAGGACAATATTTGGCCGAGATACAACTATTTGAAAATCTGGAATCTGAGGGTGCAAAAAAAATCAAAATACTGAGAAAATCTCCTTTAAACAGGGTTCGTACAAGGTGCTTAAAGTGCTTGAAGTACTTGAATTTGACTTTTTGAAATTTAAGTCCTGGAAAACCCTTGAAAACATACATATTTTTGAGAAGGTACTTGAAAAGTACTTGAATTTTTAAAGGGTAGTATATATGAAATGTGTTATTTTTTTCTCGATAAAACAATCTTTTTACGCAAAATTAACGATGCAGCATGTCTGATATAAATACAGAGCCATTTTGCCTGGCTTTTAGCAGCGCACAAGATCTCGCAATATTACTCCTTGAGGTTAAGAGCAATCTCACGATATCAGTACAAAGTTGAGTTTGTAGTAAAACCTTTGATAGTGCTTGCATTATATTGTTCGGTCTTTTATTGCATGTGCTGTTCGTTTGGGTTTCATTTGGGAACGTATATAAAGTCTGACGCGTTTTGTGTTGCACTGTTATCATTTACAAGATTGGTGCATGTCTCCATCGCAGCAGCTCGGTACACAAACTCTTCCTTTGCATATGCTGTGCATTTGTGTTGCTTAACAATCATCGGGAAAACAGTGCATGTTATCTCACTAGATTTGTAACATAAATAATTTATAAACCTATGCCAGCACAGGAGAATACATCAACATATTTCTTCTAAATATGCGTTTTGTTGTACATCGCGATTTCAAAATAAAAGTTCGAACCCTCACTGAGTTTGCATGTGGCCAAATATTAAAATTACATGGATTTAAACGGCGTTGAATCACGATGTGTGAAGCATAGCCAGGCCATTAGCGCCCTCTTCAGGTATTTGTTATAACACATACTTAATTTGGTTATGTTCATATTTTGTGTAGGCATATTACATTATGTAGGCCTATTTTATCAGTTTTGTTTAGTAAAACCATGTAATTACTTGGTTTTGATACTTTATTTGAACCAATTATTATTGCCTCATCGTTAGTTTGTATATAAATAGTCACACTAAAGCCTTTTTTCACATAGGTCTTACTAAAAAAATATCAGATTACTCAATTGTCAAAATAATCAGTACATTACTTGATTACCAAAATAATCATTAGTTACAGCCCTAGATTGGTTAAAATATTTCAAAATACAGCTGGATTGTTTTGATTTGTGTGAATAAAAGACAAATATTTTGTCATTTTAAAAAAATCATAGTATTAAAATATTGTCTCTTTCTAGTGAACCAAGTATCTGTATCTTGTGAGCTAAGTGTATTGTCACAACCTAGTGTTGATAAGCGGTGATATAGCTCATAATTTCCCAAGTGTATGATACAGCTTTCATTCTTCAGGTCAATCATATATTCATGAAAAAAAAAAAAATCTGTTTGAATAAGGAAACTTATAACTTTATAACTTTTAACTTATAACTTTGCCATAATATCCTTTCAAATGTTAAAGTTGCCACAGTCATTGCATGCTTTTGTGCTGCACTTTATTTGTATCATTTTGTTTTATTTATTAGAATTTGAAAGATAATAACGATATTGTTTGATGAGCGAGATCTCTGATTTTAGTCCTTGAAAACCAAAAAAGCAGTGCTTGAAAAGTCCTTGAAAGTCATGGAATTTCATTTTGCAGTTTCTGTACGAACCCTGTTTAAAGTTGTCCAAATGAAGTTATTAGCAATGCATATTACTAATCAAAAATTAAGTTTTAATATATTTACAGTAGGAAATTTACAAAATATCTTCATGGAACATGATTTTTACTTAATATCCTAATGATTTTTTGGCATAAAAGAAAAATCGATAATTTTGACCCATACAATGTATCTTTGGATATTGCTACAAATATAACCCAGAGACTTAAGACTGGTTTTGTGGTCCAGGGTCACATATTCTGTTTCAAATAAATGCTGTTTTTTTTACTTTCTATTCATCAAAGACTCATGAAAAAATGTTTCTTGGTTTCCATAAAAATATTAAACTGCACTGTTTTCAACACTGAATCATAGTGAGAAATGTTTCTTAAGCACAATATCACTAAATCACTAAAGACTGGAGTAATGACTTGCTGAGCATAAGAGAATTTTAAAATCATTAATAAAATCTTACCAACCCCAAACTTTTGAATGGGAGTGTATATAAAAACTTTTTTCTATAACAGTTTTAAAGATGTGTATCTTGTACCCTGAGCTGTCCTTAAGACCAGTCTTTGCTTCCACAGTATAATGAACTGATTGACAAAGTTACAAGTTCTGAGACTAAAGTGTCTGAGATGGAAACAGCTGTGGAAGATCTGCAGTGGGACATTGAAAAACTTCGTAAGAGAGAGCAGAAGCTGAATAAACACCTAGCAGAAGCTCTGGAGCAGGTCAGCTTTCCCTTCATCTCAGAAATAAAACATATTTTCAGTTTTCATGCAAAGTGTTTCTTTTGAAATTCATTATCATCATAGTAATCATGCGTTATGTGTTATTTGCATATCTATCAGTACTTCCTTTGAGAAAGGAAATTGTACTGCAGGATATTATACTACAAATCACTGCGTCATTTACAGTAAACACAATGTACCACAGAAACATACAGGCAAAACATACAGTAATTTGAGACAATATTATAATGCAGTGATGTTTTTTCTGTTTGTGGCTTGAGTATGGGGAGTATTACTGTTATGTTTTTTCTTTTTTTTGATTTCTTGAATGTGTTTTTTTTTTTTTTTCCCCCAAATCAGCTTAATACCGGTTACCATGCCACTGGCAGTTCAGGTGGATTACCAGGTGGTCAAATCACACTAAGTATTCAGAAGGTAGTACTTCAAAAATGTTACCTAAAAATTTTTTAATAATTTCTATATATCGTTTTACAAAAATATCATAAAAATATTTGTTTATTGGAATGATTCCAGTCTGTCATTGTACCTCAGTTTGTCTAATAAGTATTTCTCTACTCTCAGTTTGAGTCTCTGAATGCCGAACTGGAGCAGAACCTGGAACTTGCCAACAGCCGCATGGCAGAGCTTGAAAAGCTGCAGCAAGAGCTACAGGAAGCAGTTCGGGAGAGCGAGAAACTAAAGGTGGTAGAGTTTACTGAGAATCAAACTTTCCACTAATGACCCACTGCATTATTTGAAGAAAACAATTTTTCTTTCATGTCTCAACGTATTTCCTGTTGAAGCAGGAAGCTGGGTGGTGGCATATCAAAAGGATTTTATTTTTCATGACGTATTACTGACCTCTGTATCCCTTTGTAGATGGATCTGAGGAATATACCAGAGGAAGTGTTAAAGGAGACGCCAGAGTACAAGTGCCTCCAATCACAGTTCTCTCTGCTGTACAATGAGTCTCTAAGTGTGAAAACCCAGCTGGATGAAGCCAGAGCTCTGCTTCTTACAGCCAAAAACGCTCACCTGCGGCAGATAGAACACATGGAGGTGAGAGAGATGACGGGACAGAAATGGTTGCTGATAATTATATCCGAGTATGTTTTTTCTGATAGTTTGAATGTTATTCTCTCTGTTTATAGAGTGATGAGTTGTCTCTTCAGAAAAAGTTACGCACTGAGGTCATCCAGCTAGAGGACACGCTGGCCCAGGTGCGCAAGGAGTATGAAATGCTACGGATCGAGTTCGAACAGAATCTTGCAGCCAATGAGCAAGCAGGTAACGTCACTCATACAAGAGATTTTATTTTATCCGTTTTGGTTGTCATGACTTTAGGGTTAGGTGGGATTCCTTTGTGGTGAATTTTCCAAAGCCCATTTGTTTTAAAGTAACCATGGCTGCAGCGAGGAAATCTAAAGGGGGTGGTGTATCCTGTCATCACTTCTCCGATTGTTCATTGTTTTGGCGAGGGTTTTACTTTTAACTAAGCATCATAAACCAAAATGTCTGTCATTGTGTCATTTGAATGACTATCAGCATCACAATCTCTTTCTTTCAATATTTCCTCACTTATTCACTCCAGGGCCAATAAACAGAGAAATGAGACACTTAATCAGCAGTCTTCAAAACCATAATCATCAGCTAAAAGGTGATGTGCAGAGATATAAGAGGAAACTACGTGAGACACAGATGGAAATAAACAAGGTATTGCTCATGCTGGTCTCCGTTGGCAGTTTTTTTTTGATTTCCCATGATAATGGAATTTTCAAATGGGAACTTTTTAATAAAAAAAAAAACATTTTACTTGCCAATCTACCATTAACTATATGTGGGCTGTTACTTTCTACAAAATGATTGAATTTTAACTAAGTATTTTTCTCTTTGAAATGTCACCTCTTTTGTTTTTCAGTTGAAGTGTCAGAGTGGAGATGCAGGTGCACTGATGTTGGAAGAAAGCGTGGGTGATGGAGGACTGGAGGTTAAGAAAGAGGAAGATGAGGACCAAGAGGAGGAGGAAGAGAGGAGGAGAGAGCTGGAAAGACAACGTGCACGGGAGAGAGAGAGGGAGGTGGAGAGAGAGAGGGAGAGAGAAAGAGAGCGGGAGAGACAGCGCAGTGAGGAGCTGAAGAGGAAGGACTCTGACACACTGAAGATGCTTAGAGGAGAGCTCAAGTATGATTCTCAGTGCTACTTGACTTCCTATAATAATGCCTGCTCTTTTCTCATGATCATGCTGAATCTAAATGGACAATCATAATTAATATGCCTTGGCATATTATATATATATATATATATATATATATATATATAAATACAGTATTTAAAAATGAAGACAGAAAGCACTTTCTGTGTTGTATTTTAATGTGCTTTATTTATAATATCACCCCATATTGTTTAGCATTTAATGAACTTCACATCTGAGTCACCTCTCCCACACATCATTTGCGTCATGCCAACAGAAAAGCACAGGAGTCTCAGAAGGAAATGAAACTACTGCTAGACATGTACAAATCTGCCCCAAAGGAGCAGCGAGATAAAGTGCAACTTATGGCTGCAGAAAAGAAGTCAAAAGCAGAAGTATGTGAACCCACAAAGATTTGCTGTATTTCTGTGTGGCAAAACCATTAACATGCAATTCACTTGGGGTGGTCCTGCTCTTAATGCTAATGACAACATTGTCTGGCAGGTGGAAGAGTTGAGGCAGCGAGTACGGGAACTGGAGGAGAGGGAAAGAAAGGAAAGCAAAAAGCTGGCAGATGAAGACGCTCTCCGCAAGATCCGTGTGGCCGAGGAGACCATCGAACACTTGCAGAAAAAACTAGCTGCTACTAAACAGGTGTGTCTAGTTGAACAGAATTATTGTCATCATTTGTGTCAGAATCATTCTAGATCTATAGCTTCTGTAGCAGATTAACTGATCTAAAAACTGATGGACCTTTCAGGAGGAAGAGGCTCTGCTGAGTGAGATGGATGTGACGGGACAGGCTTTTGAAGACATGCAGGAGCAGAACAGCAGACTCATGCAGCAGCTCCGAGAGAAAGATGATGCCAACTTCAAACTAATGAGTGAGAGAATAAAATCCAACCAGATTTACAAGCTTCTGCGGGAGGAGAAAGAAGAGCTGGCAGACCAAGTGCTTACTTTCAAAACCCAGGTGCACAAAAAAAAAAACATTTCTCATACAATCACCATGCACCCATTTAAATTTATGAATGTGCAAAACAAACATATTTTCATAAGTTGACTGTGGCTACACCTGAAAGCTTAGGTTGACTTGGTGCCTCTCTGTTTGCGCACAAAGGTACCTCCCGACAATGATTTTGGACAGGCTTCTAAGGCATCATAACGGTCTAATGATCTGAAACAAAATACAAAGCGCTTTGGTCACAACTGCTGTAATACTAATTTCTTGCTAGATATGAAATCAAAAGCTAAAAACCTCAGCTGTCATGGAATTTAATACACAATAGTGGGGTATCATAGGCAGCAAAGGATACATCTACGCTGCCTTCAAAAATCATTCAGATGATGGTATCTCAGTAGACAGGATTTGACATGATCAGGGGTCTCACATTTTTTTCCACTATTTTTGACAACTTGTCATCTTTACTCAAATATTTTTATATTAATGTACAAAACTAACCTTCAAAAATATCCTTAAAAATGAAATCCTACGGAAATCAGCTACAAGTCTTCTAATTGATCACATTTAAAGTACCATCACTAAAAATAAAGTTACAATTAGAAAAAAAATTGATAAAATAATTGACTAGTTGGTTGATAGACAACTAGTTGGCCTCGGCCCATCCCTGTTAAAATGATGAAGCTCTCAATTTTAAGGCATAAAATCTGAACACAATAATGTTTTACAACTGTTTTTTTTTTTTTTTTAAATACTGATGTATTTGTATCATCTGCTCTTAAATGTCTTTCCCAGGTGGACGCTCAGCTGCTGGTAGTGCAGAAACTAGAAGAGAAGGAGGGTGTCCTGCAGAGCACACTGGCTGCTCTGGAGAAAGAGCTGGCGCTGCGCACTCAAGCCCTGGAGCTCAACAAGCGCAAGGTAAAACTGGAAAGATCACAGACGCCCACCTCTGTTCTCATGTCCATGACAACCATGACTCAGCTTAGCCAACCATTAGCGTAGATTTCCAGATGTTTGTTTAATGCTTGTCTTTTTGCACGATGGCTCAGGCAGTGGAGGCGGCCCAGTTGGCCGAGGATCTTAAAGTGCAGCTGGAACACACTCAGACCAAGTTGAGGGAAATCCAAGCCTCAGTACTAGACAACCGCACTGCCCGTGAGAGGGAGAGCGTCAACCTCAAGAAAGCACAGGTATATGGGCATGTGTGTTGTAGAAAAGTTTGGGATACAAATGAGAGGGAACGATGTGTGTGAAACTCTTCTACTGTGCTGTTATTTTCAGGAGGAATTATCCAGACTGCGGCGTAAGCTGGAGAAACAAAAGAAAGTTGAGGTGTACACAGATGCTGATGAGATTCTGCAAGAAGAAATTAATCAGTATAAGGTCAGTCAAAATTTATTTTTATTTATTTATATATTTTTTTTTAAAGACATAAGTAATTTTATTCAGGAAGTGCATTAAATTGATCAACAGTGACAGTATAATGTTACAGAAGATTTCTATCTGAAGTAAATGCTGTGCTTTTGAACTTTATATTATATATAGAGTCTTGAATAAACAGGTGTCATGGCTTTACCAAGAATATTTAGCAGAAAATATTGGTTTCTTGTGCACCAAATCAACATATTAGATTTTTGAAGGGTCATATGACATTGAAGACTAGAGTAATGGCTGATGAAAATTCACAGGAATAAATTGCATTTTAAAATATATTCAAATACAAAACAGCTATTTAAATTGTAGTATTTCACAATATTACTGTTTTTAACTGTACATTTGATCAAATAAATGCAGCTTTAGGAACATTTAGAAACATCTCACCCCAAACGTATATATTTATTAAGTTAAATATATTATTTAAAACAATTGATAAATATTTCTTTACATTTTACAATATAATGAAGTCATCAAAGTTACGAAAATACAAATGGAAGTATGGGAAACATGTTGTGACTAAAATAGATTAAACTGTCATATAATTTTAGCTTCTTCAAAGTAGCCACACTTTGCATAGATTACACACTGTGGCTATTCTTCCAGCCAACATCTTGAGGACTCCAACTGGGATGGTTTTTTTTCCCCATGTGTGCGGGCTGCTAGTTGGCTGCTTTTCCTGTACTATTTGGTCCAACTCATCCTTTTAACAAACTCTTTGTAGATAAGCACAATTAATGTGTCTGACATTTAATGGCTGGTAGATTAGCTTAATACTGTATTATTTGTGGCTGACCTGACTGTTGTTTCCTTTCTAGGCTAAATTACGTTGTCCCTGTTGTAATACCCGAGATAAGGAGACTGTCCTCACCAAGTGTTTCCACGTCTTCTGCTATGAATGCTTGAAGACTCGCTACGACACTCGCCAGAGGAAGTGCCCCAAATGCAATGCTGCATTCGGCGCAAACGACTTCCACCGCATCTACATCACTTAATTTAGTGTGGGCTTTTTGATGAACTGAATACAGTAGATGAGAAACGAAGGGATGAAAGTGGTCTTGAAGCACAGGATTACCATGAAATGGTTTTTAAAATGCTCTAAAGGCCCACTTTCACTCCCATCTGTGATAGGTGGTGCTAGTGACCAAACAGACAGTGACAGAATGGAAACAGTTGTGAAGTAGTCATGGTCTACAGCACACAAGCAGTGCTTCTTCATTGCAGAGGAATCTATTGAATTTTGTCTCTTACTTTTTCCTGTGTTCTTTAAAGTACTGCAATGATTTTTTTTTTTTACCTGAATTTTGCTGAATGACCATGAAAAACAGGAAAGACTGTATCTGCTCAAATATATCATAAATGTCATAACTCCACAGAATAAGACTGACGTCTAAAGTTCACAGGAACAGTTTTGCTTTGACAATTATGGCCTTATCCGTTTGTGTCATACAGTAACTATCCAGTAATGTGCTCATTCAGTTTCTATGGTGACACTCTGTTAATGAACCCCTTAAAGTTAGTAATGAACAGATGTGATGGGTACTGGGTGGAAAAAGGAGAGCTGCAGAATTAGAGGCATAGATGGTGGTGCAGTGATCTTAAAAGGACAAAACTGAAATCAGCTTTCGAGACCAAGAAAAATTCTCAGTAGGTACCATATACCCAACCATACTGTCCCCATACCAGATATATCACCAACATGTGTTAATAACTAATACACAATTTCCTTAATAAATAAAAACTGGATGAAATTATTTGTGAACTCAGCTCTCTGCTTTGATGTCAACCTAGACAAAACATTTAGAGAGATTATGCTATGTGTTTTACCTTACCAGTTAAACCTATTGTATAGTTTTATGTTATGATTTTGCTTTTAAGATTGATTGGCTAAATGAAATCTGTTGTTTCATTTTAATGATGTTATTGTTGTACTTAGTGCAAAAGGATGACTCGAAACTGGACTTTCCAAATGTAATATTGCAGTCCATATGCTGTCTGCCAATACAATCCTATTTGCACAATGCATGTGTCTTTAGTAACTTCAGATGGTTTAGAATAGATAGCTGCATACTATTAAAGGAGGATCACAGGGGAAGCAGTCCTGGGGAGAATATAAAACCTAGCGCGCGGTTTTTTTTTTTTTTTGTACTTGCAAATTTTTGCCCGGAATATATATGTAAATGTTTTTCATTATATTGCGCAATTGACTTTGTTATTCCCCTCACCCATGGTTTTGCCGTTCTTGATCGTATTAATAACTGTCTTACTGCTTTTCCTCTCAGTCTGCGTTGTGTGTCTGCCAAACACTGAACTGTTGTTTGCTCCCTTGGACCAGAGACAGTGAATTACGTAGTTGGGTGGGGTGACTTTAATGTGCCTATTTTGCTCAAACATACTTTGTGCGCTGAGACTGGGGTCTCTAGTTCGTGCTCTTACAAAAAAAGCACTTATTTTCGCAAACTGTCTTCGTTTAAACGTTTATTCATTTAAGTTGTTTTCTTAATGGTTCTGACATCAAATATTTGCGTCAACGAGACTACCAATATTGTGGCTGATATTTCCTATTAATAGAGAATTGGTTTCTTTTTCACGTAAATGTAGCTCTTGAAAGTAAAAACGAAAGTGTCGGCGAACAGGCTGTGTTTGTGCGTCTCTACCATCATTGACGGTTTCCCAGTCGAAGTGCTGAGTCGTGTTGTGAATACAGAGATTCTAGGGCCGTGTTTCAAATCCTGTCGAGTTGCCTGCTTAGACGTTTTTGGGCATCATAAAGAATGAACGATTCCGCGTCCTCTTTACGAGTTCGGACCTTTAATGTTTACAATAACGGTTCTTTTAGTACTTTTGAGGAAGAAATATTTTAAAATTCTTAGTAGATTCCATAAGCAGTCTGTTGCCAGATGTAATGTATTCATTCAGATTAATTCAGTAACAACACCGAATGATTCATAAATGTTTTGATTCACGAGGAGAACCGATTTTTGCATTAAAACATACTGGTCAGTTACTTTATGTTTTTGACTCACTGAAAAGAATCGTCTCGGTGTCATTAGTTCGGCAACCGGACGCACTGTATGACTCACTAAAAAGAATTGGGGCTCGTTAAAATCGGAGTACCAAACAGGGATTACCAGAGTGAAGCAGTATGCTTTTGATTATGGAAGCATGTGTGTAGCAAAATTCAATTTGCAATGTAAAATGCAAAATGGCAATTTATTTCTGTATTTAAATTTACATTTTCCCATACATATGTGCAACATTTAGTGCAAAATGAAAATTCAATTATATAATTTAAACTTGCCATTTTCTACACTAGTTTTAATATGCATATTAAAAACATATTTTAAAGCTTTATAAGTTGCAAAATGAAAATGTATTACCCAAATTGATTCGATATGTTTAACATGTCCAAGCAAAAACTGTAGCAAAATTATCATTTAAATGCTGTTTTTCCTAAATGCATTTAGACTTAGGGGTAGGACACTTGGGACTGCATTTTCATCGTGATACCGCGTGATAATTGTAGCAAAATGCAATGAGAGTTTCAAAATGCATTCTGAGACAAAGGTGCAGCAAAAGGGTAGCAAAATGGTGATTTAAATGTCTTTTATTTTTCTTAAATGCATTGACACTTACATATATGACGTTTCAGTTGCATTTTCATTAAATACCCCGCGATGAATATAGTTTGGATTTGAAAATGCATTCTGAGCCGAGCACGCCCCCTAGCTGTCATTCATTACATCAAGGCAGGGCTCGGCAACAGGACGCACGATAGGTCAATATTCACCGTTAACCAAACGCTTTTCACCTGCCTCAACGTCTCTCACTGTTTACACTCGGACGCACGATAGGTCAATATTCACCATTAACCAAATGCTTTTCACCTGCCTCAACGTCTCTCACTGTTTACACTCGGATTGATGCACATAAGCAAACAGACAGTGCTATTCTACACTTATTTACCTATTTGCCACCCAGTGTTGGGCAAGCTACTTGGAAAATGTAGTGAACTAAGCTAACAGTTACTCATTAAATAAAGCTTCACTACACTAAAGCTACAGCCCTGGGAAATATAGCAAGCTAAGCTACAGCAACATGGCAAAAGTAGTTTACTACATCTAAGCTATTTTTTGTTTTTAATCATTTTTATATTGAACCAACATCATACCAAGTCAATGCTCTCTCAGTGATCAATAAAACTGTCAGTCAAGATAGATAGACAGACATTCAGTTTAATTGTTTATTCAACAACTGTTCCAAACCAATTTGGCAGCAAAAATCACTATCATGTACAGGGCCGGATTTACCTCATATTGTGACATAGGCAAAATAAATTTTTCCTTTTTTAAAATTCTTTTTATGGTTCTTTCAGTGAGTGGGTCGACGGAAGGGAAAAAAATAAACCAAACAATATTTTAAACTTTTTTTTCAGCAATAATCAAAACTAGTGTGTCGATTTAATTAAAAATCCATATATTATATATTTTAGAATATTACATAATTCATCAATGCCCGTTTGTCATGTATAACACACCAACCAATCATGATCTGGCTCAAGTTCAAATTTCATTGGACAATAATGTGAAGTGGAGTGATCATTTTCCGTTCTTATTCATAAATCGGTAGAAAATGACATATGGGACAGACGAGCTTATTTGTGGAGCAATCTGGACCTGCGGTTTGTCTCATTTTATAAATCAAATTACATCGCTGAGAAAATAGATGCTGAATGACTACAAAAGCACTGCACAAAATAAAAGTCGCAATAATAGTAATCAGTAGGCTATTCAATTCACTTATATTTACGTATGATATCCTACACCGTATACTATTTCATGAAACTCTCATAGTTAATGAAGCCCAAGTTCCACTTACAGGCCTATTATGTGAAGTGTAGGCTGGCGAAATGGTGACGTGAAAGATCTTTATTATATTACCATTTTTGATAATTATGCAGCATTATGAAAGTGTCTTATGCTCATCAAGCCTGCATTTATTTGATCAAAAATACAGAAAAACTGTAATATTGTGAAATATTACAATTTAAAAGAATGTTTTTCTATTTTAATATACTTTAAAATATCATTTATTTCTGTGATTCAAGACTGAATTTTCAGCATCATTACTCCAATCTTCAGTGCATCATCCTTCAGAAATCATTCTAATATGCTGATTTATTATCAATGTTGGAAACAGTTGTGCTGCTTAATGTTTTGCTTTTTATTTTTATTTTATTTATTTTGGAACCTGTAATACTTTTTTGGGGTTCATTGATAAATAAAAAGTTAAAAAGAACAGCATTTATTCAAAATAGAGATGTTTTCTAAAAATATCGATCTTTACTATCACTGTTTCTATCAATTTAACAAATCCTTGCTGAATAAAAACTAATTTCTTAAAAAAATAAATAAATAAAAAAATAAAAAATACTGACCGCAAGCTTTTGAACGGTAGTGTATATTGTTATAAAAGTTATATTTTAAATAAATGCTGTTCTTTTTTTTAACTTTTTATTCATCAAAGAATCCTGAAAAAAGTATGACAGGTTTCCAACATTGCTAATAAATCAGCATTGCATAAAATGTATTTTAAAGTATATTAAAATTTTGATCAAATAAATGCAGGCTTGATGACCATAAGTGACTTATTCAAAAATACAAAATAGTAATGTATCCAAACTTTTGACCTATAATTTTTTATTTTTTCACATTGCCCCCTTGTTTTTTTATTTTTTTATTTTTTTTTACATTTGAGCCCCTGCCCCTGAGGAACTCTCTGTACGTCTCTGTTCAGGTGCCACCGAACACGCGCTATTTTACGGATTAAAAATAAAAAGAGTAATAAAATATAAAGTAAGGTAGTAAATAAGTGTAGAATAGCACTGTCTGTTTGCTTATGTGCATCAATCCGAGTGTAAACAGTGAGAGACGTTGAGGCAGGTGAAAAGCATTTGGTTAACGATGAATATTGACCTATCGTGCGTCCTGTTGCCGAGCCCCGCCTTGATGCAATGATTGACAGCTAGGGGGCGTGCTCGGCTCGGAATGCATTTTCAAATCCAAACTATATTCATCACGGGTATTTAATGAAAATGCAACTGAAACATCATATATGTAAGTGTCAATGCATTTAAGAAAAATAAAAGACATTTAAATCACCATTTTGCTACCCTTTTGCTGCAACTTTGGCTCAGAATGCATTTTGAAACTCTCACTGCATTTTGCTACAATTATCACGCAGTATCACGATGAAAATGCAGTCCCAAGTGTCCTACCCCTAAGTCTAAATGCATTTAGGAAAAACAGCATTTAAATGATAATTTTGCTACAGTTTTTGCTTGGACATGTTGAACATATCTAATCAATTTGGGAAATACATTTTAATTTCAATTTTGCAACTTATAAAGCTTTAAAATATGCGTTTAATTTGCATATTAAAACTAGTGTAGAAAATGGCAAGTTTAAATTATATAATTGATTTTTCATTTTCATTTTGCACTAAATGTTGCACATATGGTATGGGAAAATGTAAATTTAAATACAGAAATACATTGCCATTTTACATATTACATTGAAAATTGAATTTTGCTACATATATGCTTCCATATTTGATTTACAAAAAGGAACAGGTACAAGAGTGTCTTTTGTCCTGGAAGTCGCAACTCGTGCTTAATATTTCGCGTTGCATGTGAACAATAATCAGAACCATTTACCACACCAAACGTCATGATTAAATCAAATATTGTTTTAAAGTATTGTGTTCTCAGAATAAGAACCATGCTAAAAGAGAACGTTCTCAGAAAGTTCTGGCAAGATTCTAAGTTATGAACAAACATTTTTTCCATCAACTTTAATAAAATGTTTGTTCAAAGATCTAATAACGTTCACAAAAATTTATACATCGTTGATGGAACGTTTTTCTAAAATATTTTAATTGGACATTCGTCTAAGATGGTTTTAGAGAGCATTAAAAGCGAACCTTCGTGTAATGTTTGCAAATCATAAAACTGAACGTTCCCCTTAATGTTTATATGACCAAGAAAAACTCTTTAAACTTTGAAAACTGGACGTTCTGAACGTTCAGAGAACATTCGGAAATAACGTTTTCATAACTTAATGGGAACGTTACTAAACATTTTAGAACATGTTTTTGTTAGCTGGGAAATACTTGGTAAAAAAAAAAAAAAATGTTGGTTCTCAGCTCTAATTTTAAGTCTCGCTGATGCCCTAAACGTGCTACATAGACAGCCCACAAGCTATTGAGATACGGCCACAGAATCTCAGTACAGTACATAGGAAATGACTCATAGGAGTTGAACCCAACGCGTGGGTGTGGGCGCTATTAAAACAAGACTGAAATTTTGGGGTGGGTCATTCACATGCGCTGCTTTTGCTATGCTTGAAAACCATTTGTGGCTTTTAATCTTTTGAAATCGCTGTGGGATTTCAATATATATAAAGATCAATGGATTCCGGTGCTATGTTGCGTTGCCTCTATTGGATTACTCTATTGATCGCCACGCTTATTCATGGAATAAACGCGGATAAAAGTAAGAATATTCACATTTACTTGCTTAATATGCTCATGCTATAACATAGAGCGTATGTGTGACGTTTGTTATGTATTTGTCTGTGTTGGTGAGGAAGGTTCCAACCTTATGTCTCATTTGTCCTCTTGCTATGAACATGGAGAGATGTGGAGTCAGTGGAGTTAATAACGATGAACTGCCTCATTCGTAATAGCTTCCTTTACCAGTTACAGTTCCCACCGGTTCCGCATTCCAATGCTCTTATTTCACTCCCGTCCGCTCCATGGGTTGTATTGTGCCCAGCTGAGAACAGTGCAGCACAAGAGGCTTCAGCTTTCCATGAGGAACATGAAGCTTGTAGTGCCTTTGTTACTTTGGCATGTGCATGTTACTACTGGAACAGTTTTAATTGTAAAAACACTTGCAGAAATGAAAAAAGTGCATTGTCTGCTATGGAAAAGTCTTTGGCAATGTCTTGGAAAGTGCCCATATGCCCTTGTTATATTCGGTAGCTTTAGTTAAGCGGTGATTTAATACAGACAGAAAACAGATTCATGTCATGTCACAAAGTTACATTATAACGAGGAAATTAGATTTGAAGACATGCACATCAAAACATGCTAGATCATCAATATGCTGTAGTGGTCCTCTTACTTTTCTTTCAAATGTTTTGGTATCAAAGAACTTTTGCAGCATCAATAAAACAACTTGTGAGCTATGAAGAAAAAAACCTTGTCAGTTCATTATTTTAACATATTATTACTGTTAAAAAATGGAAAAGATTGCACCTCATCATTTCAGCAGAAGTACAAGAGGAAGAACCCTGAGCTGTGTAGGGGGCCCTTCAAATATTAACTTTGACAATAGGGGTCTTTGGATTACAAAGGCTGAGAACTACAGACACTGGGGGGCTGAAATTCAAGCTGATGTTTACTGATCATTAAGCTTGCTTGGGTGTGCATGATAAAACATACAAGGCTTTGATATTTTACTATTGCTCAAGGGCGCAATGGTGAACTGTGATTTCACTATGTCTCTATTTCCAGAATTAACATTTAGTTGTGCAGCCCACATTCACAACCTCAATCATCAGATAAGAATGTAGGCTACTGATGTCTGATTCATCACTTCCTGAAGAGTTAAATTTTTTAAATCTGCTTTAATGTATATGACAAAAAGATATGCAGATCTTTACGTTACAGTGTATTTTTAGTGCAGTATACAGGCCTAATGCATTCTTGAAAGTCTCCATACAGGGTCAATATCAGATTATAAGACAATGTGAGCAGTGCATGTTGTTCTGTTAAGTCACACAACTTGTCAAGAAAAGATTTGACTTTCGATATGCATTTTCACTCATTTTAATTAAGTTGCTCTGGCTATTTGATAGTGATAAATGTAGCGCACCCCACAAGTATTAGACATCAAGAGGAAGTCCTTGCTAAGAAATCAGTCTTCATTAGAATTTGCCGGTGTTCTCGAAGTCACGTCACATAGTACTGCGGCTGATATTAGTTTGCAGATGTTTATCATCTGTAGACCGCAGCTGTTTATGTGAAAGTCTTTCAGTGGTACCTGCCTTACCGCTTTTTCCTATATACCTCCCCCGATTGCAAGCATGTGCGCAAGACAAACCCTAAGCCCCGCAGATTTCACTGATGACTCCTTCGCCAACCCATTAGTTCTCTTAAAGTCACTTTTCCATGTTCTCAGTTCTCACAGTGGGACACTTTGCATGCATTCAGGGGCCGCATCATAGTCTGGCCGTGAGCTTAGACTTGCTTACGCACACAGAGCATGAGTAATATCTTTTCCCCGCGAGTGCACCACCACATCACTGCAACGGAATTTCCCATCTCATTTCATATGAAAAAGAGGCAGAGCGAAGAAAGCTCTCGGATCTCATTCAGTCGTAAAACATCAAATTTTACCCATGTGCAAAACCTCGAACCCACCCCAAGTTATCAGGAAACGTGTGCGGAGAAGTTGTTTTTGTCAGTTTCGCTGTAATTTGCTACCGCTATTTGACACCTTTTGTATGTGCTTCTTTGTTCGATTTTGTCAGGTTCAGCCCTTTGTTCGAAATCCGAATTCTGGAACAGAGATGTCGCACAATGTGTACCTTGTCATATATGCAAACAGTACCCGAAAACTCCATCATGTGATACATGTGAGTATATTCGATCAAATTTAAGATTACAGTTGGTCTGAATAGTAGTGATGGCTCGTTCATAAACACTCTCTGAAAAAAGGTAGGACTAAAGGTAAAAACTAAAGGTAGGCCTTTGTACCTTATGTGCTAGCCATACTTTAAAAGTGCATATTAAATATTTTGAAATTAACATTTTGACAAAGTCTGAATTGTGAGATATAAACTCAGAACTGCGTGAAACAAAGTACAAATTGTGAGATCTAAACTCATAATTTCTAGAAAAAAGTAAGATAAATAGTTGTTTTATTTACTTATTTTCATGGCGGAAGCAGGGTCTCATTAAAATTTCCTAATTTCTACTATTTTAAGAGACTGTATGAAAATGGGTAATTTCACTGCTGAAAAATTCTTTACATTTAGATCCACTGAAATGAATGAGATGAATTGAATAAAAAATTGTTCATTTTGCTGAACAAGATTCAAATATTAAAGTCATTAAAATGGTCCGATATTCCCATCACTACTGAATTAGGTTAAACACTCATGAGAATGCATTGTAAGTAGATGCTTTTGTAATGGGTCAAAGCTTACGTACAGAGAAGGAGTGGTCAGATTCTTTCTGTATGATCCGAAGAGCTGGAGGTCTTCCAGTAACATTGTCCTGTGTTTTTAAGGTCCACCCATAGAACCTTCGGATTCCTGGAGGGTGGCAGCAATTACCAGTTTATCTGTCCTGGCAGCCGTAATTGTTTGCGGAGCCTTGCTCATAGGCATTCTAGTACATCAATGCAGGTCCAGGAGGACTTTACGTGGTGAGATATTAACATTGCAGCGCCTTTTTAACAACAAACATTCTCTTTCAGAGCAGGACTCAGAACTAACTCAACTTTTTCTGTCCACAATTCAGAACCGATTGAAGAGACAACAGGACCCCTTTATCCAGTATAGGATCTTCATAAGGTAGGTGTTGAAAACGGCAACACTTCTTAGGATGCTTCGAAATGCATTAAGGAAATTAGTTTCGTTCATATGCAATCTTTTAAATGTTTGCAGCTCATGGAACTCAAGCTGACAGCATATGAAAATGGACTGTTACTCCAGTGAATTAATGCTCCAGTTGGTAAACACTGGCTGGTACCTCAACCACAGAGTGTTCTATGAGTAGTATCTGATTTTTCTAATTTATTACATTAGTAGGCTATGTCATGCATAGCAAATGGTTATGCACAAAAGCTGCACTGAGACCTTCCTTGTCACTCACTGTGCAGAATGTTTGCAAGCCTTAGGTGCTAAGTGACATCCTATGGACAACATGATAGTATATTTTATATTCCTTTTTTGGAACCCTTAAAATGCTTAAGCAACAGGTCTTGTTACACTGTTTTTGCAGAAAATAGTTTGAGGCCATTCATGTTGCATTTAGAGTGCACTGTAGATGCATTCCCACTTGAATATTCCTTGTTAGATTTGCGAACACGATAAACACAAATAACCATAACCAGTTTAGTAGATTTAGAGATGATCCTTTTTTACACAAATATGCCTCCCTAGACAGATTTAGTATGGCACATAGCCATTTGAATGTATTTGTAATCATTGTTTGTACAGTTTAATTATCTATTTTTATAGTGTTTGAATACTACGCACTGTATAGATGTAGCCCTTTGTACAACAATGTTCTGACACCGACTGGCTCAGCAGCCTGTCTATGGCATTGATTAACATTCTGGAGATGTGGAGACACTGAAGACCAGCGAAGCAACAGCAGCCGATGATCTGAAAGACGAGTCACCAGCTGACATTAACAGATTCTCGAAGAAAGAGCCGCAGGTGTCAGATTCCATCTTAGTTTTGCTGCCTTTATACGCATAAGAGATTAGATAGTTTAGAGTGATATTTACATACATGTATCGCAATACATTTAATCTCTCGTGTTTTATCATTTCAGCTTACTAAAATATTTTGAAAGGATAAAATCACCAGTTTTAGATGTGTGTAGCCGGCTATGGGCATTAGGGAATGTATAGATTTATATACAGCAGATGCTAAGGAGTAATTAACTTGTTTGAATGACTTCAAGCATGTTTAGCAAGACAAGAGTAAAGGGTTAATCTCATAAAACCTGTGAAGAACGTCACATTTCAACCTAGAATCAAAAGAAATTATATTTTGCTTAAAGAAATTGCCTATTTGTTTCATTGTTATAAAGAAAAGCACACTTTATACCCTAGTTCCCAAGAATACTTTATGCACCTCATTGTGAATCACTGCCATGTTTGTCAGAAATCTAGGAACATCAAGAAGCTAGTCCAGAATCTTGATGAACAAACCTGTGAAGCATGCACGGCGCTGTCACAGTCTTGAGTAAAGTTGGATGTGTGTATGTGCCTTTACTCATTCACAATTACTCCACAGACTGCAGAAGAAACTATGCATTTTAATACAATAAAGAGACAACTAATGTACTGTATTTGTCTGTTGATGTTTTCTTTTCCTAAATGTGTTTTTTAAAGTGTCTAATTTGCAGTCATCACACTTCAACAGACAATATGACAGCAAACTGATAAACCCATTGACCCATTTCTCATTTGCATATTCTGAAATAATCATGAAATGCACTGCAACTGCAAGGAATTCAAGTGTTAAGATAAAAGATAAAAAACAAGAAGTCTCAAAAAAGAAGCCAAAACACAGTTATATTGTTTTTATTCAGTTCAAGAAAGTGAGGGCATCAACACCTACAAATAAACATCTGCTTATTAAGGTCCCTACTTGAGAAAGAGAAACATTGATCATGTGAACAAAAATAAATATTTTATATTTAAGATATATGCAACTGATTACAGCGAGTCTCAGTTGTCAGTTTAAGTTCTGTCAAACCCAATGAAGCCATTAATACATGAAGGTCTGCAAATTCTACTCTTAAATAATCAGTAAGCACTGATCTATAGGCTTAAAAGGAAACCATTTTACTAATAATTTAATCCAAGTAGGGTGGTGATATGAAATGGCACATTGAAATTCAATCTGGCATCAAAGACAGACACAGAAGCCTTGATGCTAGAAGCATCAAGCTAAATGTATTTGCGTCTAGTAAGTTACAAGACCTGAGCATTTTAAAAAAAACTGTTGAAAAGAGTCTAGTCTGTGGATTCCTGCCCTAATAGAGCCCGACCGATCATGGATTTTTTTGGGTCCATTAATTTTTGTGCTCCAAAATCTTGAACATACTTCCACTTAAAACGTTTACTAGAAAAGTATACGCTAAGAAATATTTCTATTGTTCTTTCAAATACGCTTTTAAAGAGGTATTTCTTAAGTGTTTACAACCATTTTCTAGAATACCTACGTAATCAACCAATCTAGTAGCATTTATCACACATTTAATACCATGCATAATGGGTATCACATTTAACAGTATTAAAGACAAGAAATATGCTTACATTTCAAATATTAATGTAAGGTATAAATAGTTCTATTTAAATAAATAAATATCTTTGAGATTTTCTACAAGACAGGCCTTAGTGAAGGTTGCTGTTTAACAGCCTTACCAGTGTCATCCATTATGAAATTGTAGGAACATCAATAGTATGTTGGTCTTAATGAGACAATGATTACAGCACATCTACCATGAGGAGTACAATAACCTGAAAATATGGAAGCACTTAATACAAACGTAATGAGAAGGATAGCGTGTATCCTTTTATTCCCATAAAACCTTTTTTAATAAAAAACATAACAGCTTGTTTTGTTCCCCCTCCGATTACGCCAAATAATCGGTCAGGCTCTTGAAGGCAGCACAGGGTAAGAGTCTGGACAGAAATACTCATCCAAGCTCTCAGTCTGAGACCTATCGTAGTACCAAACAATCTGTGCACTGTGTGGGGACACAAAACAATTGAAATAAAACAAAAATCTAAAATGGTCTCTGACAGGCACGGTCACTTATTCTAAAATGTCTACAGGATTACTGTCCCTACCAGAGGTAGTATCTTATCAATGCCAGTCTTAAATGTCCATTAAAGAACAACATTTGAAAACACAACATTAAAGGAGGCAAGTCTTGCCAAGATTAGCATCTGTGTGCGACACCATCTGGACAAGTACAACAGAAAACCTGACATTGTACGATTATTGGCATTGGGCCTTGGGTGGAGAAAGAGTCTTGTAATAGAATATTGTTTTGAAATCTTCTCTTGGAGCGGCAAGACTGGAGCGTGGCGTTAGAGGAAAGGGTCCACACCCAGTCCCATGAATGCATTATCATCCATGTTGAAGGAGGACTCGTAAGTCTGTTGGGTATTCTGATGCATCTTCTGATGGTGCCGGAGGTTGGACTTGCTAGAGAAACGCTTGTCACAAAGGAGGCAGGAGAAAGGCTTCTCTTTGGTGTGGATGCGCCTGTGGCAGATAAGCTGGGTGGAGACCCGGAAGGCCTTGCCACACTCCAGGCACTGATAACGTTTGGGTTCTGTGTGAATGCGCCGGTGATTCTTCAGCGCCATGAGATTGGTGAACTCCTTTTGGCAGACTGAGCAGAAGAAGGAGCCGGTCTTGTGGCTGTTCTTGTGGTTGAGCAGTGAACCAGCGTGGCGGTAAGTGCGCCCACAGTGCTCGCACACATGACTTTTCTCTTCTCTACCGTATCCCTCACTACTTTCCTGCTGGTCTTGCGGCTCAGGGAATCCGTGCACTCGGCTGAAGGCTGAATCGGTCTTAGGAAGGCTCTGAATTCCTATCTGCTGGTCTAGAGCCGAGTCCCAGCCTAAATCCTGATGCATCTGCATACCTTGATCATGGTGCGACTGCCCCTGCAAGCTGCCATGGAGCTCCTGGTGCTGCTGAAAACTAGCTAGGTTTGGGAAGTTCTGTTGACACATGTTGCAGTAATAGGGGAGTCCCTTACTATGCACCTCCAAGTGGCTCTGCAGGTGTTCAAACTCACAGAAGGTTTTCCCGCAATCTGGGCAGCAGTGGCGAGCCATTTGAGCATGCTTCTCTAAATCCAGAGGGTCCGTGAATGTTTTCAGGCAGAGAGTGCAGTGGAGGAGGTCAGCAGAATGAGTCTTCTTGTGGTTGAGAAGGGAACCTGCATGTCTATAAGAGCGTCCGCACTGATCACACCTGTTACAAAGGAAAAGATTGGCATCAGATGAAGGATAGGTAAGGATAGGTGTTCAAATAACATTTACGAAAAGAAATGACTCACGTATAGCATTTGTCCACGCCATCTTGATTTACAGTAGAATTTGGATTGCCGTTTCGGTAACAGCGATGTCTCTTTAGCCCAGACTTTCCCTGGAAGCTTTTGCCACATGTTTGGCAGCTGTAATGAGTTACTCCCCGTGCATGGATTTTTTGATGATTGTACAGGATACTGGAGAGACGGAAAGCTTTACCACAAGTAGGACAGACATACTTTTTCTTCTGCGTGTGAATGCGTGTGTGGTTTCGTAAAGCCATGGGATTGGAAAAGGGCTTGGCACAGAAGGAGCAGGTGAAATGGCCTGTTTTGTGGGTGTTCTTATGGTTCAACAAGCTACCAGCATGACGATAACTGCGACTACAAATGTTGCACTTGAATGGTCGTTCTTCTTTTCCTAGGTCCGCACCATCGTTGTCACCATCTACATCTCCTGGGGGGACAGAATCAGGGGCAGTCTCTTTGCTACAGGTGTGACCTTCAAGTAGTTCAGTATCTGGAAATACAAGACGGCACTGCTTGCAAGTCAAATCCTTTTCTTGTTTGTGGCCCCTGACCTTTCCTCTTGCCGCTGCATTTCTTTTATTGGTGGAACAAGTGTGGTTGAGTAACTGTTTGTTTCCTCTGAAGGCCTTTCCACAATCTTGGCAGCGGTGTCTTTTGACAGCGAAGTGTATTCGTAAATGGTTCTTCATTGCTAGCTGGTTGGAGTAAGTGTTGTTGCACAAAGCACAGTAATATTCACCTGTCTTGTGCGAGTTTTTGTGGTTGACCAAGCTTCCTGCATGCCGATAGCTTCGCCCACACTGATCACAGACAAAAGGACGAGGGTCTCTGGGATCTCCCATCTGGCCGTCTTTTTCTTGGCTAGACTGATCACTGTTAAAGGTCTGCCGCTGCTTGTGGCGTCTGCTCATTCTCTTTCTGCTGGAATTAAGTGCCTGCATTCCACTCCCTGAGGCATTTCCACTCATCTGCATGAGTGTCTGAATTTGTTTGTTGAGCTCTTCAATCTTAGCCTTGTTTTCCTGATGTACCCTCTGGTGGTTCAACAGTTGTTTATAGATTTTGAATGCTTTCCCACATTCTGTGCATCTATATCTGGTAGAGAAAGAGAAAAGATCAGATAAAAATAGCTTGGCTGTAAAACAATATAGATGAAGTATGACCTATACAATAACTTTTTTTCAAAGCAATCATATTCTGAGGTTCAATTTTAACGATTTTTTGAAATACTTACTTTTTAACATCAAAGTGTGTCCTCTGGTGATTCTTGAGAGCCAGCAAATTATAAAAACGCTTTTGGCAAACAAAGCAGCGAAACACTCCAGTTTTGTGAGACTTCTTATGATTGAGTAACGATCCAGCATGTCTATATGAACGACCACATTGGTCACACTTGTACTGGCGCTCTCCATCATGTGGACTCTCCTGCAAAAGTTCTCGTTGAAATGTACTTTTAAGAAGCGGTTTCTCCCCACATTTCTCCTCCACTTGTCCATCTCGTTGTCCTGTGCAGTTGTGGTTATTGAGGTGATAAAGATCGCTGCTGCTTATGCCACATTTCCCACAAATAATACTTTCTATTTCCACTTTTGGTTTGAGCTCATTCTGGTGGTTGGTTACAAATTGTTCTTGTGGATTATCTTCTATATTGCTATGCAAAAGCTGGTGGGCTTGTAGGTCCTGTTTCTTTGTAAAGCTCTCTCCACAAGTGCTGCAGATAATCAGACTGCAGTCACCCTGCTGATTTTCACTCGGTTCATCTTTCTTGATCTCTAGAGAAGACAACGACAATGGGCTACATGCTGAAGGTGCGCCATGAGTCTGAGTATGACCCCTGAGATGGCTTCGCAGTGCACGCATGCTAGTATAGTGATTCCCACACACTGAGCACTGATACATCTCTCCATCGTCCTCTTCTTCATCATCTTCACATTCAATTTTAGCTTCACTGTCACTCATCTGACCATGAATGTTGTCATGAAATGTCTGCTGTCTAAAATAGGCCTCTGCTGCACTGCCGTTGTGTCCCTCAAAACCAACATCTTCCCCTGACTCTCCTAAGAAATGTTGATGCTTTGCATTGTGAAAGTCCATGTGACCGGGTGAGCCGTTCATCATGGTCTGATACTGCTGATTCAGGAGGGGACACATGTGTGACTTGATTCCTGCAATATCAGTAAATGTCTTACCACAGTCAGCACACATGTGCCTCTCCATGAGGTGTTCATCCTGAGGTAGGTGCTCATCTGAGAAGGAATTGTCAAACTGCTCATGAAATTCAGTAGCATTCGTCTTATTCACATGCTCCTCATCGGATTTATGCTGCACAGAGTCTACCAGATCCTGAGGAAGGCCTAAAATTCCACTTACATCTCCCTCATGTGATGGAAAACAGTTATGTTGGTTCTCGTGTGTCAAGGGCTCTGAGGAAAGCCAATCACCCTCAGAACTAGCAGGCAAAGATGCGGGCCTTCCCTTATGGATCCGAAGGTGGCTTCGCAGAGCCGCCAAATGTGGGTAGTTCTTGCGGCAGATGGAACACTGAAAGATCCCGGTTTGATGGGATCTTTTGTGATTTATAAGACTGCCTGCATGCCTGTAGCTTTTGCCACAGATGTGGCACTTGAACCTGCGATCAGAACTGTCAGCATCTTCTACTTTGATGTTATCAGTACCCTGTGCTAAGAGATCAGGGTTGAGGTTTTCTGATGGCAGGGCCATTGGCTGTACCTGAGCATGGAGAGTCAATGGATTTTCATCTAAAGAGTTGGGTAGATAAATATGACCATTTTCCAATGGCCCATCTGATTGGGCATAATCAATAGCTTTATCGAGTAACGGAGGCAATGGTGGAGTGTCACTAGAGGGGGGATAAGGATTAGACTCTGGGGAATGAGTAACACTATCATTGTAAGAGAAATTGTGTTCCTCTGACAAGTTAGTAGGGAGCTCAAATGACACTGAGGAGGAGTTATGCAACAGAATGTGATTTTGAAACTCATCATCATTAGCAAAAGCAACCTGACAAAGGTGACAAAAATGTATATTAGCATCACCATTCTGTGGCATAACATGAGGGGCAAGTTCTTGCTTGCAGTCTGTGAGGGCAGCTTTAGAGGTCTGCACACTGAGACGACCTCGGGTTTTACTGTGGATTCGCTGGTGACTATTAAGTGCAGCAAGATTATTGAACTGTTTAAAACAGACTGGACAATCAAATATTCCCATCTGATGAGTTTTCTTATGATTTATGAGGCTGCCATGATGTCTGTATGTCTTGTCACACAAGTCACATTTGAACGGCCTGTCTCCAGCATCATCTTCAGCTGCCATGTCACTTTCTGTGGTGGTGTTTGAAATGTGTTCTGACACTGCACCATTACTAAGGCTGCTCATTGGAGCAATATTTAGCTTCATGTCTGGCTGCAAATCTGGTATCATGTCAAAATCCATCTCATCTAGATGCAGCAACTCATCATCTTTATAATCACTTTCAATAAGACTATTTGCAGAATCCTTTGTCATGATCTGGGACTCCTTATTGCGATGGACCTTTTGATGGGTGATAAGCTGAGTTGCAAGGCGAAAAGCCTTTCCGCATTCTGTGCAAGAATATTTCTTTCTAGATGTGTGGATGCGCAGGTGGCTTTTGAGAGCCAATGCATTGGAGAGCTTCCTGGAGCATATATGACACTGAAAAGAGCCAACCTCGTGTGTTTTTCTGTGGTTAGCCAAGCTGCCACCATGCCTGTAGCCTCGTCCACATTCATCACATTTGAACTTCCGTTCCTCTTCCGGCTGATGAAAAGTGTCTGTATGCTCCAAAAGACTGGGCATGCTTGCACATACTACACCACAATGTCTACGCGAAAAGCCTTTGGTCCGGCCTGGCTCTTGCATAGCCATAACGGTATAGTATAATCATAAGAAATGTCAACATAAGCCAGTTTGAATGAGTGTGAGGGACAAACCTGTCCTTGCTATTATCACATTGGCTTGTTTGCAGAGGTGTGAACGTAAAGGCAACATTCAAAATATTAGCTGAGAATACAATCTGTTCCATTCGATTGGAAAAACGTCATTGAGAAGATGATGCAAGCGCAGGCACTGGATGAAATCTGTAACAGGAAAACCCATACGTTATTTACCATTAAGTTCACACAGGGCAGTTGCATAACAAGAAAGTCAATAATGATGAAAAGCTAACATTAACATTGCTTTCTAATGTGACTACGTCTTGACAAAAAGCTCTGAGATTACATAACCAATGAGTAATTAAATAAAAGGAAGTATTCTAACATTACAGTAAAATAAAACACAAGGATAAATCATGCAAAACTGAAGATTCTATCTTCAGTCTTCATATGACTTTCTTTCTGCATGAAAGTCTCAATCAATATTCACTTTTACTGTATGGACTAAAAATGTAATAAAAGTAAATAATGACTGAAGCTGTCATTCTGCCTGACTTCTCCTTTAATGCTGTTAGGAAAAGTCCTACAGGGGGTGAGTAAATAGGAATTTGGGACAAGGTAAAAATGATTCCTCTAAAAGGTCAAAAGTCTCTATTATTGTTACTATGTTGCCAAAATTGTTTCAAACAAAAATCAATTAAAACTTGGGACAAAATAAAATGGATTTCATAGGCTAAATAATGAATTTTCTTTTCTGGGTGAATTGTCCCTTTAATAAACACTTTTTGTATGTTCACATAAAAAAGTGTTCATTAAGCACACCAAAAACACACTTTTTTTTATACAAGCAATGATTAAACCAACTTGGACGTTGTACATAAAACCTACATGCAGGGGGTTTTATATACATTCAAAACTATTTACCATCAATCATGAAACCTTTAGCCTGACAGCTCCCGTTTTTATTCTTTTTTTACATCTTATTTTAAAACACTATTCAATAAAATAACGCTGACACAGCTCATCTGTCGGGATCTGCCAGCATCACTGATCTATAACAGATGAGTGGACAGCATGAAGGATCCACTCATGGGTTCCAGCAGTTAGATGACAGACTGCCTCACACAATAGAGCTCTATTGACACAGTAAACACTTGCTGAGTACATTAGCCTAACAGCTAGCTACACAAGCACAATCTTGATAGTTTTAATAGTCTTATAGCCGTAGTCTAAATTAATATAACAGACAAACTGCCCTTGAGTTGAACTGAATAAAATATGTATTTGGGAGAGGCAGTAGCATCCCATCCCGTTGCGAGCTAGTTAGCATCTGGCGGCTAGAACCTCCAGCTAAAACTAACCCACTGATACGGCAAAAAAAAAGACGCTGGGAATATACATACTGAATGTTGCAGTCTCCCTGTGTGATGTTGGTGCATGTAATGTTGGCACTCCGTTCACTTTATTTTAGTTTCAGGACGGGCGTGTTCGTCCCCCTTTTCTACCAATTGTCTTTTCCCCATCCCAATCGACTCACTTCCTGCTCTTGTTGCTAGGAAACAGGAAATGTGCATCAGCGAAAAAACTCCGTACGTTCATATCTTAAGAGGTGTTTTCTTTAACAATAAATTTTAATTATTTTGTAATATATATAGACACAAATGCAAACATTTAATTATATGTATATAATTAAATATTATACAGCTATCAGAACTTCTAGGAATTTGTTCCACTCATTACATTGTATTTTCGAAGCCTCATTTTTCTTTAATGTTATCATTACAGCTTGTGTTATTACAATTCCACTGTATTTGTCAACTCTTAAAATAATTCTATTGCAAGAATTCTACACATATTATTAGAACCACAGTTAATCGCACCATTATTATTATTATTATTTTATCAAATTCCCATTTTGTTATGTAACTTTATATGCACAAAACCAATGCACATCCACGCAGACTGAAGTGAGCAGACATAATTCCCCTCCCACAGGCTCTCTCTCCTCCCCGCTCACCGTGCACTGTAGTCCACACAAACACCAGAGGCGTGAATGTCTTATAATTGAAGAGAAATTCAGATCATTTTGTAGACATTCCCCAGGTGGTGAGTGAGGAAGTCATGAAGGCTCACATCTCTGCGTTCACTGGATAATTTCGTCGTGGTCCTAAAGCCGCCGGCCTTCTCCTGAGATTGCTCGATTTGTAATTCATTATCAAAGACATACTTCTTCCCTGAGAGCACAGAAGGTACGTAACGTAAACCACATTTTGTAAGCATGCTAAAGAGATAAAAAACGATCACATTTTGTGATGCAGTGATTATAATAAAGTGACAAGACTGCAAATTGCTTTGCATGTTCAGCGGTCCTAAAGCCAGCCATTTTGTGTGTTATAGTTTAAGCTAAAAGAGTATGCTTTAAAGACATGCTCTTTGAATTACCACTGTATTGCACTTGCATTGCTTCGATTTGGTTATGTTTAATTCAGTTAACATCGAAATGTAATTCAGTTTTGTACACAAGCAGCTCAGATGCCAACTTCCTTTGAGAACAAGAGAGTCTTTCCTAATTGTCCCTGAGGTCCTAATGCCGGCCATTTTGTGGCAAATATTCACCATGTCTTCTGCCCAAATACTACATACTAGTTTTATTTATATACGCTGTACGTTATATACATCCTATACTATATACTACTTAATATTCTTTCAACAAATCTGTGCTAACTTTAATTTGCCTCCATTGTCATACAGCATAAAATATACTAAATGACAAGGGGAATCATGGTATTTTGACCATTATTAGACGTAGTATATTTTCCCTAAAAAAGCATAAAGAAAAAAAGAGTAACGTATTAGAGCAAAGAATATAAGTGACAATAAATAAAAGTATATATAAATGAATGTAAAATGTAAGTGAAATACATGAAGTAAGTAAATGAAAACATAAAGAGCTGATAAAATGTAGAAACTGTAACTTGAATGCAATGTAAGTCGCTTTGGATAAAAGCGTCTGCTAAATGCATAAATGTAAATGTAAATGTAAATTCAAAGCACTCATTGTGTATTTTGTTGCTCTCTCCAGCATCATCAGGATGGCTTCACCCCAACCAGGTAGCCCACCAACCGCAGAGCAGTATACACCACCACCTTCAGAGACCGAGCCCAACAAAGAACCAGACAACTCATCAGAGCAACCTACGAGAAGAAGAGGCAAAGGGAGACCGCCAAAAACTTTGCACACTTTTAAATGCTCGACCTGTCAGGAGGTCTTTACCAGCCCTTCAGCTCTACAGAGCCACAAGCTGTCAGTACATGGTAAAGACAAACAGCAGCAATACACCTGCGGTAAGTGCACAAAGACGTTCTCCAGCTGGGCGCAGCTTTCCAAGCATCAGCGCTCCCACTCTGCTCAGCGTCCGTTCCAGTGCCCACACTGCCATAAGGCTTACAAGACTCAAACGGAGTTACGCAACCACAGCCGTTCACACACAGGAGAGAAACCGTTTGTTTGTTTTGACTGTGGCAAGGCATTTATGCAGGCCATTTGCCTGCGTATCCACATGACGCAGCACAGTGGCGAAAGGCCTCACTCTTGCCCTCATTGCACTAAGAGTTATCCCACACTATCCAAACTCAAAGTGCACCAACGATCACACACCGGGGAGAAGCCTTACTTTTGTTCTGAGTGTGGGAAGAGTTTCGCCGACCCTTCGGTGTACCGCAAGCATCGGCGTAATCACCAAGGCCACCGGCCGTATTCTTGCGGCCAGTGTGGTAAAACGTACACGGAGCTTAAGGACTTGAAGAACCATGAGCGTTCACACACTGGCGAGAAGCCTTACTTGTGCTCGGACTGTGGCAAAGCCTTCTCTCGGTCGTCGTCTTTGGCGTGCCACTTGCGAATCCACTCCAAGAGCAAGCCGTATCAGTGTGAACAGTGCGGCAAAGGGTTTACTCAGCTCTCCTCATACCAGTCCCATCTTCGTACCCACTCGGGTGAAAAACCCTTCTTGTGTCCACAGTGCGGCAAGATGTTCTCCGATCCCTCTAGTTTCCGCCGACATCAACGGGCGCATCAAGGATTCAAGCCGTACCCTTGTGACAAGTGCACTAAGAGGTTTCGGCAGCCGGCGGACCTTGCGGTGCATCAGCGTGTGCATTCGGGTCAACGGCCCTACAAATGCCAATGCTGCGATAAAGCTTTTGTGGCCTCTTGGGATCTGCGACGCCACATGTTAGTTCACTCCGGTCTGCGGCCTTTTTCTTGCACGGAATGTGGCAAGTCCTTTACGGAGCGCTCTAGTCTGAACAAGCACAGAAGGGTGCATTCAGGGGAGCGTCCTTACAAATGCCAGCTTTGCTTCAAGTCGTTTGTTGTGTCATCCAGTTTGCGCAAGCATGAGAGGACACACTTGTCCGAGAGGCCGTTACAGGTCCAGGCCGCTCCTGAAACGGCCCAAATGTTTCCCACCACCCTGCCCCAGTTCTCCTGCTCTCACTGTGATATGATATTCGGGACGTGGGAGGAAGTGCAGGCCCATAGCAGCCTTCACACTATCTCTCCCCTGTCTGATTCTACGGTTTCGGCTTTACCCGTTGGCCCACACGTTTGTGTGACCTGCCAGGCAGAGTTTGTTCAGCTGGCCGATCTGCAGGCACACGAGAAACTGCACCCCAAGCCACGACCTCACGTTTGTGACCAGTGCGGTAAGGGTTTTCTGAACAAAGCCGGGCTTCGTAAACACCAGCGCATCCACTCGACCAGTCGGCCACATTGCTGCGCTGTTTGCGGAAAGGCTTTTCTTTTCGCCGCCTACCTACGCAAACACTTACGCACCCACCGCGACACTGAGTCCTCTTCCTCCCTGCCTCAGACAGACATAGTGCACAGCCAACCCCTGCCGTCTCCACCAAGTGCTGCGTCACCGTCAGGGTCCGAGCCCACCGCTATTTCTCTGACTGTGCCGGTGTCGGCATTTCAGACAATGCCAGCCCATGTGTATATAGACAAGGAAGAGGGGCTCTGAACTTGTTGCTGACTGTGTCAGCTGCTTTGAACATTTGAGAAATGTTGTTACTTCTATTCTATATTTACACAACAAAGAGAGTCTTGCAACAAAATCCAATTTTTAAATAAGATTATGTGCTTCAGTGCTTAAATAGTCACAAAATAATGTCTTTAAATTGCCTTGATCTTGTACAAAAACTTATTTCTCTTTAGAAATGTGCCAAGATTGCTGAGAGGATTTTTTTTATATATATTAAAGTATCTCTGAATCAAAGAGTCAGTTAATGGTTCTCCTCAGTAATCACGGATTTAATCTAATATGTCATGTTTAAACTCTTGAAATCAGTGTAATTTTTGAATTCTGATTTTAATCACAAGATCTGACTTATTTAAATCAATAAATTTTTCTCCATCATCTGACTACAGAAGTTTATAGTGCATTTTATTTTTCTGAAGTTTAAACAGCTGTTATTATTTGAGTGTTTTTAAAGGCAACAGGCCAGTGTATTTGGTGGTAAATATGACAGTAATTACTTTTTGGACATAATATAATGCTTTTATGCTGTACTGCTGAACCGCCTCTTGTTCTTCTTTATATGTCCTAAAGCAAAATTGTACTTAATGGATTTTTGACAGTTTGGTGTAGTGTAATATTTTTGATTTGAAAAAGGTTTCCTTTATAATACCAGTCACAATTTTGGATGCATTGATTAGAGGTGTGTTGTCTATGATCCTAAAAATATTTAGATTTTAGATTATATTTAGATACGACTTTCTTTACAAAAGAAAGTTTTTTACTTTACACTCTCTCTCTCTCTCGCTCTCTCGCTCGCGCTCTCTCTCTCTCTCTCTCTCTCTCTCTCTCTCTCTCTCTCTCTCTCTCTCTCTCTCTCTCTCTCAATGTAAATGTGTGTGTGTGTATATATGTATATATATATATATATATATATATATATATATATATATATATATATATATATATTATAATATAATTATTTTTTTAATGATTTATTAAATAATTGAGTAGGCCTAGCTAGTGAAAGAAAAAAGCAGACAGCTCCAATTTCATAATTTTGATGACTTTATTGCTTTTATAATACATGTGGAAAATAGTAATTAAATTGGTATTAGTAAAAATTAGCAGGTGTGTCAAAAATTTTTAACTAGTGGTAGAGTAGGCCATTAAACTAACATGTCATTTAAATTCACTTTGGAAAACTATCTAAAGAAGGAATGAGCAGTAAACATTTAATATTTGAAGTGTGTTAAATATAGATATTATCATATAGACAAATACAGATAGGTTTTGGACAAAACTACTTGAGATCTTGTATTAACCCTACGTTAAGAAAAAAAAAACTGTGGATAAATGTGAGAAACCATTTTTGATGACACATACAGTTACATGCTATATATTGAGTGAAGCTCAAAATTACAACAACTTCAGCATTGGACGAACACACAAAACCGTCGCTCCCTATAAAAAGGTATGTTTGGTTCATGTTCTTTAAACAAAATATCCACACTGCTTTTTGAAATCATGTTGATGTTATATCTCACACTATACCAAATATTTTAAGCATATACCAAATATCTGTTTTATAATTGTGATTGAAAATTCTACTTTTTTTGTGCAGATACATTCTTTATTTCCATAAAGAAGAGGAATCCACCCTAGAGAGCGATGGCAGCGATAGTTACCGGGCTCATCCCAATCCTCCGCACTGCGGTGGACTCCACTGCTACCTATAAAGGTCGCACCATGTGGTTCGGCTTGCTCTGCATCCGCCTACTGACCGTCTTTCTGGCTCAGTTTCCATGGAAAAGCCTAAATGAGGATTTCCAATGTAACAGCACTGACAACTTCTGCATTAAAGCTTGTTTTAATAAACACTTCGACAATTCTATAGTGATGGCGTGGCATTTCCTCTTTATCCTTCTTGTGCTCTCGGTCCTTCTCATGGAGCTGTTTTCCTCCCATCTTCGATCTTCATTCCAGAAGAAGAAGGAGAAAGAAATGGCATCTCAAAGCGAGCAGGGAGCTGTCACTGATCCCACCATGACTGTTGGTGGTAGGATGATGATAGACCTCCACAAGAGCAAAAGCAGTGTGGTGGTGTACCTGTTCAGCATCATACTGCGGATTACAGTGGAGGTTTTGTTCGTGTACGTCTTGCTCTGCTGGGTTCTGCCTAAACTGAGTGAAGAGTCGTACCTGTGTCATGCACAAAAGTTTAGTAAATGTTCAGTACAGCAATGTGTGGTCCGAGGGGCAGCAGAAAAGAGAATGTCTGTCTATGCATTACTGTTTATATCTGCCCTGGTTATTATAACAAGTGGTCTTTTCTGTCTCTACTCAATAGGCCACTATCTCTGTAATTGTTAAGAAAAGGTGCTTTGTTATGGCTTACAGATGAATATTGTGAACTGTATGGACTGTATTTTTATTCAGTCTGATTGAAATTGTAAGTTTAAATGTAATTCTGCAGTAAACCAAGAACAAAAATTAGTTAAGGAGATGCTTTTTGGCTCTGTGTGGTGTTTCTGTGTCTGCATTTTTTTGTTGTTTGGTTGGAGTGAGAAGTAATTTTTTATGTGAATGCTGACTGAGCTGTTTTGTTTTAGCGTTCAGCTGTTGTACTCGTCAAACCTCTTACAACGTACAAGAAGATAAAACGTTTTAGAAAACATAAAGAATCATCATCATTGCTTTTTGTTTTGCTGGCCAGATTTGATTTCTTTATATTATTCTCTATTTACATTTACATATATATTAAATTAAAGTCAATTAATAACTATGATATGTTTTGAACATTTTAAGTAGCATTAGATAATAACAGACCATTGCAAAATATTTTTGGCTGATGGAGCAGATCAGTTGCAGAGATCTGTGTTGCAACACACTTTCTCCATCTGAGGAGGCACGTGAGCATCACACTCATTAGTTTTGGCACATCTCCGCACCTCACCGTCTACAAAAAAAATGCAGAATAGCTTTCATAAATATATATTATAATATAAAACTATGAATCATTGCACTCCATCAATTGATACACCTGCTGTATCTCAGTTTACACATGCAAAATAACTTAAATAAGGAACTGTCCTATTTTTATCAGTCTTAACATCTGAGGAAAAGAATATGGTCAACTCACAGGCTGGATGATGCATTTTGACTGTAATGCAGTTGTTAAAACCACTGCTGCAATCTTTCGCCTCTATTTCATCACAAGTGGGATTGTTTTTGTCAATCTTCTGGCGGTATATACATATATAGATAGATAGATATAGATATCAAGACTAAATGTACTGTAAAAATTGTCTGACAATATCCTTCTTACCTTCTTAGTCTGTAGTGTTGCTCTGGAATTAACGAGGGAGGTGAACACAGCTTGTATATATATGATACCTGATAACAAGTGTCCTGTCTTCCTCCCTGCCCTAACAATAACTTGATATGGGGTATTACATGTCCCATGTACCATTTAGATCCTCAGTTTGCATAAACACATAAATGCATTCGTTATGACAAAAATAACCCAACAACTTTATAATGTAATTTATTGTTTTATTTCCATTTAGCAACAGCAGTTTTATTACAATTACCCTGTTTTTAAAACAAATTTACACAATTTACTTTAAATTTATATACTTTAAATTCAAACGTTTTTAAAGCCAATGTGTAACACTTGTTGTCACCTTACATAAAAACAACACAATTAAGGACAATTTGAGTTTTAATATTTTACATGTAAAATAGATGCTATGAGAACAGTATCACACACATTGCCTCAATACTGAGGTCATTTGCTTTGTGTGCACAACAATGGTGAAATATTATACTGTCCCACCCTAATGTTTTTCTCATCCACTGGCTAAACTGAACAAATGAGAACATTCTTAGTCACATGCACATATTTTCAGAATTAAGAAATAAAATTTTATATCCTTTAAATATGATGAACAGGTTCAAATTATTTGTACTTTTTTATAAACAGATAGTAGAAAAAAACAACATATGAATAACAAGGAAAATCAACAAGTGTCTTTTGAAGAAAAAAAATATCTGTATAAATCAAATTCTGTACAGAAAAATAATAATCTCATAAAAAAACACATCAGCAAAACATCAAATATATGAATGACAGAAAACAAATACTTGACGTATTTTTCCTCACTGATCCTGGTCATCTTAGTGGAGAACTGTGTTGTAATCCGCAGAACCCTCTTTATACAGACACATCGAAAGGATCATACCACATATCTGCAAAGAGGATGAAGGATATATTTAATGAATTAATCATCCATGGTTCAACCATTCAGTTAATCATTAATGGTATAATATCTACTCTAGCAATGCACTTAACTACTCTGGTCAAACTCTGCGGATTCAAATGTTGGGACCAAATCAATGGATGAATCTTCACACCACACACTAGGCTACTATTATAACAGCACAAACAACATATACCTTGCCAGTATTCCACAGTGAAATCTCTGTGAGGGAAGATATAATTAAAAGTATCCACTGAGGCCTTTGTACAATCATATTTTGTAACTCCGAGCTCACAAAACAATCAATACAGTCACACAGTTATAAAAATGTAAAAAAAAAAAAAAAAAAAAATTACAGCTAATACAGCGAAATGTCTAGTCTGAGAAACAATACTATGCAAAACAATATGGTTGTCCACACCAAGTGGGATCATGCATTAATGTAACTTATTACACAGCACTGTAGAATACTTGAATCTGATTGGTCAGTCGCAGCATTCAGAAATTTCCTAATGTTTGCCATCATTCATTGCAACATTTCAGTCCATTCATCTGGGTAACTTGTATTAAGGTGCGTCACATTTACCATTGTTTAGCGAATTTTCACAGCCAGAATTCAGTCGCAGTCAGAATTTTGCTAGGTTTAAAAGTGACTTCTCTGTGAGCTTTACTTTATACATCACTTTGATTTTAACAATAGACAAAGGCTCTTTTTGGCCCATGAAGTTTCACTAATTTGACTGCTCTCTCTTGTTTTAAACAAATGCAAGTAATGCAATCTTACATCTCAGTTACTGATTGTAATAAAAATGGAGAACCTCAGTTTTAATATACTGTAATAGCATTGCGTTGTTCATCTTACTGATAGGCCAACTGATTTGTGATTGATTTAATATAATATTTATTTTGAATCAATTTTGAATCAATATTTCATGTACACCTGTTTATTTTGTGGTGAGGAGCTGTGTAATAAGTGACCATGTTCACTCAGTATTTAAAAATAAACTCCTTAAGGCTGCAATAGCCTACAGTTTGTAGTATCTTGTAGTCTGGTAGCATGTGATCCTTATTCATTTAGTGTATGATGTGCAGTTTTTCACTGTAACTGTAAGTGTATGATGCCTAGTGTTTTAAAATCTGTTCAGATTTAAAAATTTGTGTAGTGTATTCCAGCCTTTAAGGGTGATACAAGACTGATATTATTGGCATGCAAAAATGAAGCACTCAGACACATTACACTAGTCACAAACTGAGACCTGGACAGCTGAACATGGCTGCCATGTGACTCTCTAGGGCAGCAGCGGTGTGTGCGATTAAGGCAACAGTAAGATACAAGGCATATCCACTGAAGACACTATGAGACAGAACACCATTTTACTTCACCATTTTTTTCTCATTAACTCTGAGTTTGGACAGTAAAGGGTTATAGTTATTTGCATTTTCTGAATCGGGTCTAAAGTTTTTGGTGACAGCTTGCTTACCTCTACCACAGAAATGGCCAATATAACCACCAAAATTATGAGAAGATTTTCATTCAGCCATGCCTTTATATTCTCACTGCAACCCTTTGATAGAGAGAAAAGAGACACAACTCGATGTGTTATGCTGGAACACAGTTTACAAAATAATCACAGGGCAGAAACTGAAACCGTACTTGCTCATGAATCCCACAGGTGTCATGTGAAAGGGTACCATTTGAGAAACATTTGATATGGTTTTGACATTGGAATTCATATGTCACATTGACAGTGGCATTGCCTGTGTAGCAAGAACAGGGTATACGGTCCTTCCAGTCTTCTTTTCCATTCCAACCACAGCATTTAGCCTGTGGAGATATAATGGTGAAGGTGATATCCTGTTTCAAACTTTCCAAGAAAAGAAGAAAAACATAATCCAATAATTTAAAAAAATTATTATAATTATTATTATAATTATTTTTTTACTTTTTATTGTTAAGCTTTTTAGCTTAAATACATTTGAAAAAAAATACTGATGCTGCTTTTTTCAATTTACATTTAAAATGAGCTAAAGCAATGCAACTGCTTAATTTCATTGTGTATAGCCTCATTGAAATATGTAAAATCCATTTGTGTTGACACTACATTAATCAGTTTTGTGGCATTAATTGAAACTGCATGCAAACACTTGCCTTAAAATCAAAAAGTATGTACTTATACACTGTTATTTTGTGGAGTTTTCTTAATTCTATGTGTGAAATTTACTTGGAAAATGTGAGTGCAAAAATGTGCTGTTTTTTCATATTTAGGTTTCTTTTTGTTATTTACTGCTGTGTGCTTTTGTTTACTGTGCTGTGACTCTCACCTCCTGCTGAATATACTCTAGAGTCTTTTCAAAATTCTTGAGACTGGAATCATTCCTTCCGAATGACTTTATTAGTTCAAGAGTATGATCCTTTAGTGAACCAGCCAGCTGGGGGGAAAAAACGTTGAAGATGTTTTGGTCATTATTTTATATGAAGCTTTATAGGCATATAGCTTTCAAAAATAGAAATCAATCAAACTGATTTAAAACTTGACACCAAAGAGGATTAATTAAGTCGTGCTGGATCGTTCTAAAAAGCCCAGCACAAACTGGGTGGGACTGCTGATCCTCACGCTTGAGTTACCTCAGTCTTCTGGGTGTAGAAAAGAACCCCACCCACTATCTGAGCCGCGAGAAGAATCGTGAGCAGGATAAAATACTGCAGATAAATAAAGCTTATTTTAACATACTGTTACAGCTCAGTGGAGCAGATATGTATTGTAATACAAACACCTGTACCAAGAATATGCACAATTCCCAAGAGGTTTGGTGACTACTACAAAGCACTTAATATTTTGAGAGTTGTCTTAACAAATAACCATAAATGGCATATGAGTCCCGTCAAGCTTTGGTTTTCTGAAAACTCACAGTTGCCAGCAAGCATTTGACAGTCTTCAGAGCACCCAGACATCCAAAGAAGCCTAATGACATGGTCACAGAGCCACTGACGATCAGCAAGTAAGAAAAGAGAGAGATGGAAATGTAGGGAGGGGAGGGCACTGCAAAAGACATAGTTCACAATATATAATAAATAACAGACAAAGAATCAAAATAGCATTGTGATTTCTGCACTCAAATAAATGTTACACTTACTGAATATTCTGTCCTCTGAAAGTAGTATCCATAGTCCCATTGATAAGAGGAGTGATCCTAAGAGCTGAATGAGACAGTTTCTATTGAAAAATCACAGTCCAACAGCAATCTGACATGTACATTGTATAAAATGTAAAAGTTTGGCCTTGCTGAGACCAAAAAGGCAACAGATATATTACTGCAAGAAAATCATCTCATTGCTGTTAAATGTACCAAATGGTATTGTAATGTATGTATTTTATATTTTCGGTATATTATAAAATACTTTATTTTATTTCATTTTAGACCGGATAACTGTGCCTCATGACCCATTTGCAACTTACAAAGAATGTCAAGTTGAAGAGAAAGAGGAAGTATTTGGTGAGACTGAGACAGCACTCAGATGCCATATCTGTGAGCACAAAATAAATAAATATTAAAATCATTTTATAAGAACCGATGAAAAATTGTTAAAATAAAATAAATAAATAAATGATATTATCGGTAGCAGGATGAGAAGCAAAAAATATCCCATATTGTTCAATTTTAAGTTTTCACAGAACCAAGCTGGTTTCACACAGTTTTTCTTTAAGAACAGCATGTGTGCTACATTTGTTTTTATGGATTTGCTGCCCAGAAAGATACTACAAAATAACCCCCGCTTCTCTTCTCAAGCACAAAAACAGAACAGGGTACAGGAAGTGTCTTGTATTCTCGTATTTCCTTGCCTATGGTAACGAAACCAAAGCTATCATTTTACACATGCATGCCATTAACTATTTAAGCACTAGCACATGTTACAAAAGTGCTTTATTTGCTGTTATGAAAATTTGAGAATACATCCTTCGGTGGTTACGTAAATTTAGATGTTTTTAGGGCTACATCCTGTATGATGGTTAAAACAGCCAATGCTTTTTGTTATTATCCCCTTTTATAATGTTATTGTAACCAGAAACATTTTTGATAACATTTAACATTTAAATCTCTATTAACTGGCTTTTCAGGAAATGGTATCTCAGATAAACAATGTTTCTCTATAATCAAAATCTAACCAGCATTTCTCAGAAGATTTTAATAATTTGACTGATTCCTTATAATGTTTTCTAGAATCAATTGTTTCACAAAAGATATAAAGATGTAAAACTTACCTTAAACTGGGCAAAGTCGGTAAGGTTACACAGAGCGTAAATGAAACTAGGTGGCCTCACATGAGACCATGTAAAATTAAATTTTGCATAAATAAAATTCTTAATTCTGATTCGTTGTATTGGTTTAGAGCTCCTGTCTGTGAGCAAAGCATATTTGACTATACTTCAGCGGAAAGCAAGTGTACAGAACACCCACCATAAATAAAATATCAGCCCTAGTCACAGACTTCTACATCTTTTAGATCCATACACTCCCCTCTTACTCTTCTGAATTAGCAGTATTTAATTTGAAATACAAGGTATGTAAATTATTGTCATGATATGATATTGTGTGATGTTTTCGTGTTTTTCACAGGCTGCAAGATGTAGAACAATTAATAGATTTGACATTTATCCCAAAAAAAAGAAAAAAAAAAAAGAAGCACTAAATAGTTTAATCTGTTTTCATCTGTTTTTCCATGATGCATATGATTTCAGCTGCTGCCCAAAACTTCAGGATATCGATTTCTGAGAGGGGACAAAAGAAATTACCTCAGATATAAGAGCTGACCTGCTCTTAGTAGAAGATGAGTGCATAAAAATTTAACACAGGGGCAGAGATCAGGGTTAATTCATTTGAGGTCACTATTATGCCTCCCACAGGAGCCTGAAATTTCAGCTCTCATTCCTTGTTTCAACACGCTTCCTGGTCGGCCTGTTCCCCTCACCCCCGCCACAAATGCAGCTTTAGCACAATTAGTTGTAGATAATTAGGTGGAATGTTTTAGGGCTTCCCTGTTAATGGATAGAAAGGAGCAGTAGGTGCTGTAATTATATCTAGGGCAAAGTGCTGTTATTAAATGGAGAAAAGCATCATGGATTGAAATGGATTTCAGTATTGCCTCATGTGAATCCAATGGATAGATAGATAGACAGACAGACAGACAGACAGACAGACAGACAGACAGACAGATAGATAGATAGATAGATAGATAGATAGATAGATAGATAGATAGATAGATAGATCCATCTGTCCATCTGTTGGACGGATATCTATCTATCTATCTATCTATCTATCTATCTATCTATCTATCTATCTATCTATCTATCTATCTATCAATGTCTAATAGATGTTTGGCACTATTCCTCCTCCTGTCCTGTACTGCGTAACCTTGCTTACTGTCTGATTAATTCTGTCTCATCATTCTGTCCATCCTCTCTCTCCCGTCTCTGTAAACCACCAGAAATTATGAGAAATGAACAAATGAATGTCATACTAATAGAGTTTCATTATGTTAATATGCTCTTTGCCGCTGGGTGTATAAAAGGCAGACTGTCCCTCATTCAGACACACACCTGCAGCAAACCTGTTATTTGAAGGTTACAGACTGTCTCTTTTTTTTCTGGAATTCTGGGTTTTTATAAATATTTATAAACAGCAACTGTTCTCTTATAAGGTAAGTATTATCTGTGTTGTGTTTAATGCTTTAACCATTTTAATATTTTTAGAATTGTGCTGTGAAGTTACAGCTTGAGACAAAACATCAAAGATACAATTGATTACATTAAATGATAACAATATAAATATGTATAAAAAAATAAAGGTTCCAAAAGGATGTTTTTGCGGCAGTGCCGTAGAAGAACCATTTTGAGCTCCACAAAGATCAGTTATTTTTTTTAGCATGAAGAACATTTTAATAATCTGACAAAGCTTTTTTTTCACTAAAGAATCTTTTGTGCAATGGAAAGATTCCATGGATGTTAAAGGTTCTTCATGGAGCCGTAGATACCAAATAAGAACCTTTATTTTTTAGGAGTTTACATATGTCTTTATCATGTTTGTTTAATATTATTATAATTCATTGACATAATGTTTTATTGAAATCTGGGGAGGAAAAAGCCAATAAAATGATACTTAATCTGAAGTATCATTTTATTGGCTTTTTCCTCCTTTTTCTTTTGAAATTTAAATATTTAAATGAAAGATCAAGATTTTGATCTTGATCTTTCATTTAAATATTTAAATTTCAAAAGTAATCTCAGTCTTGCTGACTTGGTGAGTTTTACATTTATTTATAAATACTGATTGATTTCTAATGTCATCCTTTAGAATTAATGTAATCCAGTAAACACCTAACACAACCTATAAATACAACAGCAATAATAAAAATGAATGAATAAAGACTGTTCTTAAATTAACGTATATGGATGTATATGTTACATGTCTATTGTCTTTTTCACAGATGCAGACGAGTTGTGCTTTACTCTGTATCTCGCTCTGTGTCTTCACTGCACATCTGTCAAGGATCCATGGCATGACCCTCACGGTACATCTTCTATTATCTCTTCTGAAGCTCAACAAGAATGTTTTTTTGTCATCTCTTTTATAGGTCTTTTTGTTAATCCAACAGAATCCAGAGAAAAAGGGATGGACTCTGAACAGTGCTGGGTACCTACTAGGACCTTGTAAGTTCATTGCATTCAAACAATTAGACAAACCATTGTTCTATATTTTGTGAACATTTATTTTAAGGACATTTAATATTGGTATAATTTTGTGGTAACATCTCTTTCAGATGCTCACAGAAGTCTTAATGTAAGACACAGAGCTATGGGCAAAAGAGACATGTGGAATGAGAGTTCAAGCTTACCAGCATCTTCATACGGTCAGTTCTTAAAGCATTTATAATAACTTATTATTATTGTATTACAACCTTAAACCCTCATGATTTTAAGGAATAATTTGAAATGATAGTACATTAATATTTTGTGATCTCATTCCCTTCTAAAATATTATTCTTTCTTGGTTATTCAGTTTGTTAGTATTTTTCCTAAATAAATATTTTTTTCTAAAGTAGTCTGTTTTCTTATTCCACAGATGATTCCTATCTTCTCTCACTGCTGGGTCATCTTGCATATCTGCGATTAAAAGGTGAATTACATAATATTTTAATTGATTTGTTTCCTTTTATTTCTAGTAACTGAATGTATGTGATTCTTGGCAAGTTAAAGTCTATTTTTCTCTTTCAGAAATGGGAATAACTGAAGATTTCAGTGGCTCTTTAATGAGTGGCCATATGAAGCAATAACAAAATATCTCTGTTTTACTGTTTTTCAACAGTTGCCCTCTAATACTGTTTTGCATTTGATCCTTTTTATCATTATTTAAAATGTATTAACAAGTAGTTCAAATTGGTAAAATGCGTAGATTAATATCCCATGAATCATGCTGATTTGACTCATCCCTCCACTTTATTATTCAACCATTGTTGGTGCATAATTTTCTGCTTCAGAGTTCAAATAAAGCACTTCATGATTAATGTTTTAAAAACCCTTTTACGTTTATTCAATATAAAAGGAAATTGAGGTAATCATGGTGCAGCAATTTGTTGAGTCAGAGGTGAAAACTTGGTGATTTCACCATTGCCATTTACAAATACACATTTTTAAATAAATAGCAAAATAATAACCCGAAGGGAATTTTGTATGACTAACACAGTAACAGAATAATTGTAAAAATGCGACCAAAAATGAACCTTTCAAAGGCTGAGTGGTGGGAGTGTATGTGGCTGTGAAGTGAATCTGCACTGTAGTGTAACAAAATTGAAATTAATTTCATACCAGATTTCGTAATTATTAATGCGTCCAGAGCGCTCAAGATGTTTTGGATATCGTTCCATTTTATGTCAAATGTAGAATATTATGTAATGAAGAACAAAGATTTAACATATGGCGCTATCTAGTGGCAGATGGAGGAAACCCCATCCTCTTAAAAGGATGCTGTGTTGTTTATTTAGATTTCACAAAAGACTTGGACAGAAGCAAAAATGTTTGTAATAAACACAAAATTAACATAAATATAATATATAATTTCTGGTCTAAATCTTTTCAAAATCTAAAACTGTTTACTAGAAATATAAAGGCATAGCTGTTGGGAGAGGTTGGGGAAAGCATGAATTAATGTCCTGGAATCTGCTGACTTTTGCTCTTCCAACAACCTGACAAAGACAGTTGAGAAAGAACCTTTATGCTTTACCACTTATTGATCATTCTCCGCTGTTTGAGATGATTCATTGTCTAACAAGACAATAGCTTAAATTAAAACTAAATAGTTACAGTCTTGAAGTGATCCAGTTAATCCAATTTTAATCTAAATGAGGAAGGGAAAAAATCGTATTGTGACGCACAAAACATATGTATCGACTTATACATATTGATGTACTATCAATATGTATAAGTCTATACATATGTTTCGTGAGTCACAATACTCTGAAGTAACTGATGCATAATGAAGGATAAATGAGGAAAAGTGTATATTTTAGGTCTGTAAGTTTTTCACTATCACAATCAGTGTTGGGGAAAGTTAATTTTAAAAATAATGCATTAAAATATTGCATTACTCCATAAAAAGTAACTCATTGCATCACTTAGTTAATTTTTATGGAAAGTAATGTGTTACATTACTTTTGCCTTACTTTTTGTCACCTGTGCAGTGCTTGCTTATTATTTTTAATAACAAAAATCCCAAAAGTTATATTTCTGGCAACTGTAAAGGCCCTTTCACAGCAAAAGTGAAATGAATAAGCCTCAGGCTGAAGGAAGTGCCTCTGCCTCCACTCTATCTCAAAGCGGGGACAGGAGGTGTCAGCGAATAAATGAGAAAATGAAGTATCTGGCGTTACTTCTTTGAAAAATTAATTTAGATATTTTCCTGAAAATTTAAAAGTAATGCTTTACATTAGTTGCTTTAGTTTAAAAAGTAATCTGATTACGTAACTAGTGTTACTGGTAATGTGCTACCCCCAACACTGGTCACAATGTTGTCTTTAGTTTTATTTTAAATTGTAGTGTGGTATAAATTACTTTTTAAAAGAACAAATATAATCTCGCAAATAATATGAGGTCATAAAACTGCATGCATAATACTTAAAAAAAAAATTAAAATACTGTTAAAAATAGATGTATGCAGAAATGCATGTGACACCAAAGTGAAAAACCAACATTACCAAGTGTTTCACAGATTGTAATGTATATTATTATGATTAAATCAGCTTCAGCCATTTCAGCCAAAGTTGTTTTAACTTGGTTGAGAGACATCGGAAGAAAGCTGGGGGCAGAATGAGGCAGATGGGAAGGGGGCGATTTAGGGCTTGGGGGGCAGATGGGGTCCCTGGAAGGATGGCTGCCTAGTTCCGCATGGTGATTATGGCAACATCTGAACTCTTAACATTTTTCCAATAACTATCTCAAACATTGCATCTGTGCTAAATATACCTCATCCCATCAATCCAATGCTAAAGCGTTTATCCTCAGTCTGAACTGTTCATCATGAATGGAGTTTTCTAAAATAGCATCTTGTATCACACCTTCTGGTCAAAGAAATAATCGCTTTTGCGACTGGTTTGTATCCATTTATTAAGTCAACAGGAATTCACAAGATAATAATATTTCAATCAATCGTCTTCCTGGAAGATGGGCTGACATTTTTCATCTTCATGGTAGAAAGGTCAACCAACTGTGGATTGTATGTGTAATGATTCTGTAGTGGAAAAGGTTGACTGACAATCACTGTGTTTACAGAAATTCTTGCACTCAGCTCGCTCATGGCTCCAATATGGCTTTTGCTCAATAAATGTCGCTTGGATTTGTAAAGGTTACATTAGACTTGTGCAGTATCATTAAGATAAAATTGTTTTGCTTCTCTTATGTGACAACTGCAAAGCTATAAAATTAACAGACCACTTGTCACATAAATGCCACCACAAAAAAAAAAGAAAAAAAAAAAAAAAAAGTGAAAACATAAAAGAAAATAAGTGAGTAATAAATCACTCGGAATCAATTCCAGACATCACAATAATCCATTAACCAGAGCATCATGGTAATGCCACGATTTAAAAGTGCTGGTATTAATTAACGTGTGCTTATATGATGGACAGCCTGTCATCTACTATGGTGAGCTAGAGTCAGAATACTGATAAGAGGGTCCAAGAGAAAAGAGAATGTTTAACTGCTCATTTAACTGGTCATTTTAATGCCACCGCTACCAAGAATCTGCAGCTGTGCAAAAAAAATCAGACAGCTTTCTTGACGTGTCCCATTATGTGTTGAAAGGTCCAGAGACCCGTATGACTCAATTGGGCACGTCACTAAGCGACTAGGCACAGACTGAAATTATTATCACTGGAAATCAAAAAAGTCGATGACTGTGGCAAACACACACACACACACACACACACACACACACACCTACACACACACACACACACACACCTACACACACACACACATAATCTATCCTCAAAGAAAAAGATTCATCCTCAAAGCAACCTTGCACTACTTAGATGGACCTTACTCAAGTTAATTAAATTTGTTCATGATCAATTGACCCTTTCTTAACAGCAAAATAGCAATTAGTCTAAACAATTGAACACTTTCATTTTCCTGTCATGCCTGTGGTAAATCAATTTTACATGCTATAGTGTTCATCAGTGCTCATAGGATGTATAAACTGCTTACATATTCAAGGGCTGTGGCAATGTGTTGTTTCTAAGCATCTGAATAGGAATGACAGTAAGAAATGTTACAGACAAGACACTTGTGTATTGGATATTATCTCAGTTTCTTGCATTTTCCTACTTTCCTTAATTATTTCTTTCTAGGAAATCTGCACAGATAATCATGTGGTTTAATCTTGTAGCTGGTATTTCCCTCTTGTCATTCTGAGGTAGGAAAAGGAGGCATTTCAGACATTATCTATGGGAGAAGATCATTTTGGCATACTTTCATCAAATACTCTCATGTCAAAATATTTAGCAGATCAAAAATATGCAGTGAATTTTGAAAACAAACAAACTTTGCATTAAAGGAGTTGTTCACACAAAAATTAAAATTTTCCGAACATTTACTCACTCTCTCAGGCTATCCAAGATGTAGATGAGTTTGTTTCTTCATCAAAACAGATTTGAATAAATTTAGCATTATATCATTTGCTCACCAATGGATCCTCTGCAGTGAATGGGTGCCATCTGAATGAGAGTCCAAACAGTTGATAAAAACATCACAATAATCCAGAAGTAATCCACACGACTCCAGTTCACCAGTTAACATCTTGTGAGGTGAAAAGCTGTGTGTTTGTAAGAAACAAATCCATTATTAAGACATTTCAAACCTTTGCTTTCAGCTGAGTTCTCATTCAATAATATTGCAGTGAAAATGTATATCTCTAGTGAAAAGTCTTGTCTGAATCAGGAAAGAGTTATGCACAGATCAAGTGCCATTTACAAGTGGAAATAGCTAAAACCATTCTAAAAAATGTTGGTGGATTTTGATATGAGTGGACAGGACGGGATAGACCTTTTCACTGGAGGAAGCATTATTTTGGATAATGTACTTGTATATTGGCCAGAAACTGGTTTAAAGTTAAAACGCCTTAATTATGGATTTATTTCTTACACACAGCTTTTGACTTCACACAGCGTTAACTGATAGACTGGAGTTGTGTGGATTACTTGTGGATTATTGTGTTGTTTTTATCAACTGTTTGGACTCTCATTCTGACGGCACCCATTCACTGCAGAGGATCCATTGGTGAACAAGTGATGTAATGCTAAATTTCTCTAAATCTACTCTGATGAAGAAACAAACTCATCTGCATCTTGGATGGCCTGAGGGTGAGTGAATTGTTTATTTTATTTTATTTTTTTATTATTAATATTTATTTTTATACATTTTAATGCTTGGGTGAACTATTCTTTTAAAACTAATCAGTGATAAGGGTGAACTCTATAGGCTACTATTTTTTTTGTTGTTGATAGAGGAGACTGCCATCTGACACCCCACCTGGTTTGATTTTGAGTTGCACACCCACCTATGAAGTGCATATGTTGCATACCCCATTTTTGCATTTTTGGTTGTAATAACACAACTGATATATGATATATGATATATATATATACATGATATATGAAGGTGCTCATGAGGGGGCAACCCGCTCCATGTAAAATAAAATAGCCTTTCTTTTAGCTTTTTATCTTTTTCAGAAGAGTGATATACCTGGAGATCTTATGTGAGTGTATATTATTTTTAATGACAGTTTTTCAAATGTACTGTTTGTTTAAAACTTTTTCCTTTAGCAAAAAACAACAGTGCTTGCACCTTTAAGAGAGCAAATCGCGTGACGCCCCTCTGAAATGTCTCGGTAAACTTGGAAAAGGACTTTTCTCATTACCTCGAGGGTTTGAGATGACCATGCTGATGGACTGTATATAAAGGAGAACAGCATAAACATGCTTATGCTCAACTGTGGACGCAAAGCGAGCAGAACTGTGACGTTTAATTGCAACCTTTACGCAAAGGCGCTCTTCTGGACTTCTGCCTCCTCAAGTGGATTGCTTTACTAGAAAAGATTGGAATATTTCATAAATTAAAAAAAATAACAATAATAAGTAAACGTATACAACACACATTCATTTTACACTTATTTGTGTGTGTGTGTGTTTGTGTGTGTGTTTGAATTAATATTATTTTTAAACTGACATTATTTTTACAGTGCGCAAATTCTGTGTGTGTTAGTATAAAAACACCTGTCTTGCACTCACAGGAAGCTCCCTAGTGATGATCTGATGAATTTTCCCTGATCGTTTTCATCTCGATGCCCGCCCTAATCGCTGTGATGGAATCGTTTGGGTCTTCGGTCACCGAGTCTACCGGCATCACCACACCGGACGATCCGTTCTCGGGTCCCCTCAAGTCTGTTGCGCCCTGGAATTACACTTTCCTCGCCTGTCTGATGTTCATAGTGACTTCACTGTCTATAACAGAGAACTTCACCGTTATGCTTGTGACTTTTAGATTCAAACAGTTAAGGAAACCGTTGAATTACATCATTGTTAATTTATCTGTTGCTGATTTTCTAGTTTCGCTGACAGGAGGCACTATAAGTTTTCTAACTAATGCACGAGGTTACTTCTTCCTGGGCGTCTGGGCGTGTGTGCTGGAGGGATTCGCTGTCACTTTTTTCGGTAAGTGATTATATAACTACCAAAACGTGCAACATTCCTTACTTTAAACTAAATAGTACATATTTTATGACACTAATTCAATCTGTTGCATTTATTTATTAGTACTTATTCCTTTGCTACTAGCCACTCCCAGTGACAATTCCATTGTTATTGATTACAAATTGCATGTTTTTGCCATTCAGTTCAGTTCTGTATGCCACATGTTGCGGTGCCTTTTCTAGTTTTATTCTTGATCCCAGTAGATTTATTAGTAACGTGCTATTTGCCACCAGTACTTATTGGGATAGTGACTACAACTAGTAGCAAAGGAAAAATTAGTAGACTGTGTTAAAAATGTGTTACAGTGACTAATTGAATAGATACGATTAACTATTGATTTTTTTCTCTTTCTTTCTTTTCTTTATCATTTCAATTACGTTTTTTTTATACAACAAATATGGTTAAATTATGGTCACTACTATAGTAAAACAATGGTAAATTTGTGGTTACTGTGGTTTTACAGCAAATAGTTGAACTACTCATAAAATATCCATTTTCCAAATCACAAGGTCACAGTAATACCAGTCAATCCCAGGATCTCAGGCCATACACTGAAAAAATGAAACTTTGGACCAACCTAAAACAAGTCAACAGCCAAATGTATTAGTTTTCCTCAAACTATACTTTTGATTGGTTGAAACTTAATTTGATATCAATTTAATTTGATATCAATTAAAATAGTTCTTCTGCCCAAGAAAAAAAAAAACAACAACATTCTAACAATGTTAAAATACTTTTTATTATAGAGACCAGGAATCTTTTTTTTTTTTTTTTTTTTTTACTTTGGTACAACTTAAATTTTTATTTTGCAAAAACGTACTTTTTCTATAACATCCAAGTATAATTTTTACTTTGGACTAAACTAAATAAAATGCTGTAATTTTGTTACAAGCAATTTTATTAATTTTACTCGAGTCAAATTTCTGATTCAGTACAAAGTATATTTTTAATAATACCTTAATCAATTTATTTTCTTTAGTCACAACTCACAAGACAAAACTTTACTTAATGTAGGTCAATATATTCAAAGCGACTTACAAATGAGGACAATAGAAGCAATTAAAACTAACAAAAGAGCAATAATATGTAAGTGCTGTGATAAGTCTCAGTTATGTATGTATGTGTTTATATGTGAATAAAAGCCTAAATTAAATCTGTTCATCATATAAAGCAATCTTATCTTATTACAAAAAAAACAAACAAACAAAAAAAAAACCTCAATTCATATTCATATTCAAATACGTTTAAAACACCTTTACGACCTTCTAGGATATTCTAAGTTTTGGTTACCTGAACTTTCAATGGATGGACAGAAAATGAAAGGTTTCATTAAAATATCTTAATTTGTGTTTCAAAGATGAACCAAACCAAAGGTGAGTAAATGACAATTTTCATTTTTGGGTGAACCTAACTCTTGAAGTCTCTGTGTCCATCCGTGGAAACAAACAAACAAACAAAAAAAAGTTTATTTTTCTGCCAAGCAGGGCTGTTTTTCTTGTAATTGCAGAATCAAGTCACATAAGTCACATATAGCACTTTTTACAATGCAGATTGTGTCAAAAGAGCTTTACAGTATTAAAAAAGGGAAATAGTGTGTCGAAACAGTGTGCCGTTCTCCTCTGGCCAGACGAAACCAGTAGTTTAATTCCAGGCGGCAGCAAAGTCAGTTTGTGCAGAGGACTCATCAGGTTCCCGTGGTCTTGTCCCGATGGCCATCTAGGAGACAAGGTCTTCACTGGGGATCTGTCTCTGGGGCTCATCTAGTTGTCCTGATCTCTGCTGACATTCAGGGCTGTAGAGGTCATCTGTAGGCGCTGACCCACCATCTGATCTGGATACAGACTGGATCTGGTGGCTATGGTGATCTCGAAATAAGAAAGAAACAGACTAATATTAGTGTAGATGCCATTCTTCTTACGATGTAACAAGTACATCGGGTGTTATGGGAAGTGTTCCCAGTTCCGGCTGACCTAATTAATGCAGCCTAACAATTCTTTAATAGATTTGAATTATAGAAATGTGTTAGTGTATTATGTGTAAGCCAGGTTAATGCAATAAGAGCTCGCTCAAATACTGAGGTGCTAAACCATTGGGCTTTATAAGTAATTAGGAAGATTTTAAAATGTGTACGATGTATAATAGGGAGCCAGTGCAGTGTTGATAGAACCGGGCTAATGTGGTCATACTTCCTGGTAGGGTTGGGCCAATAGACGATGCCATCGTCCATCGCCGATAGCTGATAGACATCACGATGTTGAGCCGGTTTTAGTTTCACTTTCACTTTCGAGATTCGCGATCGCACGTAGGTCTTCTCATTTATACTCTAGAGCGGCAGTACTACTTACCACACATTTTACAAGATTATATGTTTGTCAGTGATGCTCAGGATCTGCAAATCATTCGCCATCGTCCTCAGTCATCTCTCCTTACTCTGTTTATGTGGTAAGTGAAATTTTATGTACTGTAATGTAACAGGCAACCGTTAGCAATTGTTATTTGTTTTTCGTGCCTTTCTGAATACGGATTCACACTTCGGGAGCCCCACCCCCTTCCCCGCCCCGCGATGTCATCCTCCATCGCGATGTTTCACTGTAGACATCGTCTGATGCCAATTTTGTAGACATCGCCCAACCCTACTTCCTGGTTCTAGTAAGAACTCTAGCTGCTGCATTTTGGACCATCTGGAGTTTGTTTATTAAGCATGCAGAACAACCACCCAGTAAATCATTACAATAATCTAGCCTTGAGGTCATAAACGCATGAATTAATGCATTTGACATTGAGAGCATAGATTGTAATTTAGATATATTTTTGAGATGGAAAAATGCATCAGAGCTTATCACGTTCTCTAAAGTGTCTGTTTTTTTTTTTTTTTTTTTGCTGTGAGAGATTTTGAGAAAAATAGTTAATAGTAGTATACACAAATGTCAGAGATCAATACATTAAATAACAACAGCATAATAACAGCATACACTTTCGTACTATATTAAAGAACCTTACCTTGAACATGCAAGTACTGCTTTGGAATTGTCCGGATATTGGCTGGTATGGGTCTATAATATTATGGCATGGATGGAAAAATCTCTTAGACTTAATTGATAAAGTACAGCAGATATCAACTGGCCTCAAGAAGAAGAAGAAGAAGAAGAAGAAGAAGAAGAAGAAAAAGCAGCACTTACAGATGTCCTGCGACTCGATTACATCTCCAAACTGTTGTGAAAAATCATTAAAAAACCAATCAAATAAAAAACAATGACAGCCATTGGCTGTCAATCAGCCATTACCATCTGGATTAAAGGAAAATAAAAGCATAGACAACTTGAACTATTCGAGCGAGCAACAGGACTAGTAAATACACCAGAATAAAGATACAAATGTGCTTAACAGTAATGAGAAATACTATTGAATAAACTAACCAAATGTTTAGAAAAAAGAAATCTCTTTACGTTATGAATTAAACATAACTTAGATGTGTTTTTCTTTTATTGTTTGATTAATGACATGGACAGCAGAAGCTGCTTTAACTTTAAAACTGAATGCATGATCCAATGTATTGATTCACATCTAATTTTCTCCCAAAAGTTTACATTCGCTTAAGACATAACGACTGTGTTTATGTTAAACTCGTAAAGACGAACTTTTTCGACATATTTTGTGTATATTCGGCGATTCAAACGGGCGGGTCTCGTGCACGTGCTGTGGGTGCGTGAGCACAGAGAGCCATTTTGAAATGAACGATTTCAGTTCTATTTCGTGACTAATATAGCTTTTAAAATATCAAGCTCTTTATTTTTCATTGATCCATGCTTTTTAATCACTCTAATGTGTCAATAACTTTACGCAATCCACCCAATGAAAGATGCGCAGATGTATGTACATACCACGTGCATGTGTGACAAAACACACGTTAAGCAGTTAACTTAGACAAAATCATCTTATACATATCAACTGTAGTAACAACAAAATCAAAGTTATTTGTATAATTACTCACCGATATTGTGGAAGTGTGTGTCAGCCGCGGTCTCGATGCGGGAAAACATCTCGGTTAAGTATGTAACCACGGTTCCCTGAATAGGGAACGAGATGCTGTGGTGATGTCACCATATGGAAAAACCCTTTGGTGTGACGAATGTCTGAAGCCCTGTACCATCCCGCCAAACTTATTGGCCAAATAGCAATTGGCACCACCTTACGCATGTGTAAGCATAGTATACCTGCGTGCCGCGTGCTATTTCATGGACTAAGGAAACGCTATCAAAGGTACGGAACAGCCTGAACCGCAGTATCTCGTTCCCTATTCAGGGAACCGTGGTTACATACATAACCAAGATCTTCCCTTTCATAGGTCACTTCAATGCTGCGGTGACGTCACCGTATGGGAACACTATACCATCCCGCCTGTTGTACCTGAAATAGCTGGGATCCAAGGAAAGCATCTGCTCAAGTGGAAAGAACCCGGGAGCCAGGGGTCGTCCTCACATCCAGGCTGTAGAATTTGACGAAAGTGCTTGGTGAGGACCATCCTGCCGCAGCACATATATCATCCATAGAAGATCCATTAAGGAAGGCTTGCGACGAAGCCACCGGCCTCGTGGAATGAGCTCGGATTCCTAAAGGCGAAGCGAGCCGACGCGCCTCATAGACTAAGGATATAGCCTCAACCAGCCAATGGGACATGTGTTGCTTTGTGACAGCACGACCTTTATTTGCTGGAAGCGAAAAGGATTCGAAACGACTTTAGGAACATAATCAGGCCTTGGTCGCAGCAAAACCTTCACCAATCCTGGTGCGAAGTCCATGCACGAAGGTGAGATAGAAAGAGCTTGTAAATCCCCAACTCTCTTGAGGGAGGATAAAGCTAACAATAGGACTGTTTTTAGAGTCAGGATTTTTTCAGTCACAGTTTCCAAGGGCTCAAACGGATGTCCTGATAGCCCTTGTAATACTATGGACAGATCCCATGATGGAACTCACGCAGGGCGGAAAGGCCGCAGCCGTCGTGAACCCTGCATAAATCGAGAGACCAGGGGATGACGACCCACTGAAACGCCGTCTATGTACGTGTGGTTAGTGGATATTGCTGCCACGTATACTTTAAGAGTGGCTGGCGTTACTCCCTCTGAAAAACGGTTTTGAAGAAACTCCAATACTGAAGCAACGGGGCAGTAAGCTGGATCCATAGCACGACATCTACACCAGGTAGTAAACAGTTTCCATTTGAAGGCATATAAATGTCTCGTAGAAACCGCTCTAGAATTAATTATAGTCTCGGTAGCCCCCGCTGAAAGACCGGGACATATTAACTCACTCCGCTCAGAGGCCACACCCACAGTTTCCATAAATCTGGCCGTGGGTGCCAGATCATTCCCTGTGCTTGCGACAGCATGTCCTGTCTGAGGGGAATCTCCCACGGAGAGCCCGCTAACAGACTTATCAGTTCCGCAAACCACGGCTGAGTGGTCCACCACGGAGCTACCAGCAGCAGTCGCTCCACTCTGTCCGACCGTATTCTGGATAGCACCGCAGGAATTAGCCGAATCGGAGGAAAGGCATACAAACTGGTTCTGGGCCATTCGTGGGCTAGAGCGTCCAGTCCCAGGGGCGACGGGGGAGATAGGGAGAACCATAGCGGGCAATTCGTAGTCGTGCTTGATGCGAATAAGTCCACTTTCGCTTCTCCAAACACTCGTCATATGTAGCTCACCGTTTGGTGTCTCTGTCTCAAGAGCATATCCGCTCCGAAGTTCGGGTGCCCCGGGACGTGAACCGCTCGGATCGACAGAAACCTGTTCTGAGTCCATAGAAGGACATTCCTCGCCAGCCTGCATAGGGGGCGAGAGCGTAATCCTCCTTGGTGATTCAAATACGACACGACCGTTGTGTTGTCCGTCCTAACTAACACATGACGGCCGTTCAGCAGTCTTGAAAAATGTTGGAGAGCTAGAAAGACCGCTAGCAGCTCCAATCTGTTTATGTGCCACCCTCGCTGTGCCTCTGTCCATGTTCCGTGGGCTGGGTGTCCTTGACAAACAGCCCCCCAACCTGTCAATGATGCGTCCGTCGTGACAGTCTCGCGGCGAAAACAGTGCCCCAATCGAACTCCTTTTCGGAGAAATTTGGACGATGTCCAGGTCTTTAACATCTGAACACACCTCCGTGTCACCGAAATCGTTCGATGTGGATGACAACGGGGAGAAATCCTTTGGCTTTTTGTCCACCATTGAAATGGGCGCATGTGAAGTAAGCCTAGACGGATTACAGGGGACGCTGCCGCCATTAGACCCAAAAGTCTGAGGCACAAACTCACTGTCACTGTACGGCCTGCTTTGAAGTGGCGAAGGCATGACGTGAACGACTGAACGCGCAGGGGAGACAATCGTGCCCTCATCGCGCGAGAATCCAGATCTATCCCCAAAAAGGTTATCCGTTGGCAAGGGATCAAAACACTCTTTTGGAGATTCGTGCGTAAGCCCAGGCTGCTTAGATGATTTAGCACGAGATCTCGGTGAGAGCGTGCTTGAGTCTGTGATTGCGCTAATACCAGCCAATCGTCCAGGTAATTTAGCACACGAATGCCCTGGAGCTGCAACGGGGCCAGAACAGCGTCCATGCATTTCGTGAAGGTCCATGGAGCCAGGGCTAATCCGAAAGGAAGAACACGATATTGATACGCTTCGCCCTCTAAAGCGAATCTGAGGAACTTCCTGTGTCTCTTGATGATCTGAAAATGAAAGTATGCATCCTTCAGATCGATCGTGACAAACCAGTCATTTGGTTGAATCTGAGACAGAATAGATTTTACTGTCAACATCTTGAATTTGTGCAATTGAAGATTCAAATGGTGTAAATCCAATATTGGTCGTAAGCCGCCATCTTTTTTGGGCACAACAAAATATCGGCTGTAAAAACCTGACTCCATCTGAGAAGGGTGTACTTCTTCTATAGCCCCTTTCCTCAGAAGAGATGACACCTCTTGGTCGCAGCACTGCGGTTTCTTTTGAACTCACGATCGTGGGAAGAATCCCGTGGAAAAGAGGCGGGCCTTTTCGAAACTGAATGGTGTATCCGTAACGAATTGTGTGTAATACCCATTGCGGAATGTCGGGCAAGCGTTCCCACACGGCTCGAAAATCCTTTAATGGCCTCAAGACCTCCGTCTGCGGCTGTGATATCTCCACATGCGTTAGAATTTCCGAGCACGGAAAGCTCGCAGCGTCCGTAAGAACGGGAAATGCATGTGTCAAAGTCGCTGTGTTTCGTTGTATAGGGTCCTGAAGCGTATTCATTCCAACAGGATGCATATCGGGCCCTGCTGCTAGCAACGAAGCGGCAGCTTTGTGGGCCGTCATAAACGGGCCGTCCTTGCCAGACCCTTGGGCTGTTCCTCGAACCCTGAAGGCTGAAGCGCGCAGATTGTCTGAGAGTGTGCTCAGAGTGGTGGCTCGCTCCAATGCTGCTCAAGGCGCGTTCTGTGGTGAGACAGTCAATGTTTGAGCCTGGGGACTGCAGTGAGAGGGTTGGATATGCTTTAGCGGTCCAACAGCGCTCTCTAGTGGAGGGCACAGTCCCCGACGAACAGCAGAAGGGTCAGGAACTGCTGCTAGGGGCCTGAGGACGAGAGGTTTTCGCCATCGAGCTCAGATCTAATTCTTTCCGCTGGCGCTGGCGAGCCGATGGATAAGCCCTAGGACCCCAATCCTTACGAGGGGGTGCCATAGGTGATGGCTCTTCTCGCGGGGCGGCCCGTTGGCGGTGTGAGGAAGACGAGCGCGAGCACACCGCTGGCGTCTGACGTCGCTCTATTTCCCTGGGCCTGCGCGGAGTCAGCTGGCGGAAAGCGGCTGATTGCTGCTTCGCTGCCCTGAATTTCTCCACCACTGCAGTGACTGAATCTCCATACAGTCCATCCTTGGAGATCGGGGTGTCCATGAGAAAAGATTTGTGTTTTTCTTTTATGTCGGTGAGATTGAGCCAAAGGTGGCGCTCAACCGTCACCATCCCCGCCATCGAACGGCCGACTGCTCGGGCGGTGTGCTTGGTGGTACGTAGCGCCAAGTCCGTGGCCAGCCGCAGTTCCTTCACAGCCTCCGGTGTGATGCCTTTTCCCTCGTCGAGCTCCTTCAATAGCTCCGCCTGGTAGGCCTGAAGCACCGCCATTGAGTGGAGCGTGGCCGCCGCCTGACCTGCAGCTGAGTATGATTTCCCGACGAGGCTCGACGTGACTCGACACGGCTTTGACGGGAGGAGGGGGCGAGACTTCCAAGTCGCGGCCGAGTTCGGCGCGAGATGTTCGGCCAAAGTCTCTTCCACCGGCGGCATCGTTGCATAACCACGGCCCGCCATGTCAGAAATGGTGGCAAAATCCATGGACGCGCCGTTTGTGATGCGCGCTGAAAACGGCTGCTTCCAGGACCTCGAAACCTGGTGGAGGTCTGGGAAGAAGGGGAGAGGTTTACGGGGGTTGGACGCGGGGGCGACCTTGGAGAAAACTACCCTGAGCGCAGAACTTTCAGTCACAGGCTGTCACAGTGGGGATATGTCGACAGGCCGCTAAGCGCTGCCTGCGCGTGATGCAGGCCCAGGCACACAATGCACCTATCATGAGTGTCCCCCGCTGTGATAAACCTGCTACACGGCTCCTTACATCTCCGATGACTCATCGCGTCCACGAAGAGGAGTTAAACACTGCTCGAAAAAAAAAAAAAATATCGCTAAGAACACGGGATGCTTTCTGGGGCGCAGAAAATTTGCTTTCCTGAAGGAAATGAAATCTGAGCGAAATAGCGCGCGGCACGCAGGTATACTATGCTTACGCATGCGTAAGACGGTGCCAAGCACTATTTGGCCAATAAGATTGGGGGGATGGTACAGGGCTTCAGACATTCGTCACACCAAAGGGTGTTCCCATACGGTGACATCACCGCAGCATTGAAGTGATCTATGAAAGGGAACAAGATGGCCGTCCATCAGATAATTCTCAAACTGAACCTCCTCGATGACATCAGTGGTCACGTGGTTTTCACAAAACGTAAAATTTTTGATTTGATGTGAAGCAAATATTTATAAATTACACCAACAAAACTTACTTTTACTTCCAATTAACTAAATAATATACTTTAACTCAATGACAAGACAGAAAAGCAATTTTTTTTTTAAGTCGGATCAAGTATAAAATGTTTTTTAGAGTAACAACAAGGCATGTGCACTTTTTTTTCAGTCTAGGCAAAGAAACACCCTGCACAGATGGCCAGTGGTGAATTGTCATAAATGTAGTAATTAAAGAGTACTAGTAACCTAAAAATGTATATTATTTACTATTTACTTTTACTGAGTAAATGTTGAAACAAAATAGAAGAATTAATGCAAAGCCCTGATTTCATGCATATTGTATTTGTTTTACTAATCAGCACATTTGTTCTACATCAGAAATAAAAATCTTGTTTTGGTAAATCATAATTATGACATTAAAGGTAGAAATTATGAGATCCAAAGTCATACTTGTGTGATATAAAGTTGAAATTACAACAAGTCAACTTTTTTATCTTGTGATTCACCAAAGCATGATTTTTTTCCCCTATGTGGTGGCTTAATGGCTTCCATAGTTACCTGCAGTCAGGTAATCGGTCTTATTTGAGCTTGAGGAGTTGCCCCCTCCCTGCAGTAAACATCCATTAGTTGTTCTTGTCTGCCATGCTCATTGCTTTTTATGTAAAATAATTGCTTTTATGAAAAACAAGCTGGATTCTTATTAATTCATTTTAACATTCAAAATTAAACAGAAGTTCTGTTTTCATCTCTTGTTAAATGTCAGTACTGCCCCAGCACAGTAATAATGGGTGTACTTTCTTGGTTTCTAGGTATTGTGGCTTTGTGGTCTTTAGCAATCTTGGCTTTTGAGCGTTATTTTGTGATCTGTCGTCCTCTGAAAAATGTCCAGCTGGGAGTCAAGCACGCAGCTATGGGTCTTGTTTTTGTTTGGACCTTCTCCTTCATCTGGACAATCCCGCCAGTTCTTGGATGGAACAGTTATACAGTCAGCAAAATTGGCACCACTTGTGAACCCAACTGGTGAGTTCAAAATGCTGTTTAACTGAATTTACCTTCCTTCATTCACTCACTCACTCACTCACTCACTCTGTTTATCCATCATTTGTTCTTCTCTCGCTCACAGTCTTTCATTCTCTGTCTGTGTTTGTTTGTCATGGTCATGTATGAAGAGAACAACATCCTCAGTTACACAGTATGACGTTATTGATAAATACTAATGTGCCTTGCGCATGTTCCTTAAAGTGGCATAATTTGGAATCAGACAAGGAGTTCAAGTCAAGGCTTCTTCCTGTGTGTTATATTGTGAGAGAAAAACAGGAAACCACTTATAAGTCCAAGGCTGATGCCATGCAGCCATGAGTTGAAAAATTGCTTTCAAGTGACTGGTACAAAATATTTGTGGCTGTGGCTGTGGCTTGGCCTTGGCCTTGGAATGCAAACAGTGCACAAACAATTGAATAGGGAATGCACACTCACACAGAGAAGACCAAGGATGGGGAATTTTTTACCGTTGTGTGGCATAGTTGCATCCATGTTGATGTTCGATAGAGTAATGTAGTATCTGGAGGTGAGAGCTCTAACAGCTAAACAGTAAATGTAAGTTTGTAAATTTTGGCTTCTATTCAGTCTCAGGTGCTTATTATTACTCAACTGTTATGTTGAAATGTTCGTTTGGACCAAACAAAGCACTTCACAAAGCACACTAAGCATATTATTTAATTGTAAAACATGCACATGTTCTTAATGTTAAAGATTTGTGCACAACTCATTATTATCCACACTAAATTTTGTGCTCAAATGGTGTGTTCAAATCCTCCTGGGAAGTTTGTATTTATTAGTTATTAGTTGGGAAGTCATAATTATGAAGTCAAGTGTATTCAAGTCACTTTAGTAGAAGCAAAATGATGATGTACCTAAAAAATGATGAATAAAGAATGATTTTGTACATCCACATAGATTTATTGTACATTTAAAAACAAAAATCCTAATTTCAACAAAGTTGCCATCATTACAGACTGCATCCGACATGTTTTCTCACTGACACAACTTGGAAACTTGGGGTTTAAAGAATTATTTTCCACTGTAATTTCAACTTTGTGGTGGTATTCATGTGCATTCAACTCGTAAATATGATTTTTTTTTTTTTTTTTCTGACATGACATGAACACACCAAAAGCACCTTATTGTGAAGGTCTAAAATCTCTGTTTTTTTTAGGTACTCGACTGATTACTACGACCACACTTACATCATCACATTTTTCGTTACGTGTTTTATCCTTCCTCTTGGCATGATCATTATCTCCTATGGCAAACTTATGCAGAAACTCAGAAAGGTTGGTAATATACACTTATTTTGATTTTCGTTATTTGCTGAATATTAGATATAAATTAATAAAGAGCAAGAAAACTTGATAACACTTTACAGTAAGGTTCTAACATAATTTAACAATGAAAAAATCTTCTGAAGCATTTATTCATCTTAAGTAATATTGATTCCAACATTTATGAATACATTATTAAAATCAAAAGTTGTACCTATTAATGTTATTTAATGGACCTGAGCTAACACAGACTAACAATGAACAGTATCTTTATTAACTAACGTTAACAAAGATGAATGAATACTGTAACAATGTATTGCTCATTGTTAGTTAATGCATTAAACATAGTTAACAAATGGAACTCTATTACACATTATTATGAAAAACTGAATAAAACTGGCAGAACAACTAAGAAGATTTTGAGGTTCTGTTTGGCTGTGTAATGTACATTAACATTAAAGTTAACTTACTCTTGGACTGCATTTAATCTTAGAACTCTAATATGTTTAATAGGTATCGAACACTCATGGAAGGCTGGGTAATGCGCGTAAGCCTGACCGAGAGGTGGCGAGAATGGTCATTGTAATGATAGTTGCGTTCATGGTTGGATGGACACCATATGCAGCATTCTCAATTACTGTCACAGCCTGTCCCACAATTCATATTGATCCTCGCCTGGGCTCAATACCGGCCTTCTTCTCAAAGACTGCAGCTGTGTACAATCCCATCATCTATGTCTTCATGAATAAGCAGGTACGTCTTTGCCATTTGTCATCCTTATCTGGCATTTTCGGATCACTTACACGTTTTATTAAAAAAAGTTTAGAGTGCCACGCTGAGAAAAAATCTGATGAGAGAGTTTTATATTTTATATATTAAGAATCGATTTGTAGTGTTTTTATGCCATCAATCAATAAAAGACAGAAAAGCAACAAGGAGCAAAGACAGTAAATCTTACATGGCCTATATAACATATACAATTAAACAACAAACTCAACTAAACACAGAAGTGTTATTTTTTATTTTATAAAATGTGAATATAAAATATTTATGAAAAACATATCTCTATCTTTTTTTTCTTTCTTTTTTCTTTTTTTGAAATAAACATCATTCAATAATTATTGCACGTGTGGGAAATGGTTATTATAGCTATTAACTATGCTTTACTAGAAGATCAATTGTATGAGCTGGTGGTCTGAACTTCTACACATTTTTCTTTCATCATATGTCAGGGACAAATCACAGACATCTGATGCTCTTTACTCTGACAGTTTTGGTTGAGGAGATACCATTTTTCTAAGTTAAAAAATGTATTAAATATTCATATTTAATGTTAAAATTAAAGAATGGTAGAATGGTCCATATATACCCATAGAAAACTGTCTTATATATCTTGAGTTATCAGTCCACCTCAGGAAATATTTGGCTGCCTTTAGCTTTCCTAAGGGGAGGTTTTAGGTCCTAAAATTCAATTGCTGTTCAATTAAACCCATTCAAATGCTTTAAACGTCTGACTATTTCCGTTTTAAAGATATTCTGTATTCTTAAAGGAGTTATGCATTATGAGCTATACAGTCTGCACAGTTGGTCCATGATATCTCATTCTTTTTTTGACATACATTAAGCTCGTAGAGGGAAATTTCTCCACAGTATCCCTGTAGTGTGTCGTTTGATGTAAAGGGCGAGGCAGTGATCTTTTGTAGTCATGTGACTCTGATGACCACCCCTAGGATGTGGGTCCCAGGTGGTTTGGAGTGGAGGCTGCTGGACCCCTTGAGCTGTGCACATCTTCCAGAACTAACCCAATTCCTTCCCAGCTGTTCCCAGAATAAATTCAGGTCAAGGGTCACAGGGTCGCAGATTTCTCTGATGTGAGAGAGAAAGACAGACTACATAATAGAGACACGAGAACAAACACTCGAGAGTGAGAATAGGGATGGTTTCTTTAACCATATAGCATCGGTAATGCTGCATTGTATTTGGATATCACAAGAGCTCTAGAGCATATGGAAAATCCTTCAAAAAAAAGGAACATATTAAATATGTGCTATGTCCATAGGCATGTTTTTTATATTGAAGTTTGCTGTTATTTGGTGTATTCAATAAGAATGCAAAGTTGATTGTCAGTCTTTTCTGAAGTGGATCATATATAGATTTGATAGATCTGAAATAAAACATATACAGTGCAGCTAGATTTTATTTTCAGTTTTATTTTCAGCTAGATTTTAGTCTTTTTCAGTTGTCCTGGTATAATATATAATACACTGCTCAGTTTCATGTGTTATTATGCATTAGGTAACATGAACTAACAATGAAGAATATTTTTTCAGCATTTATTTAGTTAATGTTAATTTATGAATAAACAATTGCTCGTATTTGATTATAATACATTAACGTTAATTTATGTACAAATAGTAATGTTAAATGAAATATTAAAATGTATTAGCTGTAAAAGAATATTAACTTAGACTAATAAATGCTGTAGATGCATTGCTCATTTTTAGTTCATAATAGCCTATCTAATGTAGGATATCAGAGAGTGAATCAGACAAATTAAGATTTGATCGGATTGGTGTTGAACAACCCAAAGGGCCAAATTCCACAGAGAGGCCCTGGATAACAAGACCACGTCATAAATCTGTCCTCGGTACCCTGGCGCCTTGAGTCTGGAGCAAGCTTACCAACAAGCCTCTTTCACAGAACAGCTTGCAACATTCAAACAAAAGAACACTTATTGACAATTCCAATGCAGGAAGGAGGTCGTCAAATTTGGGGCAATCAGGACTGATGGTCAAAGAGATGGCCGTCACATGTAAATCTGTGATAGAAATCACGAGCTACAGACTTTCTTGGGCGGGTCTTCCCCCATACAAGACAAAGACTGAGACTGAAATTCTTTAGACCTTTTAACCTCTCTCTGGTCCTAAGAACATGTCTTTTGTTCTCCACAGAACTACACAGAGACTTTCTTTTTCATATGCACCAAAATCATCCTAAAAGGACATTTCTATGCATAACCCCATATTATGCATGTAACCCACACATTAGACTATCATGTTTTAAGCACATATTATGTATGTCTTTTTAATAACTATTGAATGACTTTAAAGGGTCATATTCGTGTTTGGTATGTATGAGTTTGAAAAATCATGCTTTAAATGTTTCTTCCAATCAATTCTTTGTGAAATATATCATAGCCTTGTTATAGAAATCCTGTCCAAAATTATACTTTACAAGAGCGGGAAAATTCGGACCATGTGACTGATACAGGATTTATGATGGGGAAGAAACAGAGCAACACCCCTAGGCTAAGATCATTTCTAACTGGTCAAGATGTCCAGATAGGAAGGTCTGAAAGCCGAGTTTAAAAACTCAGGACACCTTCAAAAACTCTCTTCTAAGATCTCTTTTTCTTCTTTTTGCTTTTGCCACCGCGTTTTGACGCTGCTTTTTAGCGCTCTTTGAGGGTGCTCTGGCCTACATGCCAGCTGCTACCACAATGAGAAGAAAAACCACCCAGTCTCGTTACTTCCTTTTATTCTTTTACTTTAATTTCTTGTCTTTCCGTGAGAGTTTCGTTAAGTTTGCCGCAAAGTCCAGCTCCGACTGCACCCGCCCAAACTTCAACCAGACCAACTCCGCATCAAGAGCCAACGCCCAAGACTTCACTACGAAAGACCACTGAACAATCAGCAACCTCAGGAAACTCCTTTCTGCAAAGACGACAACGACACAAGGGAATCCCTTAAGGCAACGCAAGCAAGTAACCTTCAGACTTTTACTGAGCTGGTGTATTTAATATAAATTTTAGCCTCATTGAGAAACTCAATGCGAGGGTTAATTAAGTGATTGATGGTTGTTCAGGTCTACGCAATTGCAAATATTGCTATAAACTTGGGATTTCACATTTTCATTCTCTAAACTCATCCTTTCCTCACTTTCTCTTTCTGCAACTTGTATGAATGTGTGAATGCGTGTGTTCATGTGTTAGATTAGTTTACATGTCTTAGATTTATCAAATAAAGTCTTATTTATATTGAAAAGAGAAGTATCTTGTGTTTTGTGCTTACAAGTTAATGTCTTAAACTGCCAACCTTGCTACTGTGCTTATTAATAGTGTTTTCACTATATTTTGGATCTTAATATCTAGTGCAGAGTTGATGTTATACGGCTCGTTCAGTGAATCGCTGCTGTCTCAGTGATCAGCTATAAAACAGTAATTCTGTTCAAATTCCCTATAAAATCATAAATGATTCCCTTCGAGCTAAATTGACATTGTTTACATTTTTCCTATTACCCTTTACACTAATGAACTAATATTAACAAAATGAACCTTATTGTAAATTGTTATCATGTGCTTAATATGATATTTTAACATCTTATGTTGTTGTATAGGCAGTTAAATTTTTCTATGACTTTCCATTTCAGATCAGTGCAGTTTGTCTTTGTACGTTCTGCTTGTATTATTCTGTAAATGTATACTGACCATAGTGTTTCTCTGCATTACAAATTTGACGAGAGAGTAGCTGGTATTATAATTATCCAGGGTACCTCATTTTCATCCGGTCCAACCAAAACCTTGAGGAAATGAATGTTTACTTCTCATAACCTTATCTGCTTTAATTAACGTCAAAATGTCCTTGTTTTTTTTTAAGTAGAATACATCTTGCTTAATGACCTTTTCCTCATTTCAATGCAGAATTTGTGCAAAGGTCTAACTACTGAAAACAAATCTCTACATGGTGGCACAGAGACTGGAAATATTCATCAAAGCTTTTCTTTTGCGTTTTGAGTTCATAATGAGCATAATTAATAGTGTAATTAAAACTGTGTGTTTTATTTGTATGTGTGTGCGATTTCTTTGATTTAGGAAACTCCATAATCCTTATTCATACTGAATCCAATATTCTTTTTCTCAGTTCAGGAAGTGTCTGATCCAGATGTTTAAGGGAAATGTCTCCAATCTGGACTCCACCAATCTGAACCAGACATCAGACAAAGGGGCCATCATTGCCACAGCAGAGAGTCACCTTGGAGAGATGTCCACCATTGCTGCTCGCGTGCCTATGTCCATGTGCAACATGGAGAAGAGTGAGGATGAAGAAGAAGAGTCAGAGCAAAGCGGGAATGGAGGTCTAAAGCAGCTCCCTTTATCTGATAGTCGAGTGTTTACTTTGTAGAGAAGGACTAGTCTGTCTGAATAAATATATACCTTTAATCTAACCGGTTGTCTAACTAAAGCATAAATCCTAGAGTCATTACCTCTATTGGAATGCATATGTTAGAATGTATTGTTTGTGTTTTCACATGTTCTTTGTTGTTGTTCGTATTTCTTTATGTTGTGGCGATATGCAGTCTTGGAGTAGCTGTGTACTTGTCAGTATTCCGATATTACCTTACATAAATATGAAGGAGGCAGGCAATATATTTCCATACAGTCCTCTAAACAAACGCTATTTGTTTTTCCAATCTATCTCCTCTCACTATATTGCTGATTGCACATTAGTACAAGTGCAGATGTTTTGTTTGTTCATTTGTTTTAATGGCAATTGAAATTAAACACTATAATATTGCAATAGCTTTCAGGTCAGAATACTGACTTTGGTAACACTTTACAATACAGGTGCACAAATATGCATTAAATAATGCTTAACTAATGCACAGATAATCATGAGTTAATGTATAACTCATGATGAACTAAACCATTTATTAATGATTACTGCATCAGCAACTAATGAAAATTCTGTATGATTCATAGATTAAAATGTGTCATAATGTATTAATTCCTTAATAACATATTATATTAACTAATGAAGTAAATTCATATGTTAATTACCACATTGAGTCGAAGCCATGCCTTTCAACTTCCAGTAATCTGCTTTAATTAATCATTAGCTAATGATTTGTAAAGGTGTCATTATGTTATGACTTTACTTGTTGAGACACAGAACTATTGATTAATTGTTAAGTAATATGTCATTGTGGTTATAGATCTTGAATTAGTTAGTTAGTCATGTGCTTCAACAAGTAAAGTCACAACATAATGATACCCATGCAAATCATTAGCTAATGATTAATTAAAGCAGACAACTGGAAGTTGAAATGCATGCTTCAACCCATTGTGGTAATTAACATATGAATTTACACTATTAGTTAATATAATATGTTGGGAATTAATACTTTATGACACATTTAACTGATAACAATTTATTGATTACTTAATCTATGAATCATATAGAATGTTCATTTGTTGCTGATGCAGTAATTATTAATAAATGGTTTAGTTCTTCATGAGTTATACATTAACACATGATTATCAGTGCATTTGTTAAGCATGAATTAATGCATATTAGTGTCACTGTATTGTAAAGTGTTACCCTAACTTTCATTTTATAACTGCTGTTTTTAAACTGACATTGATGAGCTGCTCTGTATCACAAAATCTAAACCTGACCAAAGATGGTCATTCTAATGCATGTTTACATAGAAAAAAAAATTAACTTCATTTAGTGAACTAACGGGTCAAACAGGTTTGGCAGTGTATCTGCTTTGCAATATAATAATAAACCATGCAAATATCATCCCTCATCTCATGGAAATAACATCATCATCATCTGACAATTCAGTGTCTTGTCTATTGTTGATTTTGCAGTCTTGTTTTGAAAGGTTTAATGAAGCAAGAGTGTTTATCAAAATAAATTTATTTAGTAGCCTATGTACACTTTGGTATATGATTGCTTGTGAGCTTGAATGAACTGTCTGAATGTCTTGTTAGGCCATAATGTTCGGTGTTTGCTCACAATTTCTGTCCTGAATATTGATATGGATGTTTGTCTGTGGCATGCCAAGTAATGTTTTACTTATGTATTTATGTCTTGAAGTCATTTAGATTTGGTGTCATATTTCTATTAATATGATTTATAAATTTATTTTAAAAACATGTCAATGTTGTAGAACACTAATAAAACAAACTTGCAATAATTTTCCAGAGTGGTGATTACTTACTATAATTCAACTCAGAGATGCATTGTGAATCAGTAATGAAAAAAAAAAAAAATCTAAATAGTACTGTGGCAAATCCAGTGGGTTTATAGCATCACACAGAGCAACTGAAATAACAGAATAACAAATTTATCAACAGAGGGCCACCACGCTTGCTCTCACTTATGAAGTAAAAAGTCAGAGGAGGTAAACAATTTTGGCCTGGAATCTTAAAGGAGTAGTTCACCAAAAATGCTGAAAAGGCCATCAAAGAAGTTTAGCATTACATCACTTGCTCACCAATGGATCCTCTGCAGTGAATGGGTGCCATCAGAATGACCAAACAGCTGATAAAAACATCACAATAATTCACAAGTAATCCACACAACTCCAGTCAATCTTTAACTTCTTATGAAGTGAAAAGCTGCGGGTTTCTAACAAATAAATCCATCATTTTAATGACCCAGTCACTTCTGGCCAAAATTCCAGTCTATAATCCATAATAACACTTCCTTTAGTAAAATATTACATCACCTGTTGTTCTATCACATCAAAACCCACCAACATATTTGTTCACAACTGTTTAGGACTGTTTATGCTTGTAATCCGTGCATATTTCTGTCCTGATTCAGCCGAGACATTTTTTTTTCACTGGAGAAAGCAATATTATGGATAGAGGACTCATATTTAGCCAGAAGCAACGGTTTGAAGTTAAAAAAACGCCTTGATTTGTGCATTACAAACACACAACCCTTTGTTTCATAAGATGTTAACTGATGGACTTGAGTCATGTAGATTGCTTCTGGATTATTGTAATGTTTTTATCAGCCGTTTGAACATCAGCTGTTCTGACAGCATCCATTTACTGCAGAGGATCCATTGGTGTAATGCTAAATTTCTTGTTTGAATGAAGCAAGAAAGTCATCTACATCTTGGATGGCCTGAGGGTGATTAAATTTCCAGCAGATTTTGGGCGAACTATTCCTTTAAATGCTATGTTGCCTACAGTATATTAGCAACAAAGACAACAATGTTTTCTTCAAATTCAGAGGTAAAATAAGGAAGGTGGTTTATTAATAGATTCAAATTAAGCTAAACTTATTAATTAAATGTATTTCAACCTTAATGATTTCAAATTCAGTTTAGTAATGGATAATGCATCATACAGCAGATGAAAGTGGCCTCAGCAATGGGCATGAACAAAGATGTCTTCTGAACAAAGGTACCTTTCCCCTAAAGCATTAGCAGGCATTCCAAGGCATTCGATTGGACTTATGAATTTCAAATATTATTCCTAGTATGTCACACAATTCTGTGTGATCAATGACAATTACAAAGGCCTCAAGATTAAAGTAGATGGGTTTAAAAGATGACATTTTTGCAGCGCTTTTGAGCCCTTGATGTGTATCAGTGATATAGTTATTAAAACAGCTCATGCTGTGTGAATACATCATGCCCTATAGCATATACATTTTTTTATGTGACATATACATCATAAACATTCATGTCACTATCCTCAGGGGATAGTTTGTGTATGTGTGTTTAACATTAATAGAAAGAGACAGAAGATATATATATATCCACCTAGTTTTTTTTTTTTAATAATGCTGTGCAATAACACAAGCGTTAGGTCAGATCTTATCACTTTGAAATTATAAACTTACCCATTATGCAACAGTTTAGGTTTTCATACTGATAGATCAATAGATTTAGTCACACTTATAAATCTGCCTGGCAAAACTAACTAATATATATTTTAACTAATATATATTTATTTATTTATGCTATAGAAATCTGCAGTGCAACGATGGCAACGATGTACAAAAATAAGAAATAAGAAGTTTTGCTTACAGACGATAATGTTGTCAAAACGATCCCCATTTACACGGATCTGCGAAAACGACTAAAAAAGCTGTAGCTATTATGAATGCCAGGCAAGTAGTTGGCGATGTCACTTTATGCGCATGACCGTTTTCACAAAATTATGTTTTTGTTGTTTACACTGAGATGATAATAATGGTATCATTTTCAAAAACTTGCACTTTGAAACTTGTTTTCAAAAATTTGCATTTTCAGGCCCCCAAAACGCCATTGTCATGTAAGTGAACAGCCACAATGCATAAAATGTTTTCCATATTTAGTTGAAAACTGTATTGTGTACTCCCCCTCTGAGATACAATAGCTATTGCCATGGACGACAGTGAGTATAGACATTATTAAGGGTAGCACCATATTTACTTTTTGACAGGAATGAAAATGAGGCTGTGGGACAGACGTCCGTTCAATGGATTAACAACATTGTTCAGCTGACAAAACAGCTTTCTGAAAAAAAACCACACACGTTAAAACAGTTTTGTGCTGTGAATTAAGAAAAATGTGATAGAGAACCTTTATACAGTCTATACCTCACAGCCTTGTTTTCATCTTTGTCTATCATCAAAGACTTTAGTATTAGGAAATAGCTGAACACAGAACACCTCAGATGACCAATCAGAATCAAGTAGCTTATTCCATGTGTAATAATGTTCCATTCATGAGAAGATAGGCCTATTAAATGTTTACCATATAATTATTATCTGCTCTTATCTGCCATGGGTTAGATTATGGTTTCTGCTTGAAATGCGAAGATTCATAGCCTACTAATGAACATCTCAGATAAGGGTTCCAAGTTCACTGCAGAACAGTGACACTACACACTAATTGATCTTCACCTCGCTGCTGAAATGCAGACTAATTGGATAACGCTCAAACAATCAGTGATTAATAATCACATAAAAAGGATTCTGATAGTAGGTAGATTAATGAGAAGTGGCTCATGTAAATTTCCTGTTTTAACTTCTCATTGAACTTTGCCGAGGAAGTCACAGAGGACATTGTTAGTGCCGTCAACTCAATTACCCCTCATCATAACTAAAAAAAAAGAAAAGAAAGAAAGACACACGGTGAGAATAGGCTAATTAATCCAATAATGACAGTACGTGTTGAAATATGACCCGAATGGATGATGATGTGATAAGAAATTAATGCATACTGACACCAGCAGTGTTGTTGTTTTTTTTGCATGATTTACTCAGTAATGAATCCATTCTCTGCTTCAAAAGGAATATAATTTACATAGCTGGTGTTTTTATTTTCTCTGTGCAATTTTTCCTACACAAGACTTAAAAATCTTCTCCTCCTACTCACAATCTGGCCATTCCACTACGGGATAATTAGCTCCAAATTGTGGACTTTAAAAATGTAGAAAGAAATGGGATGAGAATCCCGTGGAGATACAAGCAGGCATTGTAATGAGGTTAGCTGGGACGTGAATCAGCATTGGCATGCAGAGATCTGTGAATGAATGTCGACATGAGCCTGTGGTGGTGATGGCGCATATATCAACACCATCATCATTGAAGAGGTCAAAAGATAGTCTTGGCTTCAAAAATGGCTCATAAGGAAATAAACATGTAAAAATAGCCTTAAAGCCATCTAAAGTTGAAGTTGACATTTCGGTATGTTTCCTGACCTGGCATCGGTGATTTGGCAGCTTGTTTGTAGTATTTGAAAGTCAGTGGCAGACCAAAGGGTGAGAGAACAACAAACACCAGTAGGATCAAAGCTAATCCATCAAAGTGTGTTGGTCGAGTAAATTAGTCTGGGACGGAAAGATAACTTCATATTAGGTTCATTACTCTCTGCCTGCCCAATCCTTACATTATTGCAAATTACGCTTGATTGATAATGATGCAAGTCTCTTCGAATATAGATGATTTCGTGGAAAGTCTGTGCCTCATTTACAATATCACCGGCCCCCCCCCCCCCCCCCCCATGTGAAAATAAATCATACACAAGTAGCTCTTCATGGGACTCATCTCAACAAAACCCAGCAAATCTTTCATTTTGATTATTAAAAACCATAATTTTAATATTAAATCATATTTAATATTAATGTTAGTATTCATAATGGCTAAGTAATATATTAAATTAATTCAGGGGTGGTTCTAGACCACAGTAACTGGGGTGGGGGGGGGGGGGGGGGGGTGGGGGGGGGTTGGCACTTGTGCTTTTAGGTTAGCTGGGACGTGAATCAGCATTGGGGGGGGGGGGGGGGGGGGGGGGGGGTTGGCACTTGTGCTTTTAGGGGGCACAATTTTTAAATTCATCTTAACCTACTTTAAGTATTATTCATTCAGTCATTTTTCACCATGTCATGTGTCACTGCAATCTCTGGAATTAATCTATAACAATTTCAACTAAATTAAATATTTCATCATGTTTCATTTATTTAACAAATCATTTTGTATTCAGGGGCATCATGCACTCATTATTTTTGAGGGTGCACGAATAAATGCTTGTCATGTGACACACAGCAGCCACAATACCACTGTATAACTGATATAGGCTTATGTCCCTACTGAAAAAATAAAATAAATAAATAAATAAAAAAAACCAATAAAACCATCACAGAAAATTTTAATGGTTTACACTACAAATACCATTACAAACCGTCAACATTAAACCATTAAAAAATGGTTTTCTGTAGTGTGTTTTAGGACATATTCCATTAGGATTTATTGGTTTTAACAAGCCACCAATAGAAGGCAACCAATTACCAGTAGAGACCAACAGGGTCCATTACAGTTTCCAGTAAAACCAATACAAGTCCTATTATAACCAGTAAAACCAGTATTTTGTAATAGTGTCTATTGTTTTTTTCAGCAGGGGTTTTATTTATTTATTTTTTTATTCGATGTATCCCTAAAATATATCATGAAATATCTCGATTCTCAAATATGTGTAAGTAAATGCATTTTGCACTTTTATAGATTATGTTATTTGGTCTATAATGGGCGATGGGCAAAGTAGCCTAACACTGTAATCTATTAACTACACATAAAAGCCCGTTTTTTTACTTAAGTACCAGATATGGGTGTCATGCCATAAAATACTTTTAATATGACTGACTTTGTATTTAATGTGAATTTAATAAAAACATTGTAAGTTACTAATTAGCCTATAACATTTTCAGTGTACAAGAAGAGAGCAAAGAACGTTTACAATATCAAAGAACATTTTCACTTCAGTCCAGCGAGTTCAAGCACTCTCAAAAACTGTCATAATAATCTCTAAAGCTGTTTACACTGTGAAATTAATATCTTACTTACATTCGTACTTCACTTTGTTGTTTCTGATGAGAGAATTCAGTCAGCCAGTGCGCGCGGTGTCTGAACGCCTCTGATTGGCCCTTGCATTCATAAGCTCAACAGAATCGTATGTGATTGGTTATAATGCACAGTGCTTTAAAAACGTGCGTACCTCTGGTTCTGTGCCAGCCAGCAAACGCAGATTTGAATTTAGCAGCTGGTGATTTTTTTCTTTTTATATACATATAGTTTACAGGACAAACTGCGCATTTCACCCAAAATGGTTTGCTGTAATATGATTCCAAATTTAGGGGGGCCAAGGGGGGCCAAGGGGGGCCAAGGGGGGCCGGGTGTGTGAATGTGGCCTTTTTCTCAGTTCACTTTTTTTTCCTGAGTCCACTAGAGTGCACTGTTACATCGCGCTCACTGCATTCGTTTCAGCTTCATTCTGCAGCACGTCAGTTTCACTGACTATTGTCTCAAAATTGAATTAAAAATTACAGATCTCTTGTTCCTGTTTGCCTCAGACATTTATTATGGCACAATTGGCCATTACATGTTTTCACACAAAGCATAACATTTTCAATTTCAGTAACCACACGCTGACTCCTGCTGTATAATGAATGCATCATGAGTCACTGAATCATGAAATCAAAGCGTTTCACTGCCTGCAGAGGAAAGGCTTGCTCAATACCTCACCATGCCCACCATGAGATTCAGCTGCAGTTAACATTCATATTTATTTTTTACCTTCTTTTTGAAAAAGCACTGCTGAAAAGGCAGTTTTCAAGTGTATATTCGGCACGTAAAGAAAAAGTGACAAAATCCAACAGCATTTTACATCTAACAATCGAACACTACTGTGATAAATAATTCACAGATTAGAATCAAAGACAGTGACAAACTTTGATGCCCTAAATGAACATAAACAGATTCTGACAGTCAGTATTAACAGAGAGAAGAGAAGTTTTTTTCTGAGTGGGTTAGAGTATCTGTTTAACCTATTTTGAAAATCTGACCTACCTGCTCAGTTAAAACGGTCATCTTTACATGTTTGTGATGAAAACATTCGTAGTGCATCTCGTCATGCAGGAAATACCCATTAAGATGTGCCTACCCAAACTGTACCCTTAAATCAAAGGATGTGTAGGCCCTATGCAGTGTGGGTATACTAGGTTTTCAGTACACCGTATTTCGTGTGTTTGTGTGAAAGTGAAAATGGAGAACAGGAGTGGGTGGCGGGGGCGACACAGAGCGATTCATGGCTTCGAGTCAAAACGCTGAGCCCTCAGGGATAGAATGGCCTCTCACGCCTCTCTGGTGCTGCTTTATCTGCGCTCAGCTCGTTCATAAGCCAGTGTGCTGCGGGGTCACATGGTGCAGATGACCAAACGTGTCTCTCATGGTTCACATTAACATCACAACTACTAGGCAGTTGCTGATTTTCTTGATAGTATGATTGAGTGCCTTTTAATGCGTAATGTACAACCACTACCCAGTACCAGAATTATTTCTACACTAATTGAATGGTTTTATGCAGGTTAAGCAAAACACATTTTCATGTCACATTTTGAAATCTTTTGGCAAAATTACAATACGGATTGATTCCAATTACAGCATGTCAAAACAAAATATAGTTGTTCAGCCCACAGACTTGCCTTGAGGCATTATAATGCATAAAAAATTTTTTCTACCTGCAAAATATGTAATTTAGTAGCGTAGCATGAAACCATGGGATTTTTATAATACCATAATACCATGATATTGCTGACATAATTGATCCAAACAAACACTGATAAAGTGACTGTCAGGAAGGATTCAAAATTTGGTGTTATATTAATAACGTGATCCGTGCAGACATTAGCAGCAAAGTGCTGCAAGTTGTTAATAATGTTCATTAAGTACAACAGCACTCAAGAAGACAGGTAGAGTCACATAACTTGTCATATAAGGACAATTACATGCTCATTTGAGCAGAATGATCACAAATTGCACCTAGATTATATGGTTTTTCTGTTGTATCACTTTTATGTAGTGGGCTTAGAAATGGTCTAATTAGAAAAAAAAAAACATTTTTAACTCCTTCACTGAAAGAAAAAAATCTGTATTTTTTGTTTTCCTGAACAAAAATGCCAAATATTTTGTTTATTTATTTATTTTCAGAATAAATTCATATAATGTGCATTACTGAGTGGAGACAACAAACACCATGAAATGGTGAGGCAGTCGTCACCTTAAAGGGCACCAGTTATGCCCCTTTTTATGAGATGTAATATAAGTCTCAGATGTCCCCAGAATGTGTCTGAAGTTTCAACTCAAAATAACACACAGATCATTTATTATATAATTTTGAATATGCCTGTTTTGAGTGTAAGCAGAAACACGCTGTTTTCGTGCATGTCTCTTTAAATGCAAATGAGCTGCTGCTCTCCGCCCCCTTTTCCAGAATAGGGCTTTACCTTTGCAGCTCATAGATACTCTGCTGAAACAAAACATCTGTTTGGTTTTGATTATCATGTCTATCGCACTGAAATCGTGTGTTTTAAACCATATTAGTTTAAACTTATGCATTTTATGAGGGCACACATCTGAAGCACACACACAGAAAGCGGCTATCAGACGGTATTTGAGTACTAAACTAAGTTCTCTTTCAAGTTTTATTGCACTAAAACTGTCAAATACACACAAATTTATGTTAAAAAAACATTAGTTTCAAAAACACAGTCGGTTATGTCTGTGAAGGTAAACAGCTGGGAAAGAAATCGCATGTTTATATTAGATCTGAATATTAAGTGACAGCAGCATAATATAGAGTAATTGTATGTGATTTACCTATACTGCTGTCTATGCTGTTAATATGACCCAAACAATAAAATATAAACAGAAAATCTCTCACTGCTCTTGAATGAATAATTTCCGTAGCTCTAATAAGAAGACATTTCTTACTTAAATGCTACTTTTAAATGCTCTAGCATGAAGATAAACATGGTGGATTGTGTGCGGCTCACTCAAGGTGGGGTCTCTGCTAATAAGGCAGTGTCTGTCAACAGTCGTGGGCAGGGCCTGTAAAACGTGATGTCACATTTTACAGATTCTACAAACTGCTTGTTCTAAGACACCGCTTATGATTTATGGGGATTAAAAAAAGGAGCAGGTGGATTTTTATCATTATAATGTGGTTGTCCACACACACTGCACACATTTATTTTCAAACAACATGTAAAAATTAATTTTGCATATATATATATATATATATATATATATATATATATATATATATATATATATATATATATATATATATATATATATATATAATTTGAATTTTATACAGATATATATACAGTATGTAGAGTGTGAACTTAAATGATAAAAATTTGTCATTTAGAAATGTCCATTTAAACATGCCAAAGGATGAAGCCATGCTGGGTGCAACAGGCAAAAAAGGATGGGAAAAACTGTCTTTTTTCTTTTTTTCTTTTTCTTTTTTTTTCAACACAGGCTTGCTACATGACCAGGAAAAACGAAAACACCTGGTTTCAGCACCTATAACAGCAACTCTTTGCCAGGGAACATTTTCATTTTTAGCAAATAATGAGCTTGCTTGACACAATACTGCCTTCACTTTTTATGTGGCAAAAAAAGTGATTTCTAAAGTCACTTTTCACTTTAGACCAGGTAGGTGTGATGTGACTAGCAGATAGCACTGCCGGCTTCTTGAGTGGATCATAATCCTGTTTCCTGAACTGGCACTTAGACAGGCCCAGTCATAGCGCATGTGGATTATCCAGATTTATAAGACATCCTCTTCACTGCACTGGAAGAATGTGGCCCACAGTTTTAGATAAAAATCCTAGATGGTAGGAACAGACAGCATGAGGAATCATTTTATGAGGTGGGAGTAGCAGCATATACATCGATTGTGTCTTAACACATTAGCCTTATCCAAAGAAAAGGTCTGAAGTTCTCCACTGGGAATGTGTGAGAAAACAAATGACCTAAAGATGTAAAGAGGAGGACGAGCACTAACAGAAACTGTAAACAGCTGGAAGCAAACATATACAAATAATAACACATAATTGGGAACAGGTTGAGCTCATTAAGCCAGTCATGACTCCAAATTTCAATAATGACCTCTGGTGTTGAGACAGTAACATTACATCTATGACAATTTGCTAATGCTTTGATCTGTAGCACTTTTTGAAAGTGATGTGGTTCATATTTATGAACCCCTTTAATACATTAAAAAATCTGGACAACAGTAGCTTTAGTTTTACCAGAGATGTGCCCGAGGGAAACATGGTTTGTGGTCTGGAATAAGAATTAGGTGGAACTTTACTGCAGTGTGATGAGTCTCCTGCTTTTCCACAGACAATCTTAAACAGTCTAACTGTGCAAGAATTATTCAGAATTATTATCAAGCACTATATCCAGAAAAAAACATTTATCCTGCTTATTTGTTACATTTGGTGTTCATAAAATGTTATTCATCTATCAAAGCTAAATTGACTCCACAAACAATTTAAAGTGTCTGTTTTTCTAACTGATTACCAACTAATCCTATTACACTAATTCACTCATAAAAATACCGCTAAAAGCATTAGTGAATGCCTGAATTTATGATTTGCCAAGCTGATATAACAGAGATGTTATACCAGTTCAATGAGACTCCCTCCCTATAAAAATTCTGAGCAGATGCATAAATCTGTTTGAAATTAAATCAAGAGGCTTGGATGGGTGCCAGTGCACGCTATTGCACTGATGGTCTCATTAGACATGTAATTGTTGAGAAGACTATTCTCTTACAGGCTGGTTCCCAGTGCTCTAACAAAGGGTTAACACACTGATCAAAACCTAAAACTAGGCTTAAAGGAGAAATGTGTAATACAATATTAAAGTGTAATATATACAGAGCTGGGAAGATTACCTACAATATGTAATCAGTTACTGATTCCAAATTACATGACAAAAATTGTAGTTAGTAATATAATCCATTACATTACACATTTTAGGATAATATAACATAGGATAATCTTGTACCATATTGATATAAAAATATAAAGAGTAGGAAAATATATTAAATTTGTTGTTATCAACAACACAAGTGCATTAAACATTATATTATGTCACGGTTTCCCAAACTGGGTACTTCATTATTAAATATTTATTTTAAAATCTCAGGGGTACTTCAAATCAAAATATATTAGGTGAAAGAGGATCAGATGTGTTTGAAAGACAAATGCCTTCCAAATAAAAAAAACAACTGACTGATAATTTAAATAAAAATTAATGTGTACATCAGTAGTTGATGCTGTATTGAAACACTTCTTAAACCTGAAATAATTTTTGTAAATCTAGTGGTCAAATGCTGTGTAGCCACCTGACTAATGACTGATCTCTGTGTGAATGTCCACAAAATTGGAAGGCTTTCTGAGTGTATATAAGCAGTAGGCTATTTTAGAAAGCAAAATTTAAAAGATGAAAACGAGGAATTAGGCAGAATCAATAAATTATGAATAAATTATTGATATTGTGTAAGTAATATGTAATCATGTAATCCATAAAAAAGTAACTGTAGTCTGATTACGAGTATTTTAAAATGTAATTTAATCTAATTTAATCCACTTTTTCATCTTTTAAATAAATAAATAAATAAATAAATATAGGTGCTGGTCATATAATTAGAATATCATCAAAAAGTTGATTTATTTCACTAATTCCATTCAAAAAGTGAAACTTGTATATTATATTCATTCATTACACACAGACTGATATATTTCAAATGTTTATTTCTTTTAATTTTGATGATTATAACTGTCAACTAAGGAAAATCCCAAATTCAGTATCTCAGAAAATTAGAATATTACTTAAGACCAATACAAAGAAAGGATTTTTAGAAATCTTGGCCAACTGAAAAGTATGAACATGAAAAGTATGAGCATGTACAGCATTCAATACTTAGTTGGGGCTCCTTTTGCCTGAATTACTGCAGCAATGCGGCGTGGCATGGAGTCGATCAGTCTGTGGCACTGCTCAGGTGTTATGAGAGCCCAGGTTGCTCTGATAGTGGCCTTCAGCTCTTCTGCATTGTTGGGTCTGGCATATCGCATCTTCCTCTTCACAATACCCCATAGATTTTCTATGGGGTTAAGGTCAGGCGAGTTTGCTGGCCAATTAAGAACAGGGATACCATGGTCCTTAAACCAGATACTGGTTGCTTTGGCACTGTGTGCAGGTGCCAAGTCCTGTTGGAAAATGAAATCTGCATCTCCATAAAGTTGGTCAGCAGCAGGAAGCATGAAGTGCTCTAAAACTTCCTGGTATACGGCTGCGTTGACCTTGGACCTCAGAAAACACAGTGGACCAACACCAGCAGATGACATGGCACCCCAAACCATCACTGACTGTGGAAACTTTACACTGGACCTCAAGCAACGTGGATTGTGTGCCTCTCCTCTCTTCCTCCAGACTCTGGGACCCTGATTTCCAAAGGAAATGCAAAATTTACTTTCACCAGAGAACATAACTTTGGACCACCCAGCAGCAGTCCAGTCCTTTTTGTCTTTAGCCCAGGCGAGACGCTTCTGACGCTGTCTGTTGTTCAAGAGTGGCTTGACACAAGGAATGCGACAGCTGAAACCCATGTCTTGCATACATCTGTGCGTAGTGGTTCTTGAAGCACTGACTCCAGCTGCAGTCCACTCTTTGTGAATCTCCCCCACATTTTTGAATGGGTTTTGTTTCACAATCCTCTCCAGGGTGCGGTTATCCCTATTGCTTTTACACTTTTTTCTACCACATCTTTTCCTTCCCTTCACCTCTCTATTAATGTGCTTGGACATAGAGCTCTGTGAACAGCCAGCCTCTTTTGCAATGACCTTTTGTGTCTTGCCCTCCTTGTGCAACGTATCAATGGTCGTCTTTTGGACAACTGTCAAGTCAGCAGTCTTCCCCATGATTGTGTAGCCTACAGAACTAGACTGAGAGACCATTTAAAGGCCTTTGCAGGTGTTTTGAGTTAATTAGCTGATTAGAGTGTGGCACCAGGTGTCTTCAATATTGAACCTTTTCACAATATTCTAATTTTTTGAGATACTGAATTTGGGATTTTCCTTAGTTGTCGGTTATAATCATCAAAATTAAAAGAAATAAACATTTGAAATATATCAGTCTGTGTGTAATGAATGAATATAATATACAAGTTTCACTTTTTGAATGGAATTAGTGAAATAAATAAACTTTTTGATGATATTCTAATTATATGACCAGCACCTGTATATATATATATATATATATATATAATTATTTCCAAGTAGGGCTATAAAATAAAAATGACATGTACATTGTAATTGGGCATAGTTTGACTAGTCGCGGACACACACAGTCATTTAGAATAATCCAGATTAATCAACAAAAGAAAGATGGTAAGAACAAATGTATCTGTGTATCCACACTTCTTGTTATAAATCCAACAGAATTGTTGTGCAAAAACCTTTTTTGAGCACATAAATTCACAGATTGTAGAAAGTTTTAGTGAATAAGACCTATTTCAAACAGGTTTTCCAAACACTCCCCTTCATCTGCCATTGGTCAGACAAAAAGATAGTCCCGCCTCAGGCTTACGCCATTGGTTAAACTTATATTGCTAGGTTAGGTGGGTCTTGATGCTTCACAAACAGTTGTGATATCACATGTTGTGATAAAGTCACAGAGACACAGTGTTTACATAGTCTTTTTGGAGAAAACAACCTACAAACGGCTTACTAATAGCTGTCTCTGCCTATTAAGCTGACACAGTAGAAAATATTTCAACATCAGCTCTTACAAACCTCTGCTCTTGGGGCCATGGGAATGTCTGCAGCAATAAGGGGTGTGAAAAGTGATGATACAATAGATGTGAGACTGGATAAATCTCACCCTGTGGCTGATGTAAACTTAATCTCTCTCAGAAGAAAATGCACTGCGCTGTGAAATCATCATCAAGAAATGCTCCGTTACACTATAATAGGTTGTGAAAGCAATCATTGCCCTTTAGCATTAAACTCAGGTTATCACATAGGAAGTATGAGGGAGGGAATGCTGACTCAACAGCTTAGAATGAATTAGGGCCCGTTAGCTCTGTGGAAACCACTGAACTGAATGTGATTCTTTTGCTAATTTAAAGCCTGCGAACAGGGTAAACTCAACCCAGGACTTAAGAAGTTAATGGGCCAGGCTAAAGGTAAATCTGTCAATGGGAAATCTGGCCTGAAAGTGTTCATTCTCTTGAGGCATAATTCCAAAGAAATATCAGTAAACCCTAAGGCAGAAGTCTTCAACCCCCTCCTGGGAGCTAAACTCATAGGACCAGGTTTGGCTGGTTATGGGCCCATGCGGGTAGATGCTGCATATAATTTTCAATGTTTTCTATTGACAGTCATTCAAAAATAGCCATGTATTCTGATGAAGTCAGAATATGACTCACAAATGTTTTATTACAGTAAGTGCTTTACCCGTCTTTTTTTTTTTTTGAGCGTGAAATGGAATTATGTTTTTCCCTGTCCTCTGCATTTGATACTATCACAGGATATTTCCTAAAACCAATCAATCAAAAGATTGATAGATAGAGAATGTTTCTGATTGCTTTTGCCGGCCCCAGGGCCACTGTTACTATGTCTGCTTATTCTAAGTGATTATGAGCTTAGGTTTTCCCCCACTTTTTTGAACAGCAGATCAGCATATTAAAATGCTGGGCTTCCATACCACCTCAGCAGTGCCATAAACTGATCACCTCAATGCCACGCCGAACTGAGGCAGTAATTAAAGCAAAAGGAGCCCCTACCAAGTATTGAGTACATTTACAGTAAATGAACATACTTTCCAGAAGGCCAACAATTCACTAAAAATGTGTTTTTTTTTTTAATTTATTTTTTTATTGGTCTTATGAAGTATTCTAATTTGTTGAGATAGTGAATTGGTGGGTTTTTGTTAAATGTGAAATCATCACAATTAAAAGAGCCAAAGACTTAAACTACTTCAGTCTGTGTTCACTGAATTTATTTAATACACGAGTTTCACAATTTGAGTGGAATTACTGAAATAAAAGAACTTGTCCACGACATTCTAATTTATTGAGATGCACCTGTATATATGATCCACTTCAAATGTTATATATATGTATATAATGTTATATGTTAAATGTTAAATGTTAAATGTTATATATATCTTTTTCATTTTTTGCAAGGATATATAGACCTAATCATTCAATAACTGAAAAACATGTAATCAGTTGTTTATCTTTTTCTCATTCACAACAAATATCTTTAGTTATCATTGTATTGTGGTGTATGGACTAGTGATGATCTTTAAAAAAAATAAGGAAATATTAGATGAAATGCTGCTTTAGATGTTTATTGAAGCTATTTGATCATTCTAAAACCATTTTGTTGTAAGCGAGAGTAGGAGAGCATCCACATTATGTGCTTCTTTTTTTTTTTTTTTTTAGATTGTACAGTAATTGCTGTCACCTGTCATTGAGCTTTCCTGTCTTTTGCTGTTTCTTTTATGTTGAACTATACACCCCCACCCCCTGCTTTTGAGACATTGTTCCTCGCCGTTTAATGACAGAATGAGGAGAAACAGTTCCAAGCGTAGATCTTGACAACATATCACATCAATTTCCCTTTTGCGGTGAGTTTGTTGTTGTGAAGTATTTGTGGAGCCAGTGTAGCATTGTATATAAACCGCTCATAAGCTCATCCCTCCAGGGAGCTGGCCAGGGAATGAGGCAGGGTTCGTACATGCTGTCATTGGGCACTGTGGCGGCGGTGGGTGGCACACAGCTCGACACTCAGGGCACTGCTGCCAGTCGACAGAAATGCCGGCACCAGACTGTCCTGAAACCTCCTGCCCTCTCCTGATTCACATTACTCAGAGGCCCAAGCGAGAGCCCTTGCTCTGTCACATCCTTATGTAAGTCCTGAGTGTTTTTTTACCCTATACATGTCAGAATTGGGCTTGAGGCTTTACCATATGGTGCTCTCGCTCTCCGCAGTCTATCCGCTCAGCCATGGGCTTCAAGCTCCAAAACTTCAAGCTTCACAGGAACTCCTGTCCCCCACAATGAAGGAAACTGCCCTGTGTGGTACAGCAGACAGACAGCAACAGGGATGCCTCTGACATTTTGTCAAGAGAATGGTGCGGCATCGAGTGCATGGCACGGACTCCAGGCTTTCCAAGAATCTGCCAGGATGGGAGTGGGCGGCACTAGATTGCAAAGTGCCTGACAGCTTACTTTCAAGCCTCCTGTGAGCTTACAATGTTAGAGACCGGTCTTGCCTTGTCGAGATGATGGCATTAGGAGAGTGCTGTAGGTGTTGATCGAGCAATGTTAGCCAACCTGGGCCGAGTTTTAAACGCCATTTCTCTCCCTCCTCTCCTTCACTCTCTTCTTGACAGGTCTCAAGCAGGGGCAATTAATAATTCATGCAGTTGTTGCACCCCACTTATTTTACTATGGCTCATCGTTTTTTTTTCCGCCTATTTCCTTTGTGTTTTCAAAGGAAATGACCTCAGCTCTTGCACAAGCTAAACAATTTGCATATTTTAGGCAATTTAAAATGGTACTTCTTGCCCTTGAACTTTTTCTTCAGCTAAACTATTTAAAAAATGTGTGCAATTCAAGTTTAGTCATGGTTCTTGTTTGTTTCATGCTTCCCTTGCCCTCATGTCTTCATGCTGTTGGTTCCCTTGTTCTTTGTGTCACAGTCTGATTGGTTCTCTTGTTCACTGTGTCATGTTCTGATTGGTTTGTTTTTGTCATGTGTCCAGTCTTGTTTGCTATAAGTAGCCATGTCGTTGCCTTTGTTCCTGGTCATGTATTGAAGTTGTAACCCACTGTCGGTGAGTCTAATTTGTCCATGCCAAGTCAAGTCTGTTCATATCAAGTCTGTTCAAGTCAAGTCAAGTCTCAGATTATATTTGTATTTTGGATCACTTTGTAAATAAACTACGCTCGCCTTCAGTGGACTGAATCTTTACAGTATACACGACCGCTACAATGGACCCAGCAGTTCGCCTCTTGCATCTCCAGCAAGGCAGTCACTCCATTGAGGATTATGTGGGGGATTTTTGTGATCTGTGCCATTTGGTGGGATTTAATGAAACAGCCCTTAAAGACATTTTTCATTTTGGTTTAAAGGAGAGTATTTCTAAGTTAATGCCTCATCATACCCCACACTGAACAATGAACAGTACATTGACTTTGGTTTGAGAATGAGTGGCTCTGCTTTCACTGTGGGTGTCGTGGAGGAGGAACACGGCACTTCCCCAAAGTCCTCAGTCATGCCTGCCATGCCAAAGTCTGATCACGTCATATCTGCTACTCCAGGTCCTGCTAACGTCATGTCTGCTGCTCCAGAGCCTGCTCACATCATGCCAGTTAAGTCAAAGTTTACTCATGTCATGTCTACTAAGTCAAAGCCTGATCACATCATGTCTGCCAAGCCAGAGTCTGCTAACGTCATGTCTGCTACTCCAGGGCCTGCTCACGTCATGTCTGCTACTCCAGGGCCTGCTCACGTTATGCCTCCCAAGTCAGAGCATGTTCACGTCATGCTGGCCACTCAAGAGATTCTTCACAACATGGCCGAGCTTTTAAGAGCTTCGTTGCAAGATGGCCGCCACTCAAGAGTCTCTTCGGAAAATGGCCACCGTTCTAGAGTCTCGTCACGGCTCCGCAGATGCGGAGCTTGGGCCAGGACTGATTGCCAGTGTGATGGACCCACCACTGATGTCAGTGCGAGCAGCTGGCATCCCCAGGGCCTCAGCACTGGCTATCACAGAGACTGTTGCCCTAACCTCAGTGCTTCCTGTCATGGCGGTCGCCACTTTGAACGTGTGGGCTGCACACTGCACTCCTGAGGCCTCTCCTGTCCACGAATCTGTCTCAGAGGCCTCTCCTGTCCATGAATCTGCTCCCAAGGCCTCTCCTGTCCATGTATCCACTCCAGTCCCTTCAGAGGTGGTAGCTTCCGCTGCAGAACCTCCCAAGGTGGTGGCGCCCACTTTTGAACTCTCTGTCTGCCCTGTTACAACCAAGGAGGCTGTTTATGAACTCTCCGTCTGCCTTATCACAGCCACGGAGGGCGTTCATGAACTCACTGCCTGTCCTGCCACGGTCAACGAGGCCGTCCATGAACTCACTGTCTGCTCTGTCACGGCCACGGAGGCCATTCATGAACTCACTGTCTGTCCTGTCACAGCCACGGAGGCTGTTCATGAACTCACTGTCTGTCCTGTCATGGCCACTGAGGCCATTCATGAACTCACTGTCTGCCCTGTCATGGCCATGGAGGCCGTTTATGAACTCACAGTCTGTCCAGCCACAGCCATGGAGGCTGTCCATGAACACTTTGCCCATCCTGTCACTGCACAAGAATGCCCTGCCTGCTCTGTCACAGTAAAGTGGTCTATCCATGTCTCTGCTCTGCCTGCTCCGCCATGGCTCCCTGCTCTGCCTGCTCCACCATGGCTCGATGCTCCTCTGGATCTGACATGGCAGACTTCCACGAGTTCACTACTCCACGAGTTCACTGTCTGCCTCTGTTCCATGGCCCAGGTCCACCATCGTTCCACGGTCTGCCTTTGCTACATGGCCCAGGACCTCCACTGTTTCACGGTCTGTCACTGCTCCATGGCCCTGGCCCTCCACTGTTCCACAGTCTGCCACTGCTCCACGGTCCAGGCCCACCACTGCTCCACAGTCTAGACCTGCCTTTGCCCCATGGTCCAGGTCCACCATTGCTCCACAGTCCCGATTTGCTGCCATGCCATGATCCAGGTCCTGTTTCCTTGCATGGGCCTGGATCCTTCCACCTCCACTCCACCACCCTCCTGGACTTTTCTGGATTTGTTTGGGTTGGGTGTTTTGTTAGGGTGTCTGGAGCCGCCCTTAGATGGGGGGCTCCAGACACCCTAAAATCTTTTAAAATCTAAAATCTCATAAAATCTTTTATTTTGAAGCTTAGTCACGGTTCCTGTTTGTGTCATGCTTCCCTTGCCCTCATGTCTTCATGCTATTGGTTCCCTTGTTCTTTGTGTCACGTTCTGATTGGTTCTCTTGTTCATTGTGTCATGTTCTGATTGGTTGGTTCTTGTCATGTGTCCAGTCTTGTTTGCTATAAGTAGCCTTGTTGTTGCCTTTGTTCCTGGTCATGTATTGAAGTTGTAACCCGATGTCGGTGAGTCTAGTTTGTCCATGCCAAGTCTGTTCATGTCAAGTCTTTTCAAGTCAAGTCTGTTCAAGTCAAGTCTCGGATTATATTTGTATTTTGGATCACTTTGTAAATAAACTGCACTTGGGTTTTCACTACGCTCGCCTTCAGTGGACTGAATCTTTACATCATGCTTGCTATAATTAGTTATAATTAGGCCCAGGTTCAACTTAAGAGAAGGCATGGCTTCCTACAATTAAAGATTTATTAAACAAAATGAGGAACTGTCCCAGTGGACTACTTGCAGGCAATTAAAACTCAAAAAGCAGTGAGTAGTCTGACATCAGGCAGCAATGCAAGAGGCATTTGAATAAAACATTTATTGTACGTCTTTTTTTTAGTCACATTTATAAGTTTGGAGTTGACAAGTGGAGCTGACGGCTTGTCTCTCCCCAGAAAGTGCAGTACAGAGAGATATTTTTATTTTGCCTTATGCATATATACATATTTTAGTGTTTTTTCACTGTTTTCATTAAGTTGAACAAATGTGCTTACTTGTATGGTCTTTGCTGTCCAGTCACTGCTTAGATCAGCAGCTCAAGCACTGTGCAAATCCATAATGCACTGTTTTTCAAGAAATAAACAAAACAGTGGCAGCATCCAGATTATTATACATTTAATATAATATAATTATAATATAATAAGTGTATATATATATATATATACATATATATATATATATATATACAGGTGCATCTCAATAAATTAGAATGTTGTGGAAAAGTTCATTTATTTCAGTAATTCAACTCAAATTGTGAAACTCGTGTATTAAATAAATTCAATACACACAGACTGAAGTAGTTTAAGTCTTTGGTTCTTTTAATTGTGATGATTTTGGATCACATTTAACAAAAACACACCAATTCACTATCTCAACAAATTAGAATCCTTCATAAGACTAATAAAAAAAAAACATTTTTAGTGAATTGTTGGCCTTCTGGAAAGTATGTTCATTTACTGTATATGTACTCAATACTTGGTAGGGGCTCCTTTTGCTTTAATTACTGCCTCAATTCGGCGTGGCATGGAGGTGATCAGTCTGTGGCACTGCTGAGGTGGTATGGAAGCCCAGGTTTCTTTTACAGTGGCCTTCAGCTCATCTGCATTTTTTGGTCTCTTGTTTCTCATTTTCCTCTTGACAATACCCCATAGATTCTCTATGGGGTTCAGGTCTGGTGAGTTTGCTGGCCAGTCAAGCACACCAACACCATGGTCATTTAACCAACTTTTGGTGCTTTTGGCAGTGTGGGCAGGTGCCAAATCCTTCTGGAAAATGAAATCAGCATCTTTAAAAAGCTGGTCAGCAGAAGGAAGCATGAAGTGCTCCAAAATTTCTTGGTAAACGGGTGCAGTGACTTTGGTTTTCAAAAAACAATGGACCAACACCAGCAGATGACATTGCACCCCAAATCATCACAGACTGTGGAAACTTAACACTGGACTTCAAGCAACTTGGGCTATGAGCTTCTCCACCCTTCCTCCAGACTCTAGGACCTTGGTTTCCAAATGAAATACAAAACTTGCTCTCATCTGAAAAGAGGACTTTGGACCACTGGGCAACTGTCCAGTTCTTCTTCTCCTTAGCCCAGGTAAGACGCCTCTGATGTTGTCTGTGGTTCAGGAGTGCCTTAACAAGAGGAATACGACAACTGTAGCCAAATTCCTTGACACGTCTGTGTGTGGTGGCTCTTGATGCCTTGACCCCAGCCTCAGTCCATTCCTTGTGAAGTTCACCCAAATTCTTGACTCGATTTTGCTTGACAATCCTCATAAGGCTGCGGTTCTCTCGGTTGGTTGTGCATTTTTTTCTTCCACACTTTTTCCTTCCACTCAACTTTCTGTTAACATGCTTGGATACAGCACTCTGTGAACAGCCAGCTTCTTTGGCAATGAATGTTTGTGAAGGGTGTCAATGATTGTCTTCTGGACAACTGTCAGATCAGCAGTCCTCCCCATGATTGTGTAGCCTAGTGAACCAAACTGAGAGACCATTTTGAAGGCTCAGGAAACCTTTGCAGGTGTTTTGAGTTGATTAGGTGATTGGCATGTCACCATATTCTAATTTGTTGAGATTTGTTGGAATTGGTGGGTTTTTGTTAAATGTGAGCCAAAATCATCACAATTAAAAGAACCAAAGACTTAAACTACTTCAGTCTGTGTGCATTGAATTTATTTAATACACGAGTTTCACAATTTGAGTTGAATTACTGAAATAAATGAACTTTACCACGACATTCTAATTTATTGAGATGCACCTGTATATATACACACATATACATATACATATACATACATATACATTTAGAACTAAAATCAAGCATTTACTTTTGATGTTACCATATAAAGAAGCTCTTTAGGTTATCATTTTGTTTATGTACAAAAACAAACACTGTATTATATTATATTATATTAATGTCTTGTCTGTTTTAATATGGTGTAGTTTTTGTCTCAAGTCACGCTTCATAATGAATGATGAATTGAATCCCTCATGGGTTCACAATTCTCTGTTCTGTTCTCATGGGGTGATATACTAAAGGACATATTTAAATGTCTTGAGTGGGAGTGTTGCGGGAAGCCTTCACTGCTTGTATTTGCATGAGCGAGCAGAGAACTTTTTGGACAAGAACAGCATAGCGTTTGGCATGCAGCCCTGAAACAATTTTTATTCTGCAGCATTATGGGAGGATCCTATTTGAATGCATCTTGTGTAATGTTTGATCTGACAGGCAACATGCTGATGTGCATGGATATGCAGTCAATTAACTTTGGCACCAAACGGACTTGCAGGTGCTTGATGAAGATAGATCAGTCAATACATGCTGTTTTCAACCACAAATAAGTTCTGGGATTTTTTTAGCTACTTACCTTCTCAGAACTTCAATAGCCTACAGCCAAAATCACAATGATCTGCACACATTTTCAGCTCTGAAATATACTATGAAAACATCCATCAGTTTCAAAAGGAAATCTCTTACAATCAGATCTATGTGCCTGTTGGCAGTTAGATGTTGGAGATCAGCAGTAAGCGGGTTTATTATGAAGACCTGCCAGTTCCCTGGGTGATGGAACTGGAGCTTCCCCCAAAATTGCAGTATCCAGCCTCTAACAACCCACTAGAAGAAGCGAATGCATTTATGCACTCGATACCGCATTATTCCCTAGAGTGCTCTGGTATAATCTATGTATGATGCAATGTCAAACATTTCTTATTTGCCAGTGGGCGAGCATGTGAAAAAACAATTTCATGCCTCAAAGGAAATAACCTCTTGGTCAAAGTGACATGACATATAAAGAAAGATTTGACAGATGGGGTTTGCTTATATGTGGCATAAATAGCCTATGGAGATTAGTAGTATGATGTGCCTATGTAATAATTACATGCCACTGCGATTCAATGTATATTTTCCAAACGTGAGATGCCACTTTCCAAGCTTGTTCCCTCCAATCACCACTGAATCATCACTGATAGGTTCTTCTCCTATGAGCACAGCGCAGAATGTTTCTGGGATGCAACCAGTAGTTTAGACGGACTGCTGTGAAGTAGTTGCGCATCACTGACGGATTCCAGCGCCTTGAAAACCGCTGAAAGTCACGTTTTTTCCTTTCACAGAACTAAATGGCTCGGACTTACAACCGATACAACACATGTAGATGAGTGATTCCATATTATAAGCGTTTGGGAAATGCAAACGATTGCCCGACTTTAAATGTAAGTACGCAGTGATTCATATGTGACACGTTTATGAATTTGAATGAAATTTTGATATGTGAAAACATGCAAAGTAGAGACTGTACGATGGATTGCACTGTTATGTTTAACATATCGTTTACTAAAAAAACGAAACTGTTTGTTGTTTAAATCACTCCATTTTGAAAACTGCATTTAATTAGAAGACGCTAAACAGTTTAAACACGCTTTTTTATATTGTGGAGGACGGTTTCTGTTGCTATGATAAATGTAAATTGCGATTTATAATTAATGTGAATAGTTTGAATGTATATTGTGTTTATAACACTTCCAATGTGACAGATCGTCAAATTTAACCCTTTCAGTGTTGAACTAAGTTCAAGGGACACAACGAATATGACCATGCTTTATTTCTACTCTAAATTCTGGGATAAATTATAATTAATAAAAATATCAGTTCATCATAGCCTAATGTTTCATAGTTTGTAATGTAAACCGCTTTGAATACAAAATATCTTTTGACAGGTATGGTCTGAAAATATTCTTGCTCAGATTTGCTGAAGATTGCTGAATATGCATTATATGAGCATTATAAGTGAAATCACATCTGTCTGTTTTGTGTTTTGCTTGCATTTTTATTCACTGTCCATTACAGTGAATATCCAGAAAAAAAACCCATCATGATAATCCAATCAGTTTTATTTTAAAACTGTCGAATGTAGCTTTAAGATACAAATATTGTAGTTTTATGCCATATAGCATATTTTTAAGTCGTGTCACAGGCCACCAAGCTTAATTTCATTAGAAGATTGCTTTGTAGTGAAATAAAAAATGTGATATGGTGCTCATAGATTGAGTTATGAACATCCAAAGTGCAAAGGAACAATATGTCTGAACAGGTTTTGAGTTACACTAAGTCCCTTGAATTGAGATTATATTGACGTCCTCAAGTGACATGAAGGCTTACTGGTAGTGATCACAGTTTGTTGCTATCCGTTACTATAGACTGTGGCCTAAAAAACTATGAGAAACTGTGCAGATTTCCATCTTGCGATTAGCTGAGGGCTTAAAACTGAGCTCTCCATTGGTTTTCAAGTCAGCATGTCTCATGTCCTCTTTTAGCTGATAAATGAATAGTTGTGTTGAAAGCTGTTTATCTTGGGTGCCATGACATGCCCAGATAATCTCTATCAAAGGCAGGATGATAATATTTACAATGTACACAACCCCCCCGTCTTCCACATCCATATTTTGTTATTTAAATATTCTGATGAGATGAGATGATTTCCCTGTTACATCATACACACAAATAAACAGCAAAAAATAAACAGATCTTTTCTGTAAATTATAAGACCAAGAAAGGCTTTAAAAAGTCAAATGGTTTGCATTATGCTACTATTTTGCTTTCATGATTAATTCAGAAGGTTCTTGTGGAGATATTTTTAAGTTAGTCAAAGAACAGTAATTAGACCTTGCCGTTGCGAGATACAGAAATCAGTCATTCGCTGACCTAGATTCTCGCTGAGATATCTGGTGTTTGAAGTCAATATAGCAAGAAGGTGAGCAATAAAGAAAATAGCTGAGGCTCTTTGCTTTGTAGATGGATGTAGCTTAGCACTGTCAGACCAGTCCTTGGGTCTCCTAATTATACTACCATTCAAAAGTGAAAAGGAGACAGTAAGACATTTTTTTTTTGGAAAAAAGAATACTTTTATTCAGCAAGGATAAAGCATTTAAATTGGTCAAAAGTGACAGTAAGGACTTTTTAAAGTTACAAAATATTTATAATTTAAACAAATGCTTTTTTTTTTTTACTTTCTGTTCTTTAAAGAATACTTGGCACAGTTAAAAAAAAATGTTTTCAGTATTGATAAGAATAAGCAATGTTTCTTGTGCACAAATTCAGCATATTTGAATGATTTACGAAGGATTATGTGACACTGAAGACTGGAGAAGTGTTTGCTGACAATTCAGCTTTGCCATTACAGGAATAAATTAGATTTTAAAATATTTAAAAATAGAAAACAGTTGGGTTTTTTCAGCCTTGGTGAGTATAAGAATGGAAATTTGTTTCAGCAACAGATTTAAAAAGAAAAAAGTTATTGTGACGTTTTATCTCACAATTAACACTGTTAAGATATAAACTCAGAATTCTGTGCAAAAAGTCAGTATTGTGAGACATAAATTCATAACTGCATAAAAAAAGTCTGAATTGTGAGATAAAAAGTTGCAGTTGCTTTTTTATTCTGTGGTGGAAACAAACAAAAACCAGAATTGCGAGATGTAAATTCAGAATTCTGAGAAAAAAAAAAAAAAAAAAGCTGAATTGCGAGATGTAAACTTGGAATTGCAAGAAAAAAAAATAAGAATTCTGGGTTTATATCTTGCAATTATGCAGTTTTCCTCCAGAATTTTGAGTTACAAGAAAAAAAAGTCAGAATTGTGAGATAAATTCAATATTACCATATTACAATATTTTAAGAGACTCAAAAAAAAAAAAAAAACATTTTAAAAATCTCACCAATCCCAAAAATTAGAACGGTAGTGTATATTACATTAGAAAGTCAAGAGGGCAGAGCACTGTATCTGTAGCATTAGAGATACAATACCCATGACCACCATAGCATTCCTAGCTTCAGGCCTTTTGGGTTTCCTGAGAAGGTTGGTAAACAAGTCCAGTGTACCCTTCCCGTGGGGTCCTCCCTATCAAGGTCCAGACCTCATGGAAGATGTCATCTGTCACTCTAAATGAGTGACACCTCAGTCTTAAGATCAGGATCCTCCGAGCACCCACTGACTCACAAACCACTAGGGTAGGAATGAGAGAGAAGAGAACAGCTTTTGCAACGGAGAGGAGACTGTATATGTGTGGGAAGACTGAATTTTTCATGTATTCAGGTACAAATAAGTCAGGAGACATCAAGATTTTTTTCAAAGTGAGGATGTGTCTATTTGTGCTTACAAAAATTAAAGGGATAGTTCACCCAAAAATAATTCTGTCATCATTTACTCATTCTTATGATGTTCCAAACCTGTATGAATTTCTGTCTTCTGTGGAATATAAAAGAAGATATTTTAAGAGCATTTCATCTGTGTGGACCCCATCAACTTGTAATAAAAAATTGAAAAGAAAGTCATACAAGTTTGGAATGCCAGTATTTGGAGGTAAACTATTCCTTTAAGCATTTTCTGTAATTTTACCTTAGTTTGATTTACAACCAGAAATATGCACTTTTGGTTACTTGCTTTACAATTGTCAAGAACAGCAGTACTTATTCTGCTACCCGCCTCCACCACAATCCATCATGAAGAGCTGATGAGTAGAAAAGAGACAGGAGTGTTAAAATAATAAATAATTAAATTAAATGTTCTGAGCTTAGTGATGAGTTGTTAGATTTAATAACACTGACAAGCATGGAAGAGCATTCAGTACATCTCAGTGTGTTTTTTGTTTGTGACCGTCTGTCTAAAAAAATAATTAACGTAAGACATGTTAACAATATGACAGTTTTGTGTTTGTTTGGCCATGCCTACATGATTCCATGATATCAAGATACCATGACTGCTTTCAATAGCACTATCCATGCGATTGAAAATTGAAGCATTTTTGCTTCTTCCTGCACATTGTGTGTTTATGAACACAGGCTTCAGGGCAGACGTCTGTTGTCTCAAAGTCATCATCACAGCTGCACACAGATCGCAATGGTGCTGGAAGACTGAGCAAAGAATCACAGACTATATTTTTGCTATCAAGGCTCAAAATAGACATCAAGAAGACAAAAAGTAGCTCTGAAATATAGGGCCAGATAAAAGCAATGTTATTTACAAGGCCGAAAAGCTCAGAGCCAAATGAATAGTATTCAAGAATGAGAGGATTGAGAATAATTTTAAAACATACTACTTATACTGTTGTATCTTGTCATCTTTGTGCAGTTGGTGATCACATAGCTAAAGTGGTTTTACATAATTCCCTGGAAATATGCACAGTTTCTGTTGAGTTTTATGTCACCATCAGTAAATCTGTTGTGAGAGTGAAATGGATTCCAACGTTAATACATTTTTAAGGGATTATTTCACTCCATGCTCTGGGATTATGCATCAGAGTACATATTTTCAATGGTTAAATTTATACATACAGGTCTGAAGTTAATGATTTCAGAAGACAAATGTATCAAAGTTTCACAAATAATTCACAAGTATTTGAAATGATTGAAATTTGCTATTGAAAGTCATTTTTCATATATATATATATCTCCATTGGTTAGCTCAAAGGTTTTCTTAAAGTATTCTACAAGCTGTTCCTAGCAGTATGAAGCCTTTATTTTTAAGGGTATCACTTTATAGTGTAAATCAAAACTTGAGTAAGTGGTATATTTTTGCCACTAAACATTCCCTAGACACACTTAAGGTGGATTGAGAAAACCTGCCCTAATTTTGTCAGGATCATCAAGCTAAAATTCTGACCGCTTGTTCTAACTGCGAAATTTGTCAGTAATGCTTAATCTCTGCGTACAAATCTGTTGAATCTCTACGTAATCTCTCCATTCTTTATCTCTCATTTCTCAGTCAGACGAGTAACGCTCAAGCAGCCATGCATTTGTGTAGCTCTGTGGGCTCTTTGCTCCTCCTCATTTTCATCAGCAGGTAAGAAACTCTTGGTGACTTATTATGAACTCACTTTTGCTATTCCTACACTCATTACTGCCATATGGCTGGCTGAATATGACTGCATCCTACACTGTTTATACCTTTTGTGTCGTTCCCCCTTAATTTATTTGTGTCTCAAAAACTTGTAGAGTGTAGGATGTGCATTCACTTGAGTAGTGACTTTGTAAAGTTGATAAACATGGCATTTCTCAACGCTCGCAGGAAAGCCGAGGCGGAAAACCCATTTTTGTCCACAAGTTCTCCCGGGTGATAAGCTCTCGGAGTGACGTCTTTGCCGAGATGACAAGCCGGGTATAATTTAGGTTTTACTCTTTTGGCAGCAAATAAAAGACTATATGCCTTAAGTATCCATTCACACCAGATTATGTGGGTTTGGTGAAAGGTGTAGCTAAAGGAAGGATGGAATTATAGCTAATCCGTGTAGACTTTTGGGTGAGCCTGAATGAGACCGTCGGAGTCAATGTACGGGTTACAGATGGAAATAACAGCACTCGTATCGTGTCTCCTTTCTGTTTTGCCTGTTCGAGCTTATCTTTCCATGCAGCAGTACAGTAGCTGCAATGCTAACGTGATTACTGGTGACAGTGTAGAGACAAGGCACGTTGATTTACTGGAACGGCCACTGCTCAGCCATGTTCAATGAGAGTTCAGGCAGATTCCATTTAATGAGATATGCATCTCATCATCGAGGCTGGTATTCTGGCCTGACCTTTGAAATTTGATGGGAAGATGTGGGACCTGGTCAGAACGACTCAAAAGATCAAAGGAGGATGTTGAGGAAGTGTGCCAACATCAATTTACCTCACCATCTGCTTTCCCCCACCCCCTTCCTGTCCTCCTTTCCCCTCCAATCTCCAGTCTCTCTTTCTGGCAAGCTGGGAGACCTTAGTGGGTGTACATATAGTTTGGCCAGGAATTCAGCTTCCATCACATAACAAACCACAACAACAAGAGCCATACCTCCTCTTTGGGTTCTTAGAGCTTAGCACATGTAGATAAGGATGAAGGCTTAATCTTGCAAAGGGACTTGTAATGTTTTTGTTTGTTGAAATCTAAAACTACTGGTTTGAGGTCCATATATAGACCCAATAGTGTTTAGGTGGATTTTAAAATGCCATGTCATAAAAAATGTTCCTTGATCTTTTGAGATAAAAGAGCTTGAGGTATTATGAAATCATACTGTAACTTTCAGAACTCAAAACTCACTTTCCAGCCAAAAAGAGCATTTTTAAAACGTAGCTGCAAAAACAGCTCGTTCTGTATTTTTGCAGTTTGGAACGAATGCATCGACACATTGACGTCCATGTTTATATGTTGATGAAGCCTTTTGGGTGATTAGAAATTTGGCTCACTGATGTCATGCAAATTAGTTATTTGCAACACCTGACAACCACAATTTTTTGCATTGATTATGTGTGATATTGTATGTAGAGTAAAAAAATGGGAACATTCCATTTTATAAATTTGCAAACGATATTCATTTTCAATGTTCTCTTGACATTCTGAAACAAGTAGTAATGTTAGGTGAACACCCAGCTAAAACTTTTCAGAATGTTAGGGTTATGTTTAAGAACATTAGTAAAAACCTGATAACTCTGAACAACCATTCTATTAACATTACTGGAAGAACGTTTGTTCATACTTTGTCAAGTACTTGCCAAAATGTTAGCTGAGAATGTTCCTTGTTAGCTGGGATAAAGTGCATAAAACATCTGCCACTGCCCAAATTTTTTAGTGACTTTATGAAAAACAAGCCCAAAGTCGCTTAGTAAGCGCACATGGCAATAATGTTGGAGGGTTTAGGATTTGGCGAAGAAATCTGGTGTTTCTCATTTCACATGCCTGTTTAGTTTCAAGATTCAGGGAGAAGATGAAATGGGCACAAAAATACTAAAATGTTATTTGACACAAAAAATGTACTAACATTATAATTGGACCTCAGAGAAAAATATTTATAATATGACACTTTAAAAAGTTATTTTAACGAAAACTCCCCATGATTAAAGTTTTATTTTATAGGTCAGTTGGCAGAGATCTGTAGAAACATATAAATATACTGTAAGACTGTTTTGTAGATGAGAGACACAGCTGAATGATCTATTTTAAAAGCCATATTTAATGCATGAACCCACAGTACAGTAAGCATTCATTTCTTTGACACACACTTCTGGGTAAACCAGACTAGATCCAAACCACATGAGGAGATCAGAGTGGTGAAAATAATTAGGTCATCATCACTCTGAACTCACTCTAGTTTCAATAAACAAATTGCCCAGCAAGCTTGCTTGCGTATTTATTTATTTGGTTTATTGCTGTTTCAGTCTGTTTTTTATCAGTTTAAAAACATACAAACTTAAATGATTTTCTGCACAAACTTTCTGGGGTTGTTTAATATTTCAGTGCTGGACAAGGTCTCCCAGATACTCTCAGAGAGAGAGAGTTTGCGATGTTGGGGCTCATATCTCATATGACCACTGATGTGTGTAGACGGGGAGATGGTGTTGATACAAGCTTGAGAAACTGTCTCTGTGGACTAAAGCAGAAACAGTTGGGGAGACAGTCCTGCTAGGAGAGCTCTTCCTCCATACACAACACGTCAGTCAGTCTAAACACCAGAGACGTGGCTGGATTTAGTCTTGGTTGGTTCAGAACTAAGAAAGAAAATGTATAAAGTTGGTTCAAAACTAAGAAAGAAAATGTATAAAGGTAAAAAAAATAAAATAATAATAATATATTTTTTTAGGTTTTAATGTAATGTAAACATTTAATTCTAAAGAATCAGTTCAAAATACAGATTCAGAAATTATTTTACATAATGACATCCTGGTTCATGTACATCTCAGCATGGATTATTTCATGCAAAGCCATATGTAGACACTTACTGCCAATTATTATGTTTTTTATTAAGATTTATTAGTCATATTTATTAAATTTATTGAGTGACTCCATTATATTTTGCAGATTTCTGCTAAATTAAAATAAATGGAGATGTCATTTTGTTTTATATTTAATTTAATGCATTTACATTAAACAATACTGTTTATATCAGTTGGCTAAAAAATAATCCTAATCTTAATAAATTCTAATGCTAGTTATTAAAACCAACTTGTAAAACATAGTTCCACTAGTTTAACTTAATAATCCTTACTTTTCGCCCTACAAGTTAAATTCAAGTTCTCGGCTGATTACAAATTGTAGCCTACATGTTATAGATAAGTTGCTAATCCAGACCATTGTGACTCTGACAAGTTAGAAAGAAATGGCTCATTTCACCGAGTCTGTGAGTTATCATGGATCATTGTGAGAGAATGTCCAAATGATCTTCTCTGACTATCTCGAGAACTGCATTCGGTCCAATTCAGTGAACTGCATTCAACCTGTTCATTAAATTTAGTAACATGGTTCAATCTGTTCATTAAAATATATGATTTAAAAGAATGATTTATTTGGACATCAAAAAAAATTTCATAGTATTTATGGAAGTAAAATCATTTGCAAATGCATCACCATTTCATATTTCATATAAAGCGTGTTACAAAAGAATGTATCAATATGGTATAAGATGACTATATAAGTGTAATAGATGCTTATCAACTGCCACAGTTAGAAGAGAAAAACTGTCTACCCAGCATTCACAGGCCAATAACCCAGCATTCCCTCACACATGACTGGACTTCAGCCTGAAGGGGGCAGTAAACAAAGCGTTGCCTTTTAATGCCAAAAAGTGTCTAATCTTACTAAATAGACAAATCTGGAATAAAATCACCCTTTTTAATTTTCATTCAGTTCCATTTAGAAGAAGTTTGTTCTATTTAAAATTCCCACAATTTAAGATAAAACAACATGAATGACATTGCTTTGATGATATGGCTATATTTTATTTAACCCACGTTACCTGTTTTCCTCGCATGAGAGAATACTAAAGTGTTTTACAGAATTATTGAGCCCCCAAAGGTAAAAGCTCCATCCTGATTTTCTGACTAGCATGGATTATTTTAAACTGAAGTGTGTAATTTCTGTGCCACTAGTGTCACACTAGTTTCAGAATTGCAAAAATATTGCAAAAATAATGACTGTTTGCCATTGGTCATATTGTCAGATAGTCCCACCCCCAAAGTCACATCACTGGTTGAGCCAGTGTTGCTGTGTCAGGATGCTCAAACAAACAGAGCAATGTTTTGCTACCCCATAATTTTTACACTTTTTGAAGGGGAAAACAACCTACAAATGGCTTTCTTTTAGCTGTCTCTGCTTATTAAGCTTAGATAGGAGAAAATATAACATCAAAAAAATTGCACACTTCAGCTTTATCATGGGAGTCATGTGGAGTCAGACCTCATCTTGAAAAGCATTCTGAAAAACAGACATTCTGAAACGTTAGCTGTGCTTACCAGTGAAAAATAGCTATACATCATGTAGAAAGTCTTTTTTCTACTAAGTTTGCAGTGATGCAGAACATGATCAGATGTGTCTGAGAGGTAAAAAATGTTTTCCCACAGCCTTCCATGTGTTTATAGGGGGTAATGTAGAGGCAGTGACCTGTATGGTTCACTTCTGGTTTATTGAATTATTTTTTTTTTTAGATTTTAGTAACAGTTTAATGAGAGTAATAATAGAACCATCATGTCAATGACCTAGAGCTCTCCGTCTGTCTTCCAAACTCTCTGTGTCTCTCTCACCATCTGTCTCACTTCCTCTCTTTTGATCTTTCCCAGTCGATCTCAGTCTTTTTTCTTCATACAAGTATGTGTGTGCATTTTAGCATACATAATTCTGTACATCATATGGGTGAAAATGTCTAAAAAAAAAAAAAGTCTGGATACAGGTGAAGCCAGACGAAGACTTTCAGATGAGTGTTTCTATTTGAGGCAAACCTGATTTTGAAATTAGACATGTTTATATTGAATTGTAGGTTTAAGACAATATAGAATGGATTTTTTTCCTGATATACTGTTTTTTTTATTACAAATATTATATGGGGGTCAGTAAAATAATTATATGTTTTTGAAAGAAAAATATATTGCTCTTATGCTCACTAAGGCTGCATTAATTTGATCAAAATACAATAAAAACAGCAGTATTGTGAAATATTATTAATATCTGTTTTCCATTTGAATATATTATAAAATGTAATTTTCAGCAGCAATTACTCCAGTCTTCAGTGTCACATGATCCTTCAGAAATTATTCTAATAAGCTGAAGCTTATTAAGACACATTTCTTATTAATATCTTATTTCTTATTTCTTTCTTATATTATCAATGTTGAAAACAGTTGTGCTGGTTAATATTTTGTGGAAAACATTTATTTGAAATAGAAATCTTTTGTAAAATTATAAACATCTTTACTCAACTTTACTTGAGCTTCAATGAAAGCAAAAACATTGTCTAAATCCGTCACATGATCAAATGTGCAAATCTACTTTGATTAGAGATCTTAAAATAATGTAGATTCTTAAATATTTCCTATTCAATTCACATTAGAATGTTTTATTGCTCTAATTGTTTCGTTGTATCTCTCTAAACCTTCTGTTTAAATCCTTTTTAAATCTCAGATTTTCAATGTACTCTCAGACTTTCAGACCTAACTGTATGTATTTATAGAAGAAGAAGACTATTGTATAGGGAGATGTCTGAGAGAGCTACAGAAGAGATCTGCTGCATTGAGAAGCAGTAAAAATCCACGTGTACCTCTGTCCTCCTGCTGTGCTTGGCCCACAGTACTTGTTTCTGTTCATTCTAGAATATTTATAAGGATATTGTGTAGTGTCAACCAAGCAGGTTTTTTTTTTCCTCAGACGTCTCTTGAAGTATTTCCTACATGTGCTGCTGTGCTCTGTGGGATTGTTACCCTGAAGCTGAATAATATGTGAAGCTCATGGGCCTTTTACACTGTAGAAACAGAAGCTTCGCTCTGCGGGAAAGAACACAGTCGCTTCTACCATTGCTGAGGATGTTCAAATTGCACACACCACAGTCAGCAGCAGTGCTTTAATGAGAGAAAAGATGAAGCCTAAAAATACACAGTGTTTCAAATCTAGGTCATAAGTTATTGGCAATTAAGTCCACATGATCAAAACATGCCTTGGCTCGGTGGAAGTAACATTGTTTTTTTGCTTTTCTGCACTGACTTGTGGAATATTGCAGTGCTTAATGTGTGTGTGTTTTGTGTTCTGCTGTTTTTACAGGAGCATGGATGGCTCTGTCGCCAGCACAGAGGAGATCTTGCCTCCCACCATTCAGAAACTGATGAAGGGATACAACAAGTACCTTAGGCCATTCTTTGGCAGTATGACGATTAAAGCTTTTACATTTACACAAACTATTATCTTGCATAAGTGGAATTTTATCTTCTCTTAAAGTCCTATCATCATCAACTACTGCAATTAAAACAAATGTAAACTGTGTGTGTGTATGTGTGTGAATGTTTTAATGTTGACCTTGTAAAATTGGAAACGCTCCGGGCTTGAATTGATGCAGTCCACTCTTGTAACGCATGTAATTTAAGAAACTTTTTCTGCTGTCTTTCTCTGTTAGCAGTGTTGTCACTCTTTAGTGAATGCAGTGTGTGTTGTTGTGTTTTCTTTTCTTCAGATGGGCCTGTTACTGTAGGAATGAGTCTGGATATCGCCAGCATAGACACCATATCAGAAATCAACATGGTATGATACTCTTACAAACCACAAGCATCCAAATATTATTTCTAAATTACTAAGGTAACACAAAATATTCTGCATTTTCTGTAAATGTTGACTTCAAAGTGTATACAACTAATAAGAAAGCATAGGGTCAATGACAAATTCTTTATTTGTATCTGAGGTGATGAAAAGTAGAAATTTTGGTCACGCTTGGTTGAATTCTCACTATTAACAAACCGTTAACTACGTCTTTTGTCTCAATAATCCCCTAATTTGCTGCTTATTAATAGTTAATAAGGTAGTTGTTAAGTTTAGGATTAGGGATGTAGAATATGGTCATGCAGAATATGTGCTTTATAAGTACTAATAAACAGTCAATATGGTAATAATAGTCATGTTAATAAGCAATTAGTTAATTGTGAAAATTGGTCCCGATACTAATTGTTACCGAAATCTCAAAAGTGCTAAGTTATTACAAATGTCATATTAGTATTCATGTTGCTTTCATATATTTTAAAAATGTATATAAACTTTTGAAAAAAAAAGTCAGCATGAAATGAAAATATGTGTTTTTTATGTGTGTGTGTGTGAATGTTTTAATGTTGACCTTGTAAAATTGTACGTAAAATATCATAACTTGATCTCCTAATGAAACAAGTAAAAAAAAAAATATTTTCCTTACACTTTAAATACACTATGAAAATTACAATTATTTTCAGTTTTGAATCATGAAAATTACAAGGTTTTCTTTCTATGATTCCATTTATTATAATATAATATAATATAATATAATATAATATATATTTTTAAGAGTATAAAAGTATAAAAAATGTTAAAGGCACAGACTTTTAGCCTCGCAAAAACCTTTAAAATGAATAGTAATTCAGAAACGTGTTTAAGTCATTGTATGTATGAATTGCATTTTAAAGTATCTTTTTTAATCTCAGTAGAAAAAAAATGAGTGTCACATCATTGGCCCATATTTCAAAGAGCCTCTTTGATCTTTGGACAGAGTTGTATAAGAGCTGAGCGTATGATGTAAAATCTAAGCTTGCGGTGCACATGGTTGAAATAAGCATCTCTGTTCAACCTCCCCAGGATTACACAGCCACCATCTTTCTTCGTCAGCGCTGGACAGACGAACGCTTGTGTTTTGATGGCAATAAGAGCTTGAGTCTGGATGGGAGACTGGTAGAGCTCCTTTGGGTCCCTGATACGTTCATTGTGGATTCCAAGAAATCCTTCCTGCATGACATCACTGTCGAAAACAGACTGATCCGGATATTCCCCAATGGAACTGTGTTGTATGCCCTGAGGTAGTGAGGTGTCATTCACCGGATCTGCTCTACTGGGGTCTTATGAAAGGAGATGGCTGAGGAAAGGGTTTACTATTGAAGGACTGACTGGAGGGTTGATGGAGGGATTATGGCATTAGGGGACAGCTAGAAAGAGGCAGGGATAGTTATGGGCCAGTGGAAGAGGTCACAATGGCAGAAAACAGGGTAAGAATAGAGGTGGCAGCAAGGGACTCAAAGCTTGTGTACAGATGGGCAGCTGGCATCAAAAATTAAGCTTGAAAGTAGCATCCACAGACAGTGAGCTGATTTCCAGAGTTATATAAGCAACCACATTCTCTCATGTATGTCACTCTTTTTTCTCTCTGTTTCTCTAGAATTACCACAACGGTGGCCTGCAGTATGGATCTAACCAAATATCCCATGGACAGACAGACGTGCACCCTTCAACTTGAAAGCTGTAAGTCTCAAATAATATGCTATTTCTATATAATTTACAACCCAGTGGCTTTCATTCACTAGTTATTGCTTTAGTGTTCACAAAGTAGAACATTTATATAGGCCTATGCTACACATAACTGCATTTTTATGCATAACCATATCAGATATATGCTCCATATTGTAAGGCATATTTTTTTCATTCTGAAATATGAAAGGCTCAATGTAGAGTTTAAAATACTTATATAATATATTAAAAAATAGTATTATATATTACACTGTTATATATAACGGTATATATAAAAATAAAATAATATATATTTTAATGTATTTTTAATAAACTAAACTATATAGTATATTTTAGTACTATATAGTGTATTTTACTGTATACCATATTAATGTATACTTTTGATATATTTTATAATGTTTGTCACTGTGATGGGTTAGAAGATGGGTTAGAAAAAGAATTTTTTGACCAAATAATGCTCCGGTTACTGACGTAACCTCGGTTCCCTGAGATAAGTGAACGAGCATTGTGTATGGGTAAACTCCTGTTTACTCTGTTACTGATGCATGATTTGTTCACGTTTGTGTAGCTGCACAAACCAATGGCACTTTAGCCCACCAGAAAGGGCAGAGCCGACGTGTATATAAGTCGGCTCGCAGCGGCATTTCATCAGAATCATTCGACTGAAGTGACAGTCATTGATTTGCGTGCAGCTTATAGCACGGCAAGTGACACAATGCTCGTTCCTTTATCTCAGGGAACAGAGGTTATGTTAGTAACCAGAGCGTTCCCTTTCGAACACTCACTTCACGTTGTGTATGGGAAACGAATCCAATCACGCCGTGCTATGAGCAGAAGCAGACTAAGCCGCTCTGCAAGCCCAGTCCCAGAGCACTTAAGTTAAGGGCCCCTAGAGAACATGAGCCAACTGAGTCCCGAGCGTAGCTGAGGACTTTGGACATAGCTATTTCGTCCGTAGGGAGAAATAAGCAGTTCAAGCAGTTTAAGCCGATAAAATCCGTGCCTGGAGAGCAGGGACATCTAGGCTGTAAAATCTGGCAAACGTGGACAGCGACGACCAGCCAGCGGCCTCACATATCTCACCAATAGTGATTCCGCTGGACCAAGCCCAGGAGAAGGCCATTCCTCTAGTGGAGTGGGCCCTCACACCTATGGAGCATTGCATTGCTTCTGAGGCATAAGCCAAGGCTATAGCATCAATTATCCAGTGGGACAATCTTTGCTTTGTAACCGGCAGCCCCTTAGAGTGGCCTCCAAAGCAAACGAAAAGCTTCTCCGACTGTCTGAACATGTTGGAGCGCTCAAGATATATTCTCAGGGCCCTGACAGGGTAGAGAACATTAGGACCCTGCTCACCGTCTACAGCGGGGAGCACCAGACCACACGCTGTCTGGGTGACAAATGACTCTTCAGAAGGTTGATGTTCAACCCGAGGCGCTCCAAGAGGCTGAGTAACAGCGCTCTGTGAGCGACTAATTCCCGTTCTGATCTGGCCAGGATCAGCCAGTCGTCGTAGTAGTTCAGTATGCGAATTCCCATCTGCCTCAGAGGGGAAAGAGCCACGTCTATGCATTTCGTAAAAGTGCGAGGGGCCAGAGACAGTCCAAATGATAGGACTGTATATTGGTAGGCTACTCCCTTGAATGCGAATCTCAAGAAAGGTCTGTGATGGGGGGATATGTGGATGTGAAAGTAAGCATCTTTCAGGTCCACAGTCAAAAACCAGTCCTTGGGGCAAATGTGCGCAAGGATCTGTTTGATAGTTAACATCTTGAATGGCCGGCGCATAAGCGAGCGATTCAGATGTCTGAGATCCAGAATTGGTCTCAGCCCGCCATCTTTCTTGTGAACGAGGAAGTAGCGGCTGTAAAAGCCTGACTCGCCGTTTGCTGGAGGTGCTATTTCTATAGCACCTTTTGCAAGCAGTGTTTGCACTTTGTGTCGGAGAACGTGTTCGTTGTCCTGAACCAAAGTGTGAAGAATACCTCTGAAATGAGGTGGCCTGCGAGCAAACTGGAGCAAGTAGCCTCGTTGAATTGTTTTTAGAACCCAGCTTGACACACCCGGTATGGCTGCCCAGGCCTTGAACCGGGATGCAAGTGGATCTAATTTTGCGAATGAAAGTTCGCCGCGAGGGGGCGGGGAACTGATATTCGCGAGCGTAAGTGTGGGAAGAGGAGATTTGCTCTTTTGAGTATGTGGGTCCACTATCACAGCGGTAAAACATTCGGGTACACGCTGCACCTGCAGTGCGTGACCCGTGGGAAACAAGGCTCCATCACTCAGAGGTGTTGGGAGGGATGGAGGGAGCGAGCTGATTTTGAGGGAGAACTGACCCTCTCCTCTTCCTCTCTGATGGGTTAGGACAGCTTCTGGGGCTCAAGGTCCAGCACTAGTCGAGGGCGTGGGCCTTGGCGCTTTGGGTAAGGAAACCGTTTTTCCATCCGGAGGCGCCGCTGAAGCTCAGGCTCAGGCTTCTGAGGCTGAGGCGGTGCCGGTTTTGCAAGCTGAGTGGGTGGGGCTTTCTGGCGACTAGCAGCCGCTGCACCAGAGCGCTTAGGGTGGAAGTGACGAAGCGCATGCGACGTCTTCTGAGCCTCTGAGAAGCGCTGTGCAAACCCGTCCACAGCAGGGCCAAAGAGGCCCTTCAGTGAGACCGGAGAATCAAGGAAGGCCATCTTCTCAGCGTCCCTTATTTCAGTGAGGTTCAGCCAGAGGTGGCGCTCCAACACCAACAGGCTGGCCATGGTCTTGCTGATAGCCTGAGCTGTGGCTTTCGTAGCGCGCAGAGTCAGATCAGTCGCTGTGTGCAGATCTTTGAAAGCATCCTGATGTTTGCCAAACTTGTCCATATCACGAAGAAGTTTGGCCTGAAACACTGAAACATCTTCCATCATATGCAGCGCAGATCCGACCTGACCAGCCGCTGCATATGCCCTGTTGGCCAGAGCCGAGGCGGTCCTGCAGGGCTTCGAGGGAAGCGCTGTGTGGGTCTTTAATCCCAGGGCGGACGGTGGACACAAGTGAGCAGCTATCGCCTCCTCCAGAGGGGGGAGCTTGCTATAGCCTTTTTCCTCAGCACTGTCCAAGATGATGAGAGCTGCTGAAGTGAAGGAACTAACTCGGGCCGAATAGGGGGCATGCCACGTCTTGGTCAGTTCTGCGTGAACTGCAGGGAAGAATGGGGCGGGCCGCTGGCGGGAAGGTGGCTGACGGCGTCCCGGCAGGAACCACTCGTCTAAAAGGCCATGGGCGGGCTCATCCGAAGCCGACCACTTGAGACCCAGATCCACCACCGCCTTGGAGAGAACACGGATCAGCTCGCTTTCCGGTTCCGGCCACGAAGGTTGGGAAGAAGGGAGGGCTTCGGGCTCCTCGTCGGAAGCACACCATTCTTCAGCGTCTGATGCCGTCAAGGACATTGAGTCGTCGACGGCAATCTCTTTCTCGGAAGCGCCAAAGAAAACAAAGCCACTCGCAGAAGAGGGGCATTGATCCTCTCGTGCGAAGCACACTGGCGCGACGAGGTGGAGCGGGGAACGAGGTTCGCACTCGCTGAGAGAGAGCCGTTGCTCCGTGGTTTCTTTCCCTTAGGAGAGAAAGGAAACGGGAGAGCAGAGCTCTCCCTTCAAAGAAGAAGGCGATATGCGAGTGAAGACTGGATAAACTCATGTTCTCGCAATAAGAACATGAGCTATCAGCGAGCACAGCCTCTGCGTGGGCGTTGCCCAGGCAGGCGACACACTCGTGCCCGTCTCACTCGTGCAAGGGCATTTGCAACAACGCACTGGAAATTTACTCTAATTTGCTCCTCTTCTGCCGGGGCTCTTCAAGGGCAGCGAGCGGGTTGAGCTTCTTTCTGTCTTCTTTCGTCGGCTTCTTGCAGAGTCAGCGAGGAGATGATCCTCGTCGCTGAAGGAGAAGATTCTGATGAAATGGCGCTGAGTCGACTTATATACATGCTGGCTCCGCCCTTTCTGGTGGGCTAAAGCGCCATTGGTTTGTGCAGCTACACAAACGTGAACAAATCAGGCTTCAGTAACAGAATAAGCAGGAGTTTACCCATACGCAACGTAAAGTGAACGTTTGAAAGGAAACACAATTTACTTGCAAATAAATGTAATTGCAATAGTAAGTGAATGGGAAAGGTGTTTTTGAGCTGACCTTATATTACTTTTAGTCTCTTCCTGAATCTGCAGTACAGAATGCTGTGTTCTCACCAAAGTGTGATTTAGTACACATATACTGTGTGGCAGACATAAACCATTTAAAATACATTCATGTTTCAAGCCTTTTTCTAAATTTGTGAAGTTCCTGTGAAATATTAATTTCACTAATGATGGATGCTCCAGGTATACACACCTTAAATGTCCCTTAAGTAAAAAAAAATTAATCTGCATACAAGGTCTTCCATATGCTCACTCGCCTTAGACTGCTGTGTAAGTGTTTGGCTTGGCATGTATGAATATTAAAGAGGTTTTAAATTATTTAGACACATGAGCATTATGCTGATATGTTGCATTGATTCTGAAGCCACTATAAGATAATTAAGGCAGCAGTCATTCAAAATATTTCAAAGTTTACTTTGGCAGTTGGTGTTACATCTGCTTGATGATTTTAGCCAGTTGAATGGACATTACCCTGCTGAAAAGACTGGTATGGCTGGTCACCAGCATATGGTGTGTTTTGGATGCTGGCGTCTCTACCTGGCTTCTACCTCAACAGAAAGACTGCTGTATGTGCTTTTTGGCAATACCAGATGGATTACTCACACAATATGCAGCAGGAGATAAATGAGCCAGCTATTGTAGACCATCACCAACCCAAAAGCATAAACCAGTCTCAAACAGCATGTTAATTCTTCTGGTATTTTCAGCAGGACATATAACAAAGTTAAATTAGTGACACAAGCAAAAATAAATAAATAAATAAATAAAAAACAGTGTAACAGCTAAGGCTTATGAAATAACTAATTGCTGAGTGGAATCAGGGCAATATCACAATGTTTTATGCTCTAGATGGAGGAAAAATATTTAATCTGTGCAGCAAGTAATTTTTATGAGATTTCTTTTACACACTAAACTTTGCATGACACAGTGCCATCTTGAGGTGTACATTATGTGTTACATTACAACAGACTACAACATGATGCAAGAATAGAGCTGCTTATTTTGCAGTTCTAAAACCCTGAAAAGATTATTTTTTTTAATAGTGTTTTTCAGTTTATGATAAAAAAGTAAGTAATTAACATTATTTTAAAACAAGGTGACCAGATTTCTAAAATGGAAACTGGGGACGTTTGCTGTTTCAGTGTTTAAATATTATAAATATTATATTTGAAATCTCACTTGTTATTATCTATGAATTAAAAAATTGGGACAATGTATTTTTATATAGATTTTTTAATTGCTGTGGGTTCTATCTATCTATCTATCTATCTATCTATCTATCTATCTATCTATCTATCTATCTATCTATCTATCTATCTATCTATCTATCTATCTATCTATCTGCTTTTGTTTGTTTGTTTGTCAAACTAACCATAACTGGTTTTAACACAATTCACCAAAAATCACACCTTGAAAACAATCAAATTAACATTTACAAATAGCATATCAAAACAGTATTATAACAAAATTATGACTTTACAAGAACACATTGCAAAAAGAAAACACAATGAAAAAAAAACATTTTCTCATATTTAATATATTATTTTTTACAAAGTGTGAATAAACTGTATATAGTAATTAAAACAAACGTAACTGTTATGAGTGTAATTGTCTAGCTGATTTAAAAAAAAAGACAAGAAAATGGCTAACAATCAGACAGCTTTAGCAGCTTTCCTTAGGGAACTCATGTTAATCAACATTTCAGGATGACCTACAAATGACTGAACTGCTATGTTCAGAATTATTGATGTTATGGTAATGCCTATATCATAGCGTAATGCTCTAGTAGCGTTGCATATAAAATTAGTGGTAATTGAATGCTTTTATTACTGCTGTATAAGTATAATTTGGTGGAAATATAGCAGCTCTCAGCAGTGGAATTACTTATTATGTAGTGATAATTGGCTCTTCAATTTATGCTTTCCACAGGGGGATATAATGTGAAAGATGTGGTTTTCTATTGGACACGGGGAAACCAGTCAGTTAGCGGACTTGATCATTTACAGCTGGCTCAGTACACTCTTGAGGATCACTACACCTCTGAATCTGAAGCCGTTTATGAGACTGGTATGTCCACTCACTCACACACACACACACACACACACACACACACACACACACACACACACACACACACACACACACTCACTGGAGACTTTATGTGCTGTATTGTTGTTCTTACTTTCTCTTGAATAATGTAACAGGTAATTACCCAAAGTTGATCTTCCACTTCAAACTCAAGCGGAGCATCTTATATTTCATTCTGGAGACGTACGTTCCTTCTAGTGCTCTGGTGGTCCTGTCCTGGGTCTCATTCTGGATCAGTCAATCTTCAGTACCTGCTCGCATCTGCATAGGTAGGAACATAATGCAGTCATTACCACTTTGATTTTGAAGGATCATGTGACACTGAAGACTGTAGTAATGGCTGATGACAATTCAGCTTTGCCATCACTGGAATAAATTACATTTGAAATAAAATAGAAAAAAGCTATTTTAAATTAAAACAAAAAATCTTACTGGCCACAAACTTCTGAAGTGTACTTACACTAATCCTTCAGATACAGAATCAAGAATACATTCTGTTTGTGACCAACAGAAACATGCAAGTAGTTGTAATTGATAATCAGAAGTAGTTAAGTATTGTTTCTAGTTAGTGTTGTTGATATTGTTTTATTGTAAATGCTTATGTCTTCATATGTCAAGTTCCCATGGGTGGACACCCTGCTCATTTCAAGTCAAATTTATTTTTGCTGATGCAACCGCTTAACAAAAGAACAGATTTTGTTCTTATATTAATAGTTTCAGTTCACATAATCCATTACTCTAACGACATAGCTAATGCAGTGGATCTGGATTTGCTTTTTCACAGAAATAACTTATGCAACACTCTTGCCTAATAATAGCTTGTTTCTGACCTAACAACATACTCTCTTCATCACCACAATAACCACCTTCTGAATCCCCATTCACATTAAGCACTAACAAGTGTCATTGTTACTTATCTTTCCCAAAAACATGTAAAATAACTACTTTTTTTGTTCTGATGACTCAATTCAGAAAGTTGGGGCAACATTTGGACGAGTTTTGAGTAAATACTTGAATACCTAAGTAGGGTCAAGAAAACAACTTTTGGTATTAACATTTTTAGCGTATTGTTGTTTATTTCACACAAAGTGAGATTCTGAGAGTGTATTGGATTCATTAATGTTTTATAACTCAGTACTCTTTGTTGTTAATTCATAGGAGTGACCACAGTCTTAACTATGACCACCTTGATGATGGGAGCCCGCACCTCTCTACCCAATGCCAACTGCTTCATCAAAGCCATCGATGTGTATCTGGGTATCTGCTTCAGCTTCATCTTTGGCGCTCTGATTGAATACGCAGTCGCTCATTTCTGCACGTTACACCAGCCAAACGCTGCCAATGCATATATGGTGAGAACCTTTATCAAAATAAATGTGGCCTATAAAAATGATTTACGCTACTTGTTAAATTTACTTATAGCAACACAATTGTTATAGAAGTTTATTGTGTTCAATCCATTTCAATGTATGTAAAATTGAAGTTTGCTTCGGTTCAATCCATTTTTGTTGCATTAACTGAAATGTACTAAACTATAATGTATCAAGTCTCAATGAGAATGTGCAAATGTCACTGCAGTGACACGTAATTTCCTACTTTTGCTCTTCAACATTAACAGGTCTTTCCATTTACTCAAAACACTGACTTGAATAATGTGGAATCTACTCAATATAATTGAGCTGATATAACAAAAAACCACTGACTAACTAAAAATGTATGTTTAATATTAAGAATGTTAAGACCACTTACCTTAAAGGAATAGTTCACTCAAAAATGAACATTTGCTGAAAATTAACTCACCCTCAGGCCATCCAAGATGTAGATGAGTTTGTTTCATCATCGAAACAGATTTAAAGAAATTTAGCATCACTTGCTCACTAATGGATCCTCTGCAGTGAATGGGTGCCGTCAAAATGAGAGTCCAAATAACTGATAAAAACATAACAATAATCCACGACTAATCCACACGACTCCAGTCCATCAATTAACAACAGATTTCACTGAAGAAAGCAATATTATGAATAAAGGATTCACATTTTAGCTGTAAGCAATGATTTGAAGTTAAAAACGTCCTAATGATAGATTCGTTTATTACAAACATGCAGCTTTTCACTTCACAAAACATTAACTGATGGACTGGAGTTGTGTGGATTACTTGTGGATTATTGTGATGTTTTTATCAGCTGTTTGGACTCTTTCTGACGGCACCCATTCACTGCAGAGGATCCATTGGTGAGCAAGCGGTTTAATGCTAAATTTTTGTTCAGAGTAATAACAAATTCATCTGTATCTTAGATGGCCTGAGAGTAAATTTTGAGCAAATTTTCATTTTTAGGTGAACTATTCCTTTAAAAATATTGAGAAAAATCAAAGAGCCATTTTTTTCAGTATAGTAGCAATACCATAATGCCCATGAATATTATTATCTTCACCTTGCCGTATCATAACAATAAATCAAACACATTTATGTTTCATTGTTGCATCAGTATGGCCAGGAAATGCAGGAGCGCGAGGATGAGATGAACGGTATCGTCACATCCATCCGCAGCCACGCTTTGCGGGCTCGTAAACGGGAAGAGATGCTGTCCCGGATGGGCAGCACCAGCAACCCCACCCCAAGTGAAAGTAAGGAGGACATCAACTCCTCACAGCCACAAACCCGCTGCACCAAATGCATGTCGACGGCACGCAAAATCGTGCGCTGTCTGAACTGCTGCAAAGTGGAAAACCCGCACTACATCGACAACTACTCAAGGCTGACCTTCCCCCTCTCCTTCATCCTCATCAACCTCCTCTACTGGACATACTACTTGTACTTCTAAAGCTCCTGTTGTCTGTGTGTGTGTTGAGGGTCTATAGTGATGTATGTGTGTCCCTTTTTGTGTCACAGTTTACCTAAGGGTTTTTACTCTTACATGTCAGCATGCATTTCAGTTCAACTTGAGTATGACTGACTGTGTTCATGTCACCCAAGTATGCGTCATTCCTTGAGGTACACAGGATCTGAGTGAGTTTGGACTGCACAGATATATGCAGATTTGTATATCTACACCTTGAAGATGCATCTACATCTCTGTGTCAGAAATATGTGGCCTTCATTTTCCAATGGAGCTTTAGATTATCTCAAATCCACAACAAAATAACAGCCTAGTTGTAAATTGCAATGTGATTTTATGATATCTCTTCAACAGTTTAAAATTTACCTGAATGTAAGTATGATTACTTGTCTTTTAGCACAAAGAAGCATGATTTATAAATCACTGTTGACACAAGTAACAAAACATAAGCAATTCATGAAACCGAAAGTTGGAAAAAAAAAAAAAATAATAATGGTTTAATTTATTAATTGAACATCAGAATCATTTCAGCATGTTTGACAGCTATAATAATAATAACTGGACCAAAGATTAATGTGTATCTAATGTTCATAATTACAATCTGAATTCATATGAGCACAAGTTATACATTGTTTTTGGGGTATATACTGTATGTATTAGCAAATTCAGCAGACATATGTCTTGTTATCAGGTGCCAGTTTTACTCATTTTCTCCTGGTGATTTATCTGAAATAATACTGAGCTGTATGGGAATATTCTCTTAAGGATAGAAGCTCTGATTATGAATGATTCTGTATTATTTGCATGATCATTTATTTATTCTGTTGTATAATGTTGTATTTGTTTATTTATTTTTTGTTAATGAAATGGTTTTATGTGATCTAAAGCTCTTTGACCTAGTTAAAGTTGGGCCATTAAAGGAATAGTTGACCCAAAAATGAAAATATGCTGAAATATTTCTCATCCCCAGGCGATGCAAGATGTAGATTAGTTTGTTTCTTCACTGGAACAGATTTGGAGAAATTTAGCATTACATCACTTGCTCACCAATAGATCCTCTGCAGTGAATGGGTGCCGTCAGAATGAGTATTCAAACAGCTGATAAAAACATTGCAGTAATCCGCAAGTACCATCTTGTGAAGAGAAAAGCTACGTGTTTGTAAGAAATAAATCCATCATTAAGGCATTTTACCTTGATATTATATTTTTACAATGTATCTATATTCCATAATACTGCTTCCTGTTGGACTGTTTTGGACTGTTTATGTTTGTAAACAGTTCTTAATACGTGCATATTTCTCTCCCGATTCAGGTGAGACAGCTTGTTCACTGGGAAAAGCAATATTGTCATATTGATTACTTGTGGATTATTGTGATGTTTTTATGAGCTGTTTGATCTCTCCTGTGATGTAATGCCAAATTTATGAAGAAACAAACTCATCCACATCTTGGATGGCCTGAGGGTGAGTAATTTTCATTTTTAGGGGAACTATTTCTTTAAGAAATGCACTACAGTATTTTTGATAGCAGACTATTTTTGTGAAAATGCCAAAACTGAAACAGTGTTGTGTAAATTTGCTAATGGCATATTCAACACTGACATTTACAAGACTTCATGGCAGATTTTTATGCATTGTTAATGTCAGTTGCTCTTATTTGCATATAGTTTTCAGTATACATTTTTCCCACTGTCAACATGTTTTGTTATCAGTATGTCATAGAGAATTGCCGGTTTGTATGACCTTTTTCAAGAACGTGTTATTCACCTGACCTTTGTGGGTAAATCTTTTCTTTTACTGTGAATGTCATACTTCTTACAGGTGAATATATTTTGTGCTCAAGCTGTACAAATATTTTTATGTTCTCCTTTTGCACTGAGATTTTGAATTACAAAGGCAATATTACTTTGCCAAGAAGCATTTTGTTTTTGTATATACTGACTGAATATTGCAAATGATGTTGACCAAATAATATTTATTATTAATACTGTTATTTTAATAATGCATGAAAGTTGCATACCATAGTTAGAGAGACAACAGGCCATGTTGCTATGTTTTCCATGCATGAGGAGTTCTGCATCTGTTTCCACAGATTTGGACATAGTAAATAGTTGTAAAATCCATAAGACTGGCTTAATCTATAATGAAATAGTAATCTATTTCAAGACAGAACATAATATTTGTTTGAAAAATTCATTTTAGTTGTTCTTTTGTATATTTACCAGTACACACTACAGTCTGGAAACATTTATTAACATTTTGACAAATGTAACTGCCAGGTTTCTCTGTACTGTACAAAAACAAATAATGGTAGTGAAATTTAGCAAATACTTGTAATGTCCTGCCACAAAATCCTTCAATGGCAGTGGCTTCTTAGAGTCCTATGGCCCCTTACTGGTGAGTCCACTTCTCTGTATTCATTTATTTTTATCCTCATCTAAATCTAGAATCAACTCAATACAGAAAGACACACTTGACACTGGAGCATATTACTGCCCTTAGGATAGTATGTTGTCAGTGCTGATGTTGATGCCAAAAAGCTAGTGTTTTAACATCTGGTCTTTAGTGCGTCCTTTCAAAAATAAAAATAACAGTTTGTTCTAATTACACGATTTATGCATATTCCTTTGCAGTGTTTATAGTAGCTTATAATATATTCTTAAATGCTGTATCCACTGCATTCATAAAATTTGGATTTCAGCATGTAAATGAACACTGTTAATGTGTACTATAATGTTGCATTTAAAAACTAAGCCTTAAATGGAGAGGCATAAAATTAATGTTTCAATATATTTTTATTTTTGAAGAATTTTACGTATTTATTTTTCATTTATTTATTTATTGTAGATGTAGTAAAGATACTTCATGTCTCACTATGCATGTAAGGTTAATGTTTAGGATAATAAAATCTTTTTACTGAAAGATGAATATTTGCACATTTGTCAGTTTATAATTATTTGTTTTCCACATTCCAGAAATTTGATTTCATGGCTTCCTTGTTAAAAACAAATACCACTTAATTAACCAACATTTCATTAACATCATCATTCATAGCCTGATGAAACCCAACCACATGGTGGCGCTGTGATGTCAACTTCACTATGAAGGGCGCAGATCAAAATAGACATCACAGCAATTCTCACTGATTTTCTCCATTAAGAAGAATCTCAGTCTCTCTCATCTTCTTCTTGAGTACGACCCAATACCTATTATCTTGGTCCCAAACCTGTATAATCAGCTGTCTCTTAATGCTGTTGGCTGAAGATAGCGTGTCAGAGGTGGTTAAATAGATAAAGAGATGGGAATATGGGCCATAGGATTGTTAACATCTCAGTGAGATGTCCAGTCAGCCATGCTCAGGCTCTTTCTCCAGCTTCATCTAGGATCACACAAAAGGGGAATGGATATTGAGAGCAGGGGCTGCCAAACCAAAAAATCAGCACACTTCAAACCCCCTTTATATCAGTCAGACACATGACAGCTGCAAGCATTAGTTGTGCACTACAGTTTTTTATTAGGCTATTAACATGTTGCCCTATATATATTATATTAATTATTATTTGTTATAAAAAAAAAATGTAAATATTGAATGCAAATAAAAACATATATATATATATATATATATATATATATATATATATAGTAAATTAATATGCTAAATTAATATAATTTTTTAATAATATTTGTATAATATTATTATTATAGTATGTATATATGTATATAGTATGTATATGTATACATACATACATATATATATATATATATATATATATATATATATATATATAGCCTTGAATACAACTTTAAAAAATAATAAAAATAAGGTAATAAAATAATATTAAAAAATACAGTAATATAATAAAATAAAATTACACAAAAATAAAAAGAAATAATACTAATAATAAATGCCAAATAAAAAAAAAAAATCTAAACACACTGTATATATTATGCTATTTATGTCTCTGTGTGTATGCATACATTATATATATATATATATATATAATCTCAAAAGAAATTGATTTAATATGATGTAATACAGACTTTATGTAAAAAAGTAAGAAACTGGTTTCATAGATTACAAATCATCCAGAGGGAGTCTGTGAAGCACGTATAATGTTTGAGCTTTAGCCTTTATTTATTTAGCTCGGCGGAACACTGAGAGGTGCAGCCACGGTGCATTATGTCACTGAGTCACACCACTTTCTGCACAGATGAGCTGCTCTCTACTCCCCTACCGCACTCTCCAAACTGTTTGAGTCAACAAGCACATTTGGCGAGTAAGGAAAAAGAGCCAGTACATTCTGTCTGCACCTGGAGCAATGAGGGCCAGGTGGTATGCATGTGGCTCAGAGACAGGGAGGTCAAAATCTGTAAAACATGGATGATTTTCCACTTTTGCCCCTTTTTTCTCTCTCATAAAGGGTAAAAGCCCTGCCCCTTCGGCTCTATTTTCAGATTTCAGGTCACATGTGAAGCACCAGTCATTTTATATTCTGTCCACATGATGCAAAGGAATGTGCGCATTAAGCAGAATATCAAGCATTTGTATTCAGTAGTGCAGCATATGTATATACAAGGATTTGTGTGTGACTGTGTGTCTACCTGTAGTGTGGGAGCTATCTGAAGAATACAGTAGAAAACTGAATTATAGATGAGGTCATCTTCCAGCAATGTTTGTATATATACAATTTATTATTGATTTTGTCAGCAAGACCATATTCCCTTATGGCTGATCTGTAAAAGTGGATGGGACTTTTCTGAATAAACTAAGTCCATCTTCAGGAGATAAAGTTGTTCAATCACTCCTTGAAAGTTACAGAACATTATTTCACTCTTAAAATGAGCTTTCTCAACTCTGGGCACACATTTGACATTTTGATTGACAGATTCAAACCAATGCACACTGGAGCTGAATTGCCTTGGTCAGGCTTTTCATTTTCTATAAGAGACTGGGCCTAGTTGTCACTTGAGTAGCCTAATATTATCAAAAGGACTATATTTCAGCAGCTCCATTTGAGTGAATTTCAGTTACACAAAAGTGTAGCTTTGCTTTTCAGAATTAAGTTCGTAACACATCTTGTAATAACAGTCAGGAAATAAGTGAATATGCTACTCTCACGATAACATTTTTCCTAAATGTCAGCGGTATGTTTTATATTTTGTAAGTTACCTTATACATTTTTGTAGCTACATCATTTTTTACTGTCAACATTTTTAGACAAAAGCTTTTTAATGGCAGGTACAGCTGCTACAAAAGCTCAATGCGTGGTTAAGCAATATTGATGGAAATGTTCAAAAAGGTTTTACTTCTAATATTAATCTATTAAATTCTAATTAAATAGGTTAATATTTTATTCTAATTCTAATTCTGATCGCGATATTCATCTGTCCCATATTGTTACCGGCGCTACTTTTATGTATCTGTATCTAGTATCAATCCGCGGTAGATAGGGCCAGGCTGTCACATTTTGTTGGAGCAAGTTCTTATGTCTTTCATAAATTGAAAGAAATTAATGTTTTTATATTTTACTGTTTACATTTTTCATTAACTGTTTTGTGATTTTTTCCCCCCTCAAAAGCCTACAGGCTGATTAACATCAGGTTCCCGTTGTGATAACTTGCCCTACCATCGAACTGTGTTCACTGATTGAACATCATCTTCTCAGGAGCAATAGTGGCAAAAATATTCAATACTTTTTTTTTGTAACCAAGACTTGGTTACAAAAAGTTTCTCTCAGTGCATAGTGAAACTGGCTTTCGAAAAATAAACCTACCAAGCAATTTGCCTATACCTAAAGTAAAATATGACAACTAGTCAGTCACCCTATGTTTCACTGAGTTGGTATGTTGGCAGATGGGAAAACTCCAAGCTGAAGTGGAGGGTGCAATCATTAGAAGCAGTTTTTTTTTTTTTAAGACACAGTGCAAGAATATTTTTACCCATTATTTTCAGTTTGGCAAGATAATTTCCTGTGCCAGTAAATGCTAACTGGTATGAAGCTTTTTCTGAGGTGAATGGAGGAGTGTATAATATGATTGCCATAGCATACAGGGTTCACATAAGGGGTAGGACTCGGTCACAGCACATTTGTATCTTTTTTTCCCTTTTTATTTTTAGTTTTCAGACACACAGCAATCTATCCCTAAGGGTCTTCATGAATATTCATCTCCCAGTTTTTATGAGAAGAGATTCACAAATGCAAGAATAACTATATACATGTACATTCTCAGAAGCTTTTAGACGCATAACTGCAGTGCACCATAAATGTCTGTTTTGCACTTACCATACAGGGACTGTAAATGTCATACAGCTCGTATTTTCCTCTACAATTGTAATGGCATGCAGATTTTTATATACAGTTCGACCACAGCTGAATAAGAGACCTGCATTACAACAATGCATGATGGAAAATAACCTCAATCTTAGAGCTGTAAGCATTGTAGTCTTCCACTGCTATCTGGTACTGTTAACACAGTGACCTATTTCCAATTGATCACGTGTTCATAAATGCAAAATAAGGCACTTAGGAGAATGAACATGAAGGAAAAATGAAAGAGGAACAGCAAAGGATAGAGAGGAGTGTGTGTGAATGATGAAAAGCATTGTGCGGTTCTCAGGGCACTACGCTTCAGAGCACACTGCTTCCACACAGGGAGTGGTGTTCTTTGGCATGCTGAAAATCTAGGCCATCTACTCGGCTGTCCGGCAATGGTGCACATACATGCACGTGCACATTCAAACACACGAAGTCCGTGGGCAGACAGCAAGTGCATATATGAAGGGCCGGGGGGCCCAAACATGGAGAGCCCTGTTTCCATGGATATATCTCGTGCTGTCATTCCGGCTTGTGTGGTACGATGCTAACGTTCTCCAGAGGGGGGATGGGGGGGAGGGTGGTTGAGCAGTACACTACTAATTAGAAGGAAGTCAATGTGGTTCAGCACTGCAAATGTTGATTCATATGATGATGTACATATCTGCCTGGGTGATAAAAGTATTAGGGTATCAGAGATTGAGGCTATTTATACTAAATACATTTAGCATAGTTGGCCGTTGGCTTATGATATTGTTTTCTGTGTTAATAAAAATAAATCTGAGCTATGTAACATTGAGTCACTGTAGTACTTGCCTCACTGGAACTGGGAACATTTTTCCTAGGCTGTGAAACATTGATTTCATGGATGTTTTCAGATCAGATCATTATGTTTCAGGAGTCCACACATTTTGATTTTTAATGACTGTAAAGGGTCTTGTTATATAAACAGAAACCATTATAAAGGAATTTATGTAGAATGCCAAATCAAAATTGACCATATTTACTGTCTTGATGCATGCTCTTGGTCTAAATTGTGAATGATTGATGCATGTTATTATAAAAATACTTAACCAATCAAAATTTATTATAAAGTACTATAAAATACTATAACTCTTACTCTGAAATTGTTTTCATTTTAACATTATTTAGGCCATACAGGCTATAAGGTAATATTAACAGGAATATACCATGATCAATACAAATCAAGCTAAATTAAGCTTAACAACATTTGTGGTAGAATGTTGATCACCACAAAAAATAAATAAATAAATAAAAAAATAAAATAAAATAAAAAAATACAAAGGTACTTACAAAGGAAGTACAGGAAGAAAAAGCAGAAATGAGAAAAATTGGATTAAGTCTTCTGTTAAAACGCATTATTTTAGCTGTAAAACTGTTTAAATTATTATCTTTGCAGTTGTTTTTTGCATTAAGGTTCGTAAGCACATTTAACTCTAAAATCAGGTTACCATATTCTCATATTGTTTGCATTATGTGCATATATTTGAACAGATAGTAGTTTAATATTTACAAACTGGCCCCATTCACTTCCATTTTAAGTGCCTCACTGTAACCCAGATTTTTATTTTCTTTTTAAATTATTATTATTAATTATTAATATTTTTTTAAAGAAAAGAGGGGAGAAGTGTAAATTAATTTTTTGATAATCAACATTATGCCACAAATGCTGCTGATTGAGCTTAATGTGTATTGAACCCAGAACATTCCTTTAAGCAATTGTTGAGTAGATATTTAGGCATTGTTTTAAGCTCTGTTCTGCTACGTAATGCCCATTTTTCACCATCCATTTCCCAGTTGATAAAATGATGTCATGCCTTACGTGTTTAAATATGCTAGTTCACTTGGAAATACATCACATTACATAAGTAAAATGGGTTGCAGGCGGTGTTTTTCTGTCACTTTTAGAACTTTTATTTCTTAGAGCAGCGCCAAAGGAAGCATTTGACCTCTGTGAGGAGAAAGGCAATGAGATATGGGCTGCTCCCATTACCCCATCTCTCCGTAGAAGCGAGTCCTAAGAGAGAGAACTGATGTTATTTCATGCATAACATTTCATAGATGTCCGCTCACACACTCAAGCTCACACATTCTGTCAGGGTGGCTGTGTTGTTATTTTTGGAAGAGCACAGACTGGATTTTGATCATGCTAATGTCTGAGCACTTGCCCTTATGCTGACTCTTTGTACTGACCCAGAAATGTGTTTATATTTGCAAGCAGCATATATAAATGCAGACAGGAACAAGCGGATGCAGATAGGGAGCGATGGAGAGATTTATATGACTGATCGCGTATGACATGTCTAATGATAGATGCTGACAGCGGATCCCCTTAAACTATGTGCTGGACTTGCAAAGGTAACTAGCTGAGACATGTTTCTTGCATTGGATGAATTGAACAGAACTGATGGGAACATGCAGAACACTGTGGGTACCATCGAAGTGCAGGAAGTAATGCAGTTACACTTACTGTAAACCTCTCTGAGGACTCACCCCATATTTTCACAACCACAACACTCAGCGCTGTCTCAGGTACCCTGAATTTTAGCTACGGATGAGGTCCATTCCTCTTTGTTGCTTTTTTCCAGTGTTGCCAACTAATTTTCAGAGAAAGTTGCTAAAGGAAGGTCGATTTGTTGCTAAAAGTTACTAAATGACGTTGTGATGTCATTTCGCAATGATGTCTTTGCGTAATCACGATGCAAAATTGTCACATCAAATCTCAGCAAAAATGTATATTTTATATATGTTAATTTAGATTGGTTTGTAAAATAATATGCATAATATAATATTAAAATAAATAATTGTATTTTTAAATACATTGAATTATTGAATGCTTACACATTTTTGAATAATTACAATTTAATTTTTTTTAATAGCTAGTAAACTAGAAATTCTTCACATTTTCAACAATTATGCTTTAAGCAGTGTTTTAAGTAGTTAATATGCTACACCTTAAGAAAAGTCTATAAAAACAGGGCACAATCTACTATGTTAATATGAAAGAATTTTCCGTATTGGTTTTTTACCTGCATTTTAAATTACGCTTTGTGTTTTCGGGTTACATGCTTACAAAGGATAATGGATCACGTCCTGGAAAATTACTAGTATCTCTTCCATTTTCCTTACAGTGTAACGTTATCAACAATCGCAGGTACAAGCTACTAACAAAGTGTCACGAGCTCCCTGTCACAAGTCACCTGCCCTGGACTCCATATCCCAGAATCCTCCCCTGCTCACACCTGATTTCAGTCATCAGTAGGGTTGGGCATCGAGAACCGGTTCCATTTTAGAACCGGTTCCAAATTTCCAAGAACCGGGTATTCGGTAAGACACGTGCATTTCGATTCCGCTTAACGATTCCCGCGTTCGCATTTTAATGTGATTTTCAGCTATTTAAGTGCAGGAAGGGAAAGAACTTGCACACATCTGAAGCGCGAGCTCAGAGAACAGCGGTCCCGATGCGGGTTCACGGTTTGTGTCCGTTCTCGAACCGTTCCGTGCATTTCCATTGCAGAAAAGGTTGTTCCGGGCCGGAACGGAGTTCTTTCATATTTATCGACCAGTATGCACGAAATACGTCAGTATATCATCATAAATACAGCCATTTCTTTTGTCTTAATTGAACGTAAACAGATGAGAGAGAGAGAAAAAAAAAACGCACGTGAACAGTATTTTTAGATCCGCTTGCGTTCGGTGTTAAAGAGACAGCAACCTATAAACACGCTGCCTGTCGTTAATCAAAGAACAATAATAATAATAATAATAATAATAAAAAAAATCATTAACTGACTGAATATCTTTCGCAAATTTCATGAGGATTAATAAATATTTTATTTATGAAAAGAAAACTATGCAGTGCTTTTAAACTTTTGATTTCAATTTCTGTACCTGACATTTGTTCAGTTTTATTTATGCTATTGCTAATTGATCTGTTTTGCTTATTTTATTACTCTTTACTTGTCTTTAACAATTTAATGTTTGAAATTTATATTTCAATTTGAAATTTATATTTCAATTATTTATGTCTGGTTGTTTTTTCTGTGGTATTTTTTGGTAAAACCATAGGGAGAAGACAGAATAAATATGGTTGACATCTAAATGTCTGACTTAAAAAAAATTTAATGGATTTTTTTTTTTTTTTATCTTATTAGAATCGGAATTAGGAATCGATCAAATTTAAACGATACCCAACCCTAGTCATCAGTCAAGATCACTAGCACCTGGATTCTAATCACTCACACCTGCTGTCTCCAATCAAGCCTCACTACAAGAGCACACTCAACCTAGTCACTCACCGTCCGGTCTACAGTTCACTACCCTGAACCATTCTACCCGACCAGTTTCCAGACTATGTGTGCACTTACCGCTCTGTCTCCTGATGTTTCTCCATCGAAGTTTCCTCCTAGTTCCTTGTTCCCGTTATCCGACTATCCTGCAACGAAAGACATTCTTCAGCATTCAGCTAAGACTCACAGAACTGATTCAGTCTCTGATATTCTCACCTGCCATTTGCTCCTCACGATCTTCCTCTGCCAACCTGTCAATAAACCTGCCTGTTGTTTCACTCACCTCTGTGTCTCCTTGTCTGTGTATTGTGACACAAAGTGTATCATAAATTAACTATTATTATTATTATTATTATTAAATTCAACTATATTGCAAATATCAGCTAACTCAATTCACGTGATGTTTACTGTTAGGCATCTTTGGTTTCCTCTTTTTGTGTAATTTGAATAGAAAATGCCTGCCTTTTTATTGTCTGAGTCACTTATCAAAAGTTGTTAAAATTGCTAAATTTGTTTCTAGGTGCTTTTGGAAGAAAAAGTTGCTAGGGCAGTCTGAAAAGTTGCTAAATTTAGCAACAAAATTGACTGATATGTACAGCGATCAGCTTGTTTTGTTTTAATGTCAGGGCCGGATAATCTGAAATGATCTGATTAGCACAATAATTGGCATGGAAAAATAATTTAGATAATGGTAAGTCTGTTGTACAGAAAACATGGAAAATAAAAATGTGATTTTTTTTTTGTCTCTTATGCAACAATTTAAAACATCGGTGTTCTGTTTTAATTTATAATAAAATGTAATTTATACCAAGCATTTGGTCCAGTGTTTAGTGTCACTTGAGCCTTAAAGATTTTTTTTTTTCAGTTTTCTTTGATTAAACGAAAGTTTAATAGAACAGTATTTTTTTTTGAAATATAAATCTTTTGTAACATTATAAATGTCTTTTACTGTCACTTTTGATCAAATGAATGCACCCTTGCTCAGTAAAAGACATTCTTATCACAAAGAATTAGAAACACAAACACTTTTTTTCAGTTAGAAATTGCTAGTAAATTTCACAATTACAAAGAAACAGCAAGTAACACATTGAATTAAACATGAAAGCAGAAAGACTGAAATAGTATTTTCTCGTAAAACATACTCAATCTGTTGTATTTTGTTTTAAAGTGTGTATAAGAAAATATAAAAGTAAATATTTAAAAATTATCAGATTGAAATGCACTTTTCATTTTCAAGTGCAAAATGCATCAGTCGGTGAGTAAATGACAGTGGGAGGTCTATAAGCGAGACTAGACTCATTGTAGCAAATGAAATCTCATTTAGCAATGAATTTCCTGGATCATCTAATGATTGACCATCCTGTCATGTGACTCATCGCATCTAGAGCTGAAAAAAATGGCAGTCGATGAGATCTTTTTAAATGTCAGCTGACCCTCCTGTAGAATCTGCCAGATATAGTGTGAAAAACAACAGTTTTGTTCACTCTCCCCATCCTCCAATTAAAACACCAGGGAGAGACATAAGGGAGAGGCATCAAGATAAAATAACTAATGTTCCTATATTGCCTCGCTGCATGCTCCGAGGTTGAGACTAATTTAATTAACAGAGCCGAGCCGAAGGCTTTCGGCACAGACCTTGAATCGAGGGCATTAGAGTTTGTGTTGGAATGACTGTCCAGGACTAACATGATCCTGATCATGAGAAAGCCATCCATCCAATGATTTGTAATATTGTACACCAAGCGTTGTAGTTATCTATAAAATATTCACTAATATCATATGTTTCTGAAATTTTCCTTCACAGTTTACAACTGTAATGTTTTTATTCTGCTTTGCATCAAAGGCCTCAGTCATGCAAATTTTCTAATGAAGTGTCCTGTAGCGTCATTTGCATATTTGCACATAAATTTAAAAAAAAAATGCAGCATTAACTCTCTCTTTCTGCAACCAGCTGATGTTTTTAAGGCAAAATCTGACCCTCTGGCATTATGTCACAACCTTTTAGCACCTCTGTGCTCTTTTGAGCTTTAACTAATGCCACAGATTGTACTGGATGTTGACCTCATAACAACAGGAACAGATGTTGCTCCTTAATTACCATGCTGCTGCCAACTGCATTTCTGAAGGAAAAAGACTTCATTTGAAATTTAGTGAATTAAATGCTGTGACTGCCACCGGACATAATAATAATGCTTTCACACTTTACACACAGTAATGCTAATCTATAATCTAATCTATAATCTGTATCTAATCTATAACACTTCTCCCACATCTATGAGAGAAATCCTACAGAGGCTCCAGCTCTGCTCTGTAATATGTCTTAACTAGTTAACAAGCTCCTAGCAAATCAATAGATTATCTGATCAGCTGTTGTGTTTCAAAGATGCTAATGATTCATGAAAAATATTGGGTTGTTCACTAAACTGTAAACTGTGATTTTAGTGCGTAAAATACAATGCATTTTAACAACCCAATCTCATGAAAGTGCTTATAAATATTATGCCAAATAAAAATGAAAACTCGTGGTATTGATACACAAAAATGGACTTTGGCGTGTATATGCTATGCGATGGGTAGGATTAGGGTTGTGGGGTAGATGCGTATCATATGTACGCGAAAACTGCGTATTATACATGCCAAACATGTTCGTATCATATATAGACCAAAGATCATATTTGCGTATCAATACTTATATACTTATATTTATATGCATTTTAATTTAAAGATATTATTATATTTCTCAATTAAATAATTGATTCTGATTGGTCAGGGTTAGGGTTAGGTCACTTGTGGCATTCTCTCGTCATATATTCTTAATAATGACCACTAAGCAACTGGCTTTCTACACAGCTGTACTAGTTTCATATTCAAAAATGAAAAATCTGTCATCAATATCTCAGTGCTTTTCTTTTTCTTTTTCTTTTTTTTTTTTTTTTTTTTTTTGCATGACATGCATTGAAATTCGGGAGTCTAATATTGTTTTAGACTGACTTTCATTAGACAAAATAGTCTAAATATCTTCAAAATGGCCTTTTTTAACGTTCAGCATGACATAATTCATACGTTTAAACTTACCTATTGTTGCATTACTGTTCTTTCATTTTCCATTCTACTTTATAAAGATTTGTCAAAAAATTGCTAATAGTGCCTGAAAGAAAAAGAACCTGAAAGTAGTGACCCAACACTTTTTAAAGAACCTCTTATTATCATTTTATTGGTGGGTACATGTCGATGGCTATATTTTGATGCTGTATATCTGAAAAAGCTCTTCATTCGTGTTAATTTCCTGCTGTAGCTGCTCTCAGGGTTTGCCCCCTTTCACCATTTTCATTACATGATTAAGTAAAACTGTGCATAACTATCAGTGCACTTAGCTGCCATCAGCACTGACACTTGCATGGTGATGTACATTCTGCTCTCCAGCACTCTTTCACTCACTCTCTCTCTCACTATGAAGAATAAGAGTCCTTTCTTGTTTCAGTGCCAAAATGCAGGATATAAAAATCTCCACTGCATTATAATGTGGGGTATCAGTCCTATTGACCAAATTATGAAAAAGAGAGTTGTACAGGTAATAATATTAGCAGTACACTGCTATTATGCACTAGGTAGCCTCATTAGGTAGTCAGCTTTTGAATGATGAGCCATCATCATCAACTCATTAATTAAAAAAATGGTACATTATAAAACAGACTCTAAATTCTGATTGGACAAGCCACCCTCAAAACCATTTTTTAAAATTATGTTTCTCTAAAAGTTCACATAATTCAACCACAAAAAGCTTTCTAAATTGGTCTCAACAGATCGTATGGTGTGCTAAGGGGGAATAATATCACAGAAAGCATTTCACGTATGTTTAAAGAGCCCACTGCACCTCTCATTGTAATCAGTGAATCATTGTAAAATCTGATAGTAAGCAATACAACTGAAAAAGTGAGTTAGCTCCATTTACAAAGAAAATTGCCTGTTGCACTAAATAGATCCTACTGAGTTGGTTTGGGTTTAATTTTATTGCATTCCTCATTTTTATTAGAGATACTGCATGTGATCAGTGTTGGGTAATTTACTTACAAATTGTAGTCTGTTACTGATTACAGATTACATGATGAAAACTGTAGTTAGTAATGTAATCAGGTTAATCATTTTAGGTAATGTATTCTGACTACTTTTTAGTTTACTTTTAGATTTTATTAAACTTTAACTTACCATTAAACCAATCATACTGAAAATATATTCCTTGAAATATTTCTTTCTTTCTTTGTGAATATAGTCAAAGCTGAATGGTATGACACACAGAAAGGAAAATTTAAAAGAGGAAAAAAGAAGAATTAGGGAGAATCAATAAATTATGAGTAATTTACTGCCATTGTGTAAATAATATGTAATCATGTAATCCATAAAAAGTAACTGTAGTCTGATTATGAGCATTTTAAAATGTAATATACCCTACAAGTACTTCATTTTTGGAATCTGATTATATAATTCAGATTACATGTAATCAGTTACTACCCAGCCCTGTATGTGATTTAGCCTTCTGAAATCTTTAGATGCATCTCACCTGAGCTATAAAAACCATGTCAAGCTATCTCTTCCACTCAGATCTTACTACTGACAGTGTAGCTCATTCAAGCTTCATACATGTCTTAAATCGTTAGCGTGACGTCCATTTTCAGGGGTTTGTTTGCTTATGTGTCAGAGTGTATGTGTATGTGTACTGTAGCTCTTCTCGTGCCTCTTTGTCATTGCATCTTCCAACAGACATATTCTCATACACAATTAATGAATTTTTAAATCACCGAGATGGGCTGCTGTACAGTAAAATAGAAACCTCTGTCACATGCTGTCTCCTAAGTGCTCTTTGACTGTTTGGGGAGGTGTTGCCATGGCAACTGGTTTCACCATCTGACACTTAACATATAATGTTAACCCCTGATCCTCTCGAACTTTGTTGACCCCTGACCTCATTTGACCTAGACCTTTTGCACAGAGGAACTGGGTTGTTTCCATAGTAACAAAGATGTGGGCTGATCCATGTAGAAAATGAGCTGTGATTCACTCTCCCAGGTGACATTTCCTGTCACTTAGCCATATCATCTTCTCTCAGTCATTCTGTTGCTTTGCTGTTTTACTGTGACAGGACATGCTTCGCTCTATTGAAAGTAATTTCAATCATTTATGAGGAGGTTTTTTATTCTTCAAATTTGTGAAATTCTTTTAGATTCTCTGTGCATAATCGGTTATTTCAAAACAGTCTCATATTTAGCCACCATTTAGTCTTATTTAGTCATACAGTAGATAATATTAATAATCAAAGTTTATATATATTACTGTTCAAAACATAGGGGTTTGGGGGATTTTTAAAATGCAGTAATAACTGTATTAACAGTAATGTTGTGAAATATTATGTAAGGGATAATATACATCCAGCCAGTTGTTATCGCAGAATAAAGCCTGACAGGGTTGTATAAGACTGAAGGGCTTTATTTTGTGATAATAACCAGCTGGATGAACATTATCCCGCTTATTACACGGCTACTTGCCATAAAACTAAATAATTAGACAAAAATATTGATTTGAGTTGAAATATTTGAACGCAAAGCTTCCGTGAAGAAAGCAGTTGCTAGCAAGTGGTGAGTTCAAACTAGATGGACATTAAGAGATATGGTACAGTCATGCTACTTATTACATGGCATTTCACCACATGAATAATTATGGTGATAAAAGATAATGATTTAATATGAAACTATTTTAATAAATCTTACCAGTTTGTTAGTTATCTTATAATCCATTACAGTGTACAAAACAACCATCGCAAAATGGCAGCAGCTGTGTTTGTATGAAACAAGAGAGAGTGAATTTGCAATACCAGGATGATTAAATATTTTTACAGAGAATATTGATTTGAGTTTTAATATTTTATTAGCCATCCCAACGCAAAGCTTCCACAAAGAAAAAATGTTCCCAGCAAGTGAATAACACTGACTGCAGTTACTTGGATGAGGGTGTGTTATTAGTTTTTACTGGTTGTTATTGAGGAATAACATACCTCAGAATGTGGTGACTGATCAATCAGAATTGAGTATTCCACAGAGCCGTGCAATAATACTATTTAAAATGACTTTCTATTGTAATATATTTCAAAAATGTATTTTTTTTTTTCTGTAATGGCAAAGCTGAATTTTCAGCAGCCATTACTTCAGTCTTTAGTGTTACAGAAATTATTCTATGCTGAATTGTTGATCAAGAAACATTTCTTGTTATTATCAATGTTGAAAACAGTTGTGATTCCATAATATTTTTATGGAAACCATGATACATTTTTTCAGGATTCTTTGAGGAATAGTAAGTTCAAAAGACCAGCATTTATTTTAAATATAAATCTATTTAGAAATACATTATAACGTCTGCACTGTCAATTTCAATGATTTCATGCATCCTTGCTAAATAAAAGTGTAGATTTCTTAAAAAAATACTGGTCCCAAACATTTTGAATGGTAGTGTATATATTCTCAGAATTTTGCCCAATGCCGACTTTCACCAATGTAAATCTGACAAATTCTGTCTGATAAACAAGCACTCTGAAAATTGTTCCTTTCCTCTCACAGCGCTGCCACCAGCTAGTTATTGTACATTCATCACTTTGGCTCACTGCCCAACATTTACCACTTTCTCCAGCCAAAATCCTAAAATAACAATGCATCCACAACACTGTTATGCTGCTGATAATGAACAAAACATCAAGAATCTCTCATGCTTAACATATAATGGCATTTAGATTGTTATTAGGCCAATCAACCTTTGTGTAATACCATGAAACCATTGTTATGGTGCAACTGAAACTTAATTAAGGTAATTTCATATTATTAAGTGTGCATTTGGGTTTTGTTAGTGAATTTATACTGACTTTTAACTTGCACACCTCCTCACTGTAGCACAGTGATTTGTATCCACTGGGAGATTCTCTCACAGAGAGCGGCTGACGTCCCATCCAGCCTGTCATCACAGCAGTCACCAGCCTATTGCATATTAAAAGTAACACAATGCATGTTTCTAGAGAACAGTGATTGGTTGAGGCAGCCTTTCCAGACGGATGCTGACAAATATTTAACCTGCCTGTAAATCACATGTGACAGTTGACAGGCACTTCCTGTCCGTGACGATGCTGTCACTGAGTCGCAGCCTCATGGGGAGGAGCCTGACCATGGAATATCACATTTTTATAACCAATATTTTCCCATCTTACTGTTAACTTTTACTTTGACTTCTGTTGGTTGAATGTGAACTCTCAGTGGAGAGACATCTTCCTGTCATCTTGCTGAGTCTTGGATATTATTAAAGATTAAATACTCTATAGTAGAGAAGAACATGTCCCCAATTATGCTATTTTATATCAGTATCATTACAAGACCCCATGAAATCGTAGTGACATCATTTCTTATCAAAGCAGGAAGTTACGATGGAACTTATATGCATTTATCATCCATTCATCCATACAACCATGCATCAGCCTTTAATCCTGAATCTTGAAACTCATAGATAGATAGATAGAATTTTGAGTATCAGTCAGTCTTCTATATTAGTGATCTAGCAATATAACAATCTTTTGAGCCATTATGTTAAAAGGAATGCAGATCTTCCTGGCAGATGTTACACAGCTTGACTAGTAAAGAGTTTGGATTTAATCTTTGTTTATCAGTTTCACAGTTCATTTTGTCTTTTCTGCATTTACTACAGTCAAAACCATCACTATGAGCCAAGCTATGCCAAGGCAGTTAGTTCCTATAAAACATTCATTAACAAAGTCAACAACTGATTTTACAACGTGCTAGGTATGCATCAATAGCTTTGTTTACATATACAACCAAGTAATCCATTTGTAATCAGATTGATGGCTCAACAGGACTGAAAAGCCTTCATGTAAATGCATCAATCGATCCAACTGTGCTCATCCAAATGAAATTTTGATTGGATTGGAAGGAGTGGTGTAGACTTGGAATAATCTGATAAGTATAAGAGAAATTCTATAAATTTAACCATCTAACCAACTTGAATTTGTGCTTCTTCCAAAGTTACACAATAAACTTTCACTCACACATTACTACTTTTGTTTTACTGGCATTCACGCATCAAGACAATTCCTGACCCAAGGCGAAATGTTTTATTTTGAGGTGTCTGATAGGTCATTTTATTTTATATCTATTTGCACAATCCAATACACCGAATTTTCCTAGGAGAAATTATTTCATCTTGTCTTAAATTGAAAACAGTCAAGAGTAGACTTGTTGGCATGGAAACCAAGTTACAGGGTTTAATTACGCTTGGCTAGTTATGCTTTTAACGCAACAACTACTGGATCAGGGACCTTTCAGCATTCTCTAGGGCAATTGTTTTATAAATTTCAATTAGCATGCTAATATAACCATATTGAATAGCATTGTAGTGTAACTGCATATAATGAGTCTCGGAGAAAACAATAACAACAACAACAACAAAAAACAGGCACACTTGTGAAAAAAAAAAAAAACATGAGGGCATTGCATGAAAGCTAGCAGCTGTTCCACTGCTGATAAAACAGGCAGGACTTTAGTTGGGGACTGTTTTCATTTAGCAACGTGGGTGACAGGGTAAAAACACACCCCACGGCATTGCAATACTGAGACCTAACATGATAGAAAACAAGTGGGTGGTCATAGTTTTAAAAGGAATTTGAAAAAAGATGACAGTTGTACCACCTCAGGAAAAAAAACACATCTTTGGTATATATATAGATATATCTATCTTTGTCTGTATTCTGCTTCTAACCTTAATCCAGAAATAAAAGTGGCATCGCAGATATCTTCTGACGTCTCTGTTCAATTTATCTTATTTTTCTGAGCAGCTGAGAAGCTTATTGATAAGTGGAAGATGCTTTTACTCACTTGAGTGTAACTGTGGATTAGACAAGGCTCCAAATTTGCATTTGAATTATTTTCTATGGCCTTTTAGATGTTAGTTTATATAAAAGTACATAATATATTTAATATCATGTTTTTGTATGTTATTGGTGACATGGGAAGTTTGGGCTGTTGTGGGATATTGCTTATTGTTTTTTTTTTACTATCACTGCATATGAACATGCCTACTTCCATATATAGACCTTATGTAGCTCCGCCACTTTTTAGTGCTGCACTTAAGGTAGAGTGGGGGAAAATGCCCCCCTTAAGGATTATGTCATTTATTTCGGTGAAACAAAAGTTAAATGTGTCCGAAAAAGTTATCATAGTTTTAGTGGCATAAATTATAAATCAAGTATGAAAAATGTCCAGAGTTTTCAAGTTATTAGATTTTTAACAAAAATTGAATTTGTACCAAAGGGGGCGTTTTACCCCACCTATGGGGCAAAACGCCCCCATGGGTGGGGTAAAATGCCCCCTAGTCTGACAAAGCAATTTGCTTTAAACATTTACAGCAAAATCAGAGTACAGGCAGTTTTAGCTTAAAATTTAAAAGAATATAATCAATAATTATGAATTACAAAATTATAATAGCCTATTTGAAACAATTTGTTAGTTGATGCTAACTGGCTAGCTAATTAGCTACCTGATGCTAACAGGTGGCGTTTTACCCCACTGACTATGTTTGAGACAAAAATTATGTCATTACAAAACAACAAGCTTTAAAACACCTTTTTTTTTTTTTTTTTTTTTTACTGTCGAAAATTAGATCATTTACTGTGAAATCCGTTTTCTCTCAGTGTAAGCTTCATGGTGAAAACTTCTACATCACTCTTGCCAACGTAGTCCATAGTTACAATAAAAATTTATCTTGATTTTATCTTGTGATTATTTTGGGAAAAATAATAGGGGGATGTTTTCCCCCACTCTACCCTACTGTCTTCTGTCTTCTGGTTTGTATTTCCACAGCGTGAAGGTAAGGTCATACGAATTTATGAATGAATTGCTTGTTTTAAAATCTTGCTGGTCTACTGACATTTGTTAAGACATCTGCTTTGAACATTACAATGCACATGATAACTTTCGTTAACTCTACAATAAGTAAACCCACTTCATCAGCTATTACTCTTAAGCTGTGATGCTATAGAAATATACAGAGTTACCGCAAAAACAGAAGTTCAGAGACAACATTCTAAAAATGGCTGCACACTTATTTCTCTGAAAAAGTCTGTAGAATCCAAAAAAACAGTACGCCAAAAGAGTAGTCTGTCCAAATTCATAGTATTTGAAAAACGGTAGCCAAGAAGTACCCGGATGACTTAGGGCCTACTATTTCCGTTGAGATAATGGCGGATGTAGTACATCCAAATTTCATAATATATAGAGCAAACATTTTAACTGCTGTGAAGTAAGTTTCAAATCAAATATAGTACCTTCTAGACCAGTGGTTCCCAACCACGTTCCTGGAGGCCCCCCAGCACTGCACATTTTGCATCTCTCCTTTGTCTGACACACCCATTTCAGGTCTTAGAGTCTCTACTAATGAGCTGATGATCTGAATCAGGTGTGTTTGATTAAGGAGACATGGAAAACATGCAGTGTTGGGGGGCCTCCAGGATCGTGGTTGGGAACCACTGTTTTAGACAGTATGCGATTTCGGACACAGTGTCGGCCTGTTGGTTAGTGTGGCAGCAACCCGCTTTTTGAGAACTGTTTTCAATTCTTTAAGTATAAACTTTTTAAATTAGCAGAACATTAGTAGGTAAGTACACCTTTAACATAAAATTAGCCTAAAATGAACAACCCTCTCTTTCATTCATACGCACACATGCAAGACAAACGCAAATGGAAATGAGTAAGAACGCCCACTATTTTCAATTCGGCTTTTAAGCAATAAGAGTGTGGGGTGAAACCTCCCGATGTGATTCTCCCAAACGCGCTGCTTGCGAAGGGTAAAACCTGGTAGGTTGTCTCTTTAAATCAGCGCTGCAGCAGTGATGTGCCCGCGAGCTCAGCCGGTTACAACCATTTCCACCTCTGCAGTGGGTAACTTCACACCACACATGACATTCAGCTTTCACACACATTCTCTTCTACACATTGGTAGATCCCACGCTGAAGTGAAAACTTGTCAGACTCCTTATTAGGGGGGAAGAAGAAATTTTCCAAAAATCCAACCCACGATGTTTCTGAGAAACTGTTTTACTTTTCTTCTCCCTCATTTAGCATTGCTTTAAAAGGAACCACCATTCGGTTTCCTTAACGGTTCAATTAACTAATTATTTTAGTACTTTTGAGGAATAAATATGAGGAGGGGAAAAAGAAATGATTTCTAACTGAATTTATGGCCATCATGTTGCCAAAGATTTCAACAGAAACATATGCTATAACAAATCAAAATTAGCCTAGCCTACATGTCTTACAATTAATCCAAAATGTTACTTTACAGACATTTTAAGGGCTAACAAATAAATACTAAATGTGGTAACATTTATTTGTTTTTACAAATGTAATAATGTGAACAAGATGCCAGTGTCACAGTTTTACATGACGAAAGTAATAACTTGGTGGTCAGTAAGTGAGTCATAAATTCAGTAACAGCTCAGTGAATCAAAAGTGTTTTGATTCACAATAAAGAACCGAATCATGAGAGTCATTTGCTCGAGAATCGGACTAAGATTCTTGTGCTGTATGTTTTTGATTCACTAAAAGAATCGGCTCGTTAGACACTGGTCTCACACTGTGTGTCTCACGCTGTAAGATTCATTGGCGGTGCTGCGGTGCACGGTAGTACGGGAAACATTATCGGTATTTCACCGCATCGGCGGAACAATGAAGATTCGAGAGCCGTTAACAGAACCGAACGTCATGTAAATCACTTGGTTCCGCTATTTTGTTTGAAAAATGGAACCGGTTCCTCGGTTCTCGGTTCAAATCCCAAGACCTGATATTTGTCTTCCTTAGAGATGGAGTATATTAAATGCGCTCACGCTCGTCAAGTCTATCAGATAACGGGACGTAAAGATGGGGTACGACACCAGTTGCTCTCTTAAAAATAGGTAAGGATATATGAGGTAAAGGTTACGTTTAGAAAGTAGCCTATATCTCGTTCTGATCCGGTAAGTGACATTCACAAAATAGGATAGCTCACGAATTCATGCTTTTGCGTTCATTTAAAACATTTTCTGATGAAGTCTTGAGTGTGCCGATATAACGTTAAGGTAAGGGGTGTTGGCTTTGTTTGTTCGTCATAGGATTACGATTTTGGAGACACGAGGGTGTTAAACCGTTCTTAGGGCTCTCAAATGGCAGTGAGACTATTTTAAAACCATCTTTACACTGCCTACGTTGTGAAGAGGTCGTACTGTTGTTTTTCTCGAATGACTGTATTTTAACATTTCACGAGTGATATTTCTAAAGACTTACGTCACGGCAAACGCGCACGTGCCAGACGGAAATCGCCGCAAATGAATGAAGTTCGTCAATTCTGAGCTGACTTTTAACGAGGAATGGTTCATAGTGATGTTCGCTTTGTTTTTTGCTTTTTTCTCGGATGTTCCGCAGCCTCTCCTGCTGGAGAATGACCCCCCCTCAGCGCCTGTCGGAATGCCGTTTCTCTCCGCGTGCACAAGGGCCACGCGCCAGATGGCCACATCATAACCGACTGTGATACTATTGCACTAAAGCTGGACCCTAACTTTGCGGATCTGATGGTGAGTGATTTATAGTACTTCATTTATATTTTTAATTACAATTTAGGACAGTTCGTATTACAAGATAAAACTTTGGTCTCTCTTCCACACACACAAACTTTCGGGCGTGATATAAATCAACTGCTTTTCTTTTTAGTACCAATGCAAGTGAATTGAGAGTTTCTCCCAAACAGACGGGCGTTTACGGTGGGCATTAGCATTGATCTCAGATGTGATATACGAAATTAAAGCGATGCCTCACAATGGCATCGCACCATAGATTATCGTTGCATTTTCTCAGCGGCAGAGAAAAAGGATCCATTTGTTGCAGTGCCAGACGCTTGCTCAATATCGCTGCACTGTTAAATTAACTTTATTCAATTACGTGTAGACGATGCACTGTCTTTAAATCTCTGAAAACGGTAGAGATTGTGTAGAAGGGATTTAGTCAGAGGGTAACCGCACTGGTGGCTCTGGAAGCTGGTGAGAGCGTGCAATGAATATCAATTGTCATTGTCAGCTAATCATCACAAGGGCTGTGGCGTGTCCGTGGCCTTGGTTATTCCTGAGGCAAAGGCGATTTTACTTTGTTTTCCGATTACACTGCTTTTATCTATGACAGCCGCAAAGTATACTCGCGGCTGTATGACGTGGATAGTGGTTTTAATTGTGTGCGTTATGACGTCTACATTGGCTGTATGACGTCGGCTGTCGCCGCTTCCTCTTTTCAGATATCCAGCCAATCAGGTCATTGGTATCAGCCAACCAGGCAAAAGCTTTTTTCTTTCCACCATACAGAAAAGACACATAAGATCACAGCAGCACCATGGAGAGTGCCTTTAGCGCTTTATCTGTTTTAAGCACCAAGGACAGAGACCAGAACCAACTAGGCCTACAGTCAAAGACACTGTTAGGAATTGCCTTAATCTAATAATTTAAGAACATAGATCTTAGCAAGGGCATAACGTTAGGTTTGCTTTGAAAACAGGCACATATTGCAAGGAAGCAGGGGAAAAGATTAAGATAAGATTATACTCTTTGTAAACAAACCAGCTATTAAAACAGTGAATCACAGGACCTTGATCAGAGTGTTGATGCTGAGAAATGCCATTGCGTGGATGTACATCTGGTGATATAGAAAAAATAACATTTATTCCTTCTTATCACAAGACTCAATTTGTATACTTTTCTCAGCCCCACAATATAACTGCTGACTGATTCTGTAAATACATTCTGAATTCCCCCCCCCCCCGCTTACCTGTCGTTAAACACTTTTAAGTTCATTACATTAAGTATTATTCTTCTCTCTGGTCAGTGAAAAACCTGATCATAGGGTAGTCATGTTTGGCACACAATGTACTGATCAACGAATGTTATTTATTTATTTTTTTTTAAAGAGGACCTATTTTGCTTTTTATGTTACGTTATGTGTACTCTGTAATATAGGTGTTTGTGCATATAAACAGTGTGCAGAGTTACAAAGCACAAAGTATGTGCCAAAGAGAGTTCATTGTTTCAACAGAAAACACATCTTAAATGCCTCATTTATAGTAATTTCCGTAATGTTGCTACATCACCATGTAACACATTTGCATAAAGCCCACCTACTGGCTACTTTATAATTTTGAACTCGCTGGTTACAGTTTTCCGACATTTCCGACACACATGCTCTAAGCAGTTGACCAATCACAACAGACTGAGGCCCGCTAACCAATCTGAGCACACTGGGCTTTTCGGAAGGTGGGCTTTAAAGAAAACAAAACTAAAACAGACTGATCAGAAAGAGGATGAAAACAGGTACTGCTGCAATGTAAATAAAAATGTTTCTGAACATAAAATCATATAAACCAATTCTAGAAGACCCTCTGAACCCAATTATGAACCTAAATAAGCATAATACTTTAATAATAATTAAAAAAAAGTTCATTCAAGCCAGATTTGAACTGACAACTTCTTTTACTTAAGGCAAGATATATTCCGCTTAACCAGCTCATAATCAGAGGTGGCATTAGGGGAGTTAAAAAGTCTCTACAATGACACCAATGAGACCTCATAGAAGTATGTGAAACCCTGAGTAGTTTGGGACCATATATTGGTCAGGAGACTTCTGATTTGGTTGGTTTGGGACATTTTCTTACCATGTCTACCATCTAATCATACATCTATAGAGCTCAGAAGGCTTTTAAATGTAGTCAGCAACAAGTTGTTTCTTCTATTTATTCGAGGTCTTCTTTGTGTCTATGTAGTGCCTTAACTTCTACAGTTTTTGAAATTAGGTGATTAGGATCACCCTGAAGATCTTTAAATATTAATAGATACAAATAAATAAATGGACATTAAATATTGATTATTTCATTAGCCTTCTTGTAGAGACCGTGGAGAGAAAAAACACAAGTTAAATAGGAAACACAGATAGCGTGGATGAGCGGTCAGTTGTGAGCGGTCTCATTGCCTGTGTACAAAAATACCTGACTGCTGAATGCTGCAAATGACCAATCAGAATCGAGTTTTTCAGAGAGCTGTGTAAAAATACAAAGTATGTTTTCCCGAGCGCCACATTATCCATTAGACCTTGCAAAAGAGCTTTTTCAGATTACAGAGGACATGAAAGTGCAAGGGATGTGCAGAGCAGCTCTTTTAAACCGCACACGAGTGCACACTTTCCACTAGGATTATAGTGAAGATCATAGCTCTCTACCACCAACATTGCAGATGAAAATTGAATTGCATACTGAAGTCAGTTTAATTATAGATCATATGGTAATTCATTTTAGTTGTTTATACGGAAGCAAAATCTTGAAAACTAAACAGTATTCGTAGAAAGAATGCAAAGATGGTTGTTATATAATGAGTGTTTTACTGCTTTTTGTTTTGTGCTGTGTGTAAGAGAGAGTAGGAAAAAAGAGAGCATGTGTTCATGCAGGCCTGTAGGCCTTCTGGATGCACATGCACATGACTTATATATTGCACAATGTATGTTTTTAACATTTGCGTATGTGTGTGTATGTGTATGAGTGTGCATAGTTGCTATATGTTTATGAATATATCTGTAAACGCCTGCAACAAACCCAAGCAGTCATATTCTGTTGGAGAGATGAGTCTGTGCACTGGAGCAGACTGATTGACCAAGTTTTGTCTCCAAGATAAGCATGCTCACTGAGGCACAAAGAAGGAGAAGCCAAGAACACTCTTAATGCTCAAGATGCATCAAAGACCTAAATATGGAGGAGTCACGCCAATTTTTATGACATGATATTAATAGGTTTTATGAGGTTGAACGGTTTTAGCTTAGTAGAACGCTTTAAAGACACTGTACTGATTAATCAATTTCAATGCTTCATTAAATATCACTTTCCTCATACGACTGCGAGAAAAGTGTCAATCACATTGGCCCCTGAACGTACGATGTCCCCTAATCAATTTAAGGGCCAGAGGCTGATGCTATTTCACTAATCATATTGAATCCAAGCACAGCCTGTCTGAGTGAGAAAGCATGGTGTCTTAGTGACAGCAGCCGGTCCTTTCCTATTGTTTCACTGCCTCCATTTGCTTCAGAATTGGATCTGTCAGTTTTCATATGATCACCATCTCAAAACTCCCTACAATTCGTCTCTCAGTGGCACACATTTTAGAAGTCATGTTTTATCAGTTTTAGCATTTGCGTAGTATATTTAGGTTTCTTTTTGCAAGTCTGTGATACTGTGATTGCATTTACACTTCCACCAAAATGTGGTCTCAACTGGTCTGGAATGTTACTACTTGAAGAAAGAGGGTCAGTGCGCAGAATGATAGCAGGTCCTACTGAGCGAGCGATGATCCTCTACCTCTCTGCATGCTCGTTGGCTGAGACCTTAAATGGCATCTCTTCAGAGCTCACTTTTCATTCACTGACCTTTTTTCTAGTTGCTTGCTGATTGGCTAAGACCTGAGGTTAGCAGGTCCAGTCATGTGATTTAATTAAATGAATCCATAAATATATGGATGGTCCAATGCTTATGTCCTGAATATGATTAGGTAGGTGTTAGGCAGATCGATAGATTAATTTATACTATATTTTGGCTAAAACCAAGCTGGAAATGAGAAGTGAGTTTAGCAGCTCAGTCATGTTATTCAATTAAATTTTGTTATAAATACTGGTGCATAGATATACACTGTTATGGAAGCAGACTGGACACTGAGGATTATCATACAATGTAATGTTTATTGAATTCAGCAATGGGTAAGCAGTCGATGGAGGTGAGTAGAGTCTTAGACACTTGATGCAATGGAGAAAGGATATACTGATATGGTTTTGTCTTGCCAGGAACTCGTGGATGCTGAGGAGCTGCACACACCCCAGGATGCTGGTGGAGGAGAGGTTGGATGATCAACGGAGTGGAACAGACGATGGGGATCCAAGGAATCAACAATGGAGCGGAACAGGAGCTAAGTACAAAAACAGGTTAGTATCAGGTGAGTAATAGCGAAGAGTAATGAGAGTCCACTTCGTATAGATGAGATCAGACAATTGACTGGAGTGGGGTGTGTGCTTAAGTAGTGCTGGGGTGATTGGGTGCCAATGAGGTGCAGGTGCCTTGAATTAGTACTCAGGTGACTGAGATCGTTGTGATGAATTGGTGATGGAGCCTGGCTGATCTGTGACATTACCCCCCTCTCCACGGCCCGCTCCTGAGGGCCAAGGGGGTCGACGGCGTGGTGGTCTACCTCTGGCTCTGGATCCTGGAAGATCTGGGAAGTTGGAATGGAATTCCTCAATGAGAGCCGGATCCAGAATGTCATTCTTGGGAACCCATGACCTCTCCTCTGGGCCGTAACCCTCCCAATCTACGAGGTATTCCAGACGACCACCACGATGTCGGGAATCCAGGATCGTATGAACCTCATAGATGGCACCATCCTCCAGAATCTGCGGGAGAGGGGGTTTCGTACTTGGGCCAGGCTTTGTGGAGGGAGGAACAGGAGAGTGGTAAGGTTTTAGCAGAGACACATGGAAAGTGGGGTGAATCCTTTACTGTGGAGGTAGATTTAGCAGAAAAGTGACCGGGTTGATCTGTCTCTGAATGGTGAAGGGGCCAGCGTATCTGGGAGCGAGCTTCCTACAGGGCAGGCGCAATCGGATGTCTCTTTTTGACAGCCAGACCTTCTGTCCCGGTTGGTAAGGAGGAGCGTCGGACCTTTCGAAGGTCTGCTGTCATCTTGTGCCTGCGGATAGCTCATTGAAGATGATGGTGTGCTTCGTCCCAGACCCTCTCGCTCTCTTGGAACCAGTAATCCATCGCAGTAACATCAGACGGTTCCCCGGTCCAGGGGAACATGGGTGGCTGGAAACCGAGCATGCACTAGAAGGGAGTAAGTCCAGTAGATGACTGACGAAGGGAGTTCTGGGCGTACTCGGCCCATACAATGAACTGGTTCCAAGAGTGCTGGTGGCCGTGGTAGATGGTTCGCAGGAAACGTCCTATTTCCTGGATTTTCCTCTCCGTCTGCCCGTTGGTCTGAGGGTGATAGCCAGACGACAGACTTACGGTCACACCTAGTAGTTTGAAGAAGTTCTTCCATACATGGGAGATAAACTGAGGACCCCGGTCGGAAACAATATCTTCGGGAATGCCGAAATACCTGAAGACATGGTTGAACATAAGCTCGGCTGTCTCCATAGCCGTGCGCAGATTCTTGAGGGGGATTAATCGGCAGGACTTGGAGAATCGATCCACAATAACCAGAATACAGGTATTTCCATTGGAGACAGGTAAGTCTGTGACAAAATCTACCCCTAGGTGTGACCATGGCCGGTTGGGAAGGGGCAGCGGGAGGAGCTTGCCTGCTGGGAGATGGCGAGGGCTTTTGGAGATGGCACACTCCTCACAACCCTGTCTTCTCCTTCTTTGGGGCCATGCAGGCGCTACAGGCATCCGCTTTGGTGTTCTTGGATCCTGGACAGTAAGAGATACTGAAATTAAAGCGTGTGAAGAATAATGCCCATCGCGCCTGCCGTGGATTGAGCCTCTTAGCTTCCTTGAGGTATTGTAGGTTCTTATGATCAGGGAGCACTGTAAAAGGGTGTTGAGCTCCTTCCAGCCAATGCCTCCACTCTTCCAGGGCCAGCTTGATGGCAAGAAGTTCTCTGTTGCTGATATCGTAGTTACGTTCCGCCGGGCTGAGTTTCCGTGAGAAGAAGGCACATGGATGGAGTTGCTCGGGGTTCCCCTGCTGCTGGGATACGATCGCTCCGACACCTGTAGTAGAAGCATCAACCTCAACAATGAACAAACTCTGGGGATCAGGATGTACGAGGATAGGAGCTTGGGTGAAGGCTTCTTTCAAACTTTCAAAGGCATCGTTGGCTGCTGGGGACCAGGACAGAGACTTGGGCTTGTTGTGGAGTAGGTTGGTAAGAGGACTGGTGAGGGTACTGTAGTTCTGGATGAATCAGCGGTAGAAATTAGAGAATCCCAGGAATCATTGGATTTCCTTGATGGTAGATGGAATTGGCCAGGTCCTGATAGCTTCCACCTTCCCCTCGTCCATCCGGATGCCACTACTGTCAATATGATACCCAAGAAACTAAATTGTGGACTGGTGGAAAGAACATTTCTCTGCCTTGAGGAAGAGTTGATGCTGTCGCAGTCGTTGGAGGACCTCCGCAACGTGGTGGCGATGTTCGGCCAAGCTCCGAGAGTAGATGAGTATTTCGTCAATATATACTAGGACGAAGCGGTGGAGATCCTCTCGGAGCACCTCATGCATGAAATCCTGGAATACGGAAGGGGCGTTGACCAGGCCATTTGGCATAACCAAATATTCATCGTGGCCGGTAGGGGTCACGAAAGCAGTCTTCCACTCGCCCCCCTCACGTATCCGGATGAGGTTGTACGCACTGCGGAGGTCTAGCTTGGTGAAGATGGTGGCACCACGGAGATGTTCCAAGGTTGCTGGGACGAGAGGAAGCGGATAACGGAATTTAACAGTGATATTGTTCAAGGTCCGGTAGTCGATACAAGGCCGCAAGCCTCCGTCCTTCTTGGCCACGAAAAAGAAACTTGAAGCAGCAGGGGACGTGGAAGAGCGGATGTAACCTTGTTTGAGTGCCTCTTCTGTGTACTCCTCTATGGCCTTCTGTTCGGGAAGTGACAGAGGATAAATTTTCCCTTTGGGCACTGGCTCACCTAGTAGGAGATCTATTGCACAGTCCCATGGTCGGTGAGGAGGGAGTTGGGAGGCCTTCTTCGGACAAAAGACGTCACTGAAGTGGGCATAACAGGTTGGTATATCAATTGATTGTTTCTCCAAAGGGCTTTCGATGGTGGTGGAATTCAAGAATAGAGTCGGCTTGACTGGCGATGGTGGTTGAGTCAGGTGAGGAAAGCAATCCGGAAAGCACTGGTGACCCCACTTCAGGACGTCTCCTGTGCGCCAAGATATTTGGGGTTCATGAAGAGCGAACCAAGGCCTCCCGAGGATTATGTCCGTGGTGGCTTCCTCCAGAACCAGTAAACTGATGTCCTCTTCATGAAGGAGACCTACTCGTAGACGTACGGGACCAGCATTGAGTTTGATATCATGACGGCTCAGAGATTTCCCGGTTATAGAGTGGACTTGGTAGACCTTGGGGTTGATATTTGTAGGGATCTTGAGTTGGCGGTAGAGGCTCCCCGAAATAAAGTTCCCGACAGATCCTGAGTCGAGGAGGGCATTGTCGGTTAACATGGATTCTGGGACTGGTTCTGGAGGATGGTTGGCCTCTGGGGGATGTTGGAGAGGAGTGCAACGGTTCAACGGGAATTGTTCCTCAAAGCAGGCCTGCATGCGGGTAGAACAACGAACAGAGAGTTGAATCAAATTTTCCAATCCACAGGTGTCATCATAACCGGCCAATTGGAGGCCAATGAGGTGCAGGTGCCTCGAATTATTACTCAGGTGACTGAGATCGTTGTGATGGATTGGTGGTGGAGCCTGGCTGATCTGTGACATACACTACAGTTCAAACACGTTTTTTTTTTTTAAATATTAATAAATTAATACTTTCATTCAGCTAGGATGCATTACATTTATTAATCTTTCCATTCATCAAATAATTCTGGAAAAATAATAAGCAATGTAACTGTTTTTAACACTGATGATCATAATATTTTCTTGAGCACTAAATCGGCATGATGAATGATTTCTGAAGAATCAGTTGGTACTGAAGACTGGAGTAATGACATTTTAATTTTTTAAAACAAAAAACAGGTATTTTAAATTATAACAATATTTTACAATTTTCCTGTGTTTTATTTGATCAAAAGGATCAAATAAATGCATACTTGGTAAGCATAAGAAACTTGGAAAAAAATCTTACTGACCCCAAACTATTGAATGATAATATATATAGTTTGGAATCAACTTTTGTCTGGGAAAAAACACAGTTTATTGTCAGTGAAAGGGGTGGTTGGTCACAGAGCTTGAAGAGTGGGCACAATCTCATCAAACTGCCATCGATAGGTGGATGAGCAATGGAGTGCATGTGTATGTTTGTGTGTAATCACCACAGACATCCCTTGGAGTTTATTTTTACCCAACCCTAATGGAAGATTGTATTTTGGTCTGATATTTTGAGATTTCTTACAAGTAAGTTGGTTTACCTACAAGAGCTTTGGCTGACTCTGCTGATATCAAATAAAAATCCTAAAAGAGTGACAAACACTGCTTTTACTTAGGCCTATATACACTACACAGTGAAATTCAGATAATTCCTGTAGTGAGGTGACACTGATTAGATCTTTATTTAGTACAAACTCTGACTATAGCATACCCCAAAGCCTTGATAACCATTTTATGGGCACACTGTTTGAAATGACTTCCTCTGCTTTGGGGCACTAAAGGAGTTGATATTAATCAGCATTAACTTTCAGTGCAACAGTGGTTCGATGTCTTAGGGCATTAATGGTACGGTATCTTTGCTGAAGAACTGAGGTCAAAGGATCAATAATGTGACGCTGAGTGATGCTTTATGGGGAACTGATTAATGGGCAGCAATTGTGCTGATCTCACCTTGGATTGAGGCAGACATGCACTCTGGGAGACAGGACATAATTGGCTCAAGTGCAAAAAAACACTGCAAAGCTAAATCATAATATTACCAGGATTTTAGGGTTACATTTACTTTTCGTTGTATGATAATTTCAACTTGTATGTTGCGTTTTCATTTATATGTAAGCTGTCATTTAATTTTCAAATGGCCAATCTTGCTGTGCTTCCAGAGATTGAAGGAAGTGTTGAATGGGGTTTGCATATTTGTCACACATATATAAAGATGGAGACTAAGGGAAATTGGCTGTTGTAATGTGGAGCGTAGAGTGTATTCAGTCTGTTGGAGTGTAAAGACATGCATGTACATCTGTGGTGCTGCTTTCCAGAGGGGAAGGAGCCCTTCAGGCACACAACAAAGGGGCTCTTCGGGCTGGGTGATAAAATAGACATGCTGAAAGAGATTGATGCGTATGGGGGCGTAGTCTTTGGCTCACAGGGACAGCGCTTCCTTCTTGTATTGTTTCTCTTTCTTCCTGTCTCCTCCTCCAACTCGCCCCTTTTTCTTTGATTTGGACAGATAAAACTGTGTTAATGGTCAGTTTCTTAAATCCAACAGCTTTATTCATATTGTGTTCATGTGTGTACTGCCACACATACTTTACCACTAAGAGACTGCAAATGTTAGAAGCAGAGACAGACACTAGCAGTATGCATTATAAAATCATATAGAAGCAAATAAGCAGACTGACTTTTTTATTCTGATTTTATTGACAGGATTTAAAGAGGGTGCTGTCCTTTCCTCCATATCCAGGGGATTATTTGCACCCAGTGGTGTACGCCTGCACTGCAGTGATGCTGCTCTGCCTGCTGATTTCTATCATGACATACATTGTACACCACAGGTATGTGTTCTATTGCAAATAAGCTGCATTTAATAAATTATTAAATACAGTATAGATCTGAAAAATAAGCTGTGTAGTTAGTGATTAGTTTATTAGAGTTAAAATTCTGGTAGATGTTATGTCATATATACTACTTTTCAGAGGTTTGAAAAGTAGTGTGTGTATATATATATATATATATATATATATATATATACAGTAAAAACAGTAATATTTTGAAATATTATTACAATTTAAAATAACTGTTTGAAAATATTTTAAATATTTAATTTATTTCTGTGATGGCAAAGCTGAATTTTCAGCAGCCTCAAGTCTTACTCAAGTCTTCAGTGTCACATTATCATTCAGAAATCATTCTAATATGCTAATTTAGTGCTCAAGAAAGATTTATTATAAATGTTAAAAGAAGATTTGCAGCTTAATATTTCTGTGGAAACTGCAATACATTTTTGTTTAATTTTTCTTTAATGAATTCACAAGAACAGCATTTAATTGAAATAGGTTATTTATTTATTTATATATTTATTTATATATTTATTTATCTTACGAACCCCAAATATTAATGTAGTATGACAGATGGATAAATAGTCTGTTTATCTTTTTGAATGAGAAAAACAAGAATTCTAATTTAATAATAGATTAATAATATCTTTTTGGGATGCTTATTAGACTGTCCTTAAAAAAGAATTTGGTTACTAGACAATCGTGTTTTTGTGTGGAATGTGTGTGTAAACTCAAAAGCTTCATGTAGGACACAGTATGAAAATGATTGCTTTGGTATAAATGGATAAATTAACAAGCCTAAGTTTAAGCTGAAATTACTTTGAAATGAATTCACAGTTAAATAAACATCAGTCTATAAATATCTATAGGCCTTATTAATATTTTCATAAAATAATGTATTTGTTTTGGTCCAGTGTATTTCTGCAACCAAAGTTTAGTGTTAATGTGTAATGAAATCTAGTGAAATGTTGTGTTTTAAATGCTGCCTTTTTGCATTGTTAAACCGTTTGCTTCAGTCAAAAATAGTTTACAGTTTTCCTCCACTCAAAACATGCCATTTGTAGCACGAGTACTAACACTGGAAGGTCACAGTAGGGAATATTTTTGGGACAGACTGCCACGATAGCGCTGTGATCCTGAGTCAGACCGCCAATATTTATAGTATCACCCCTGACTGTCACAGATATTTCCAGTGAGTAATGCTTGCTCTGTGGAGAAGGGGCCACTTCTAACCTTAGAGGGACAGTGCCAAATTTAGTGAAGCGCTCTACTTCGAGATACTTTGCAGATGAGTGAAAAAGATTCTTTAGTCATAGCATTGTGCTTCAAAGGCAGTTACTTGTTCCCTTTAGTAGTAAGCTGTTGATGTATTACTCAAGGCGCAACTGTCTCTTCATCTGATATGAGTGTGTGTGTGTCTCTGCAGCATAATCCGAATCAGCAGGAAAGGATGGCACATGCTCCTCAACTTCCTCTTCCACACTGCCATGACGTTTGGGGTGTTTGCAGGAGGCATCAACCAGATCAAGTACCCTGTGATCTGTCAAGTGGTAAGTCTCCCAGTTCTCTACCCTGTTTCTTTGGCCTGAGTGAACCACATTACTCACGCCCTGTGTCTGTGGCTCTCAGCTCAGAGTCACTAGCATATGGCCTCTTTGACTCCCGAATTGGCATGGTTGCCATTTACTAAGGCACAGAGGGCTTTGTTTGGCACGGCTGCCCAGTGTTGAGAGGCTAATGCACTGGGGTTCTAGGATTGCCATGGACTTTCAAAGTGTAGCACTTATTCCATCACAGACAATTTCCAGCCTGGACCAGTGAGTTAGATTCATTTGATTATGTTTATAGCTGCACACTTATTAAACATATTTTAATTAATGACAGCAGTTGATTCACTGTCAGTGAAGCTTTAGAATTAAAAGCATCAGATTTATGATAGGAGGCATAATGAGCATAAATTTGAGATGCGGCCTAAACACAGTATATATACATTGGGGCGGTGAAGGTAAAATACTGTATGATAAAAATGACTGTAATATTCGTCTACTTTCACACTAATCAAGAATTAAAACAAAAATGACATTTGTTAAAATAAAATTATAACATAAAAATATTAGAATTGTGAATATCGACTTTTTACTAGAGACTACTGCATTTTAAATTATGGGAGGCACTTCTGGTTTGGTGATGTTCCACTCAAAACAAATAATTTAAAATCATAAGATCGCACTACAAATAATCCTTATCCGATAGATGTAAATTTTATTTTTAGACGTCAGGAGAATAACATAACTATTGGTATTTTAATGTGTATTACAAGAATTACCATGGTATATTACAATGGTATAACAAGAATATCTGTGTTAAGAGCTCTGCATTATTTAACTCCTTATTATTTTCATTTTTCCTTTGTTTTCCACTGTAACTGTATGAAGGAAGACAACATATACTGCACATTCGTGGTCTGCTCTCCCGATTTAATTTATGATATATCCCATGAATAATTACCTGGAATGCACCAAGAATCTCTTGTTTTTCTCCTGAAATCCTCACGTCTCTTTCCAGGTTTGTTTTCACACAGATTCTTTAAAATGTAATTGTCTCCTCTTTTCACTTCTAATCCTTATCAGTTGTGGAATGTTTCTAAAGCAGGTAAATACAATATTTGTTATCTATTAAATTAAGGGAAATTGCTTTGAAATATTCTCATTCGTTATTATTAATGAACAATTTTGATTAAGGCAATGTATGTTACATAGGGTAACATGATATTTAAAACGTGCATGATATTGTTGACGGAAATAATCAAGCTTTTGGAGTTATTCATGATATGTTGAAAGTAATTTGTTAATGCTTTTACACTTTTAAATTTCCTTTTAATGATCGATGGTTGAAGGGCGTGTAGAATAATGTCAGCTCATTGTACCCAGTTTTTGAAAATGCTTATTGCGTTCATAGAGCAAACCATTCGCTGATTGTTTACGGTGTAACAGAGGTTACTCCCATAATTCATGCAAAGCATCATTGGGCACAGGAAAAAGGTGGATAAGTATTTCTTCGAATTTCAGTTCATTTAAATTCTAGTTCCTTCATATTCAAACTGCAAATCTGTGTCCTGTTTGCTCAAATTAAATTCAGGAATTGAATTGGTGTTTAAAAAAAGAAATTCTCATTTACATTCAGAATTGGTGCATAAAACTGGAAAATATATTTTTTTTACCAAAATGTCACGATCAGCACTGTAACTGTATGTAAGAATGACTGACAAAGGAAGTTTGATTGGAGGAAACTGTAATAAAGTTGCACAATACAAAACATAGTGTTTCATTGCTGGATGATGTCAAAGGAATGCATGTGCCAGATGAAGACGGAGAGCAAATGATGAGAAATATGCAAACATTTGGCCAATTGAATGGAATAATGTGGTATTTTACCACTGCCATGCATTTCTTCCCCAGGTGTGTAGCCAGAGATGGACAAACAGTGTGATGCAAATGAGCGCTTGTGGCCAAATGATGCCGATTTGACAAGAATTGTCTCCATAGCTGTGCTAATTGTGTATGTGTGGTGATGGATGTATTTTATGGATAAATGTAGATGCTTAATTTTGTTGTGCAGTACAGTGCCCTCTCAAACAAGCAGGCATGGGCCCATGCCCAAGTGGTGGGCATCAGAGGGAGGGAGGAAAAGAGTCATACCATGACAGATGCAGTTAAATTAGATCTGAATCTGAAAATTTTTTGAACTTTGGTGATCAAATGTTCTCATTATGTCACAAAATATGTATAATGATTAATGTTAAATGAAACATTTGCAACTTTAATGAAAGCACATTTTGTACTTTGTGAGTTTTGAGAATTTGTGGTTTACAGTATACATCCCAGTGCTAGTTTCTGTGTTGGAAAAAAAAAAACTGAAATAGAAGAAAAACTACAGCTCAAAAGTTTGGGGTCCGTAGGATTTTTATTTTCAAAGAAATCAATACTTTTATTCAGCAAGGATGCATTCAGTTGATCAAAATTGACTAAAGATTTGTAATGTTACAAAATATTTGTTTCAAATAAAAGCTGTGAACCTTCTGTTCCTTCTAAATATATATATATATATATATATATATATGTATATATAATGGTTTCCACAAAAATATTAAGCAGCACATCTGTTTTCAACATTAATAGTTATGAGAAATGTTTCTTGAGCATCAAATCAGTAGAATCAGTTAGAGCTCAATTAAAGCTGATGTGACACTTAAGACTAGAGTAATGACTGCGGAAAATTCAGCTTTGCCATCACAGAAATAAATTACATTTCAGGATATAGTAAAATAATAAACATGTATCTAAATTGTAGCAATGTTTCATAATATTACTGTTTTTATTTTATTTTGATCAATTAAATGCAGCCTTGGTAAGCATAAGAGATTTCTGTAAAAACATTTTAAAATGTACAGACAGGCTCTTAACTTTTGAGTGGTAGTAGTTTGAATCTGTAATAGTCTTGTACTGCTACTTGGTTTTAGTGTTTTTAGGGTCAGTGTTTTGATGTGTGTGAATATTCGCTTTTAGAAAAGATTAAGCTGATTCTGAGACCTGTATGAAGTATTTGGCACTTAACTGCTGTGTCAAGCTGGAAAAGACAACTGTGTATGAGTTTAGAAAAAGTATACTTTATATTGAGTACACCTGTCTGGTTTCTGAAAGATCATTATATTTATGTGACAGTTTGTCCTAACATTTATTTATAGAGTATTTACATTTTCCTAGTTATAAACAAAAAATTATTTCATGTTCACTTTTTATACATGTACACACAGTTTTTTGAAAAAGCATGACAGACATTCACAGCACATAATTTACATTCAGTGTCCATATAAATGTCATATATATCCTATATGAATGGATGGGTGGGTTGGTTGGATGCATTTATGCGCATTGGAGCAAAGAGGACAACAGCATGACCTCGTTGTCTGAGGAGGATTACCTCAAACTCCCCCCTCAGTGCATCCTTCCTCAAACACACACACACACACACACACACACACACACACACACACAGCTGCTTATGTTTTCTGTGCCAGTCTGCTCTCTATGAGTGAGCTTTCAGTGTTTAATGTTTCGTCTTGTTCGTTGACAGGTTGGCATTATCTTGCACTACTCCTCTCTCTCTAGCATGCTATGGCTGCTCTTCACTGCCAGGAATCTTTGCAAGGAGGTGTCCAAAGCTCCACCTATACCTCAGGACAGGGACCCTCCCACCCAACCACGCCCTAAAGCCACCATTTTCAGGTACACAGCATGAAGGCCTATGAATTTACTAAAGGTTGAGAATTCTGATTCAGTAGTGGTTCTTTTTCAAGACAGATAGATAAAATATATATACACTACCATTCAAATGTTTGGGGTCGGTAAGATTTTTTCAGTGTTTTTCAAAGTCTTTTATGCTTACCAAAGCTGCATTTATTAATCTGCATTTTATTAATCAAATATACAATAAAACAGGAAAATTGTGAAATATCATAATTTAAAATAACTGTTTTCTATTTTAATATACCTTAAAATTTAATTTATTCCTGTGATGGCAAAGCTGAATTTTCAGCAGCCTTTACTCCTGTCTTCAATGTCACATGATCCTTCAGAAATAATTCCAATATGCTCATTTGTTGCTCAAAAAAATATGTTATCGATGCTGAACACAGTTCTGCACAATTAAGCAGTGCTGCTTAATATTTTTGTGGAAACCATGATACATTTTTTTCAGGATTCTTTTAATAGAAATTTCAAAAGAACAACATTTATTTAAAAAAGAAATCTTTTGTAACTTTATAAATGTCTTTACTGTCGCTTTTGATTTTATTCCTGAATAAGAGTATTCTTTTTTTTTTTTTTTAATCGACCTCAAACTTTTGACAGTGGTGTTTATTTATTTTTTTTCTTTTAATTGGTATGCAATGTACAGTATTTGTTGTTAGTGAAAAGTTAAATTTTTACAGTTGTATATTTCATTAGATATGAAATTCTTTGTAAGACAAAATGAAAATCTTTCTGTCTTTTTTTTCCCACCCTCATCTTGTCAGGTTTTATCTGGTCAGTGGTGGGATCCCTCTAATCATAGTGGGCGTTACGGCTGCTGTTAGCTTGGATAACTACGGTAGCAGAGATGACGCCCCTTAGTAAGTATCACATTTACAGGTAGCGCCCAATTAGCTGTCAGTTGTAATATGTTTACTTCGTTTTTAGTAAACCAGTAAAAATCACAAATGTCACTGATTCCGGGAGATGTATCTTAATTAATGCTATAAATTACCATGAGGTCTGTAATTAGATCTAGAGTGGTAACGACACTGTCAGTTTAATCATTGTCTCTGTCTGTGTTGCAGCTGTTGGATGGCCTGGGAGCCCAGTCTTGGGGGCTTTTACGGACCCACTGCCTTCTTGGTCTTGGTAATGTGCATCTACTTTCTATGGACATTCGTGCAGCTAAAGCGGCACCCGGAGCGCAAGTATGAGCTCAAGGCCATGACCGAAGAACAGCAGCGTCTAGCCGTGGCTGAAATCGGTCACTGCCACGCTGTCAGCGGAGAGCCAGGTGAGCACGGCGATCACACAGGCTGCACAGCCATCACAGCCTCCATGCTGGCCAACGAACACTCTTTCAAAGCTCAGCTGAGGGCCACCGCCTTTACTCTCTTCCTCTTCCTGGCCACCTGGGTTTTCGGAGCGCTGGCCGTATCACAGGGCCATTTTCTAGACATGATCTTCAGCTGCCTATACGGAGCGTTTTCAGTCACCTTGGGGCTTTTTCTGCTGATTCAGCACTGTGCAAAACGTGATGACGTGTGGCACCGGTGGTGGGCCTGTTGCCCCAACAAACCAAAGGTGGAGGTCAACGGAGAAGCGGCGGGGAGCTCCGCCCCCCCTACTCAAATTCACAGCCATACGCCATCCCATGGGCAGAATCAAATCCACTGCCAGGTCGACTCGTCCTGCCCGGGTAAACCATTGCTTTCCCCGCACCTACACTCCCCTTTGGCCCACTGTAAGTTGGGTACTCTGCCCTCCACCCAGAACCACACGAGCACCTGCTGTGCCACCCTTCACAGTCCCTCTTTCTTGATTGGGGGCACGACCCGCCCGCAGTCCCTCCCTGATGAACTGCCCCGGCCAACCCTTCCCCTGCAAAGCTGCCTGAAGGACAGGTCTAAGACTCGTTCCTTCAACCGACCTCGGCCCTGCCTCAGGGACTATTCTTATCACATGACCTCCACCAGCATGGACGGCAGCGTGCACAGCTCCCACCTGGACAGCCCCCACAGCGTGCACCTGGACAACCCTCTCACCTGCCACACGTCCCACTTGGACACTCAACTCTCTTGTCACAGCCCCCACCCGGACAACCAGCTGCGCTGCCCCAGTCCCAGTCCTCACCTCGAGAGCTTGGCCTCGCACGGCCTTCACGATAGCCTCTCCTGCCACAGCGCACACTTGGACAGTCAGCTCTCCTGCCACAGACACATGTGCTGTGCCAAAGCAGACCCATTCTCGAGCATATGCTGCCATAAAGCTGACACGTTTGTCAGCCCTTGCCAGGCGGAGGATCCTGACACGGATCCGCTGGTGTACAGTTGCGCAAAAATGGCCGATAAAGAGGACGAAACCATGCTGCACTTGGATATAACCCCTCCGAAGGCCACTCTGTCGTGCTCCCAAGCCACGCTCAGCAGGAAAGGCACCCTCAGCCGGAGAGGTACGCTGAGTCGGAACAGTAGTCAGCATGAGGACTACGTACTTACCTCTGATTCCACAGGTAACATTAGGACTGGACCTTGGAAAAACGAGACAACCGTGTAGGCCTGTGAATGACGTGCTAACCTGTTTCTCTCGCCTGAGCTAAACTACTGTGTAGTCCCAGGGCTGTTACCCAAAGGCCCTCTCTTCTTTGAGCTAAGCTACTGTGTAGTCCCTCTGCTGTGACTTCCCCTCTCTCACCCGCCCCATATACCTTCTCGTCCCCTTTAAAGAGGTTTGAACCTCTGCTTACCTCTTCTCAGACTTCATCTCATGTCTCATCCCAGCTCCATTCGGTTTGTCTTCTTGCCATTTTGATATGGCAGCAAGATCACATGCCATACATTTTAATTTGGATGATCTTTTATAATCAAACTGATTTTTGTACATGTGTTTTTGGGTATGGTAACATAATGTGCAATTATGTCGTTGTGGATGTGTGTGTGTGAGTGTGTGTGTTTAGTAGGTGAGAAAGAACCGAGTGCATGTATTTGTGTCTGTTTGCATGTGACAACATGCTTGTGTGTATATAGATAGCAAGATTTCCATTCGTGCAAGAAAAATCCTCTGTTTTAGAGCCAAAATCTCCCACATTTGTGTTTAGCCTTTTAATAAAAAACTCTAAATGGATTGCCAAGTGTGAAAACACCAGCCCTTAATTAGATTTTTACTTTTAAGGAAAACTGTGAATTATCACTAATGAAATGAAGATGAATCAATGAACATATATGTGAGTTACAGTCTATGTGCCAAACAGTATAATAATTCAAATACAACTCTTAAAACTGAGATCCACCCCAAAGTACCAAGTAGTCTGTGAATTGTGGATAATGGTGTGTGGTTGTCACAACGAAGCTGTCATTTTTTTCATCTACAGACATAAAAACAGCAAACAAATAGGCTCCCTGTGTTTCCATGGTGACAAATCATGAAGAGAGGTACCCAGTCAGAATGCATTTTGAACTGCACATGTGATGTATGCACATACAGTATTTAGTTACTGGCAACGAGGTGCAGATCAGTTCAAGTCAATGGCCTTATAGAATGTATTGGTTTTGCATTGATCAAAAGTCTTATGTTGCACTAAAGCATTAAAGCATGCTCACCATAATGTAGGAAGCAATCATTTACATGCCTAACGAGCTACATATAGCTACATATATTCATGTGATTTACAGGATCACGTCTTAGCTTACTGGAAACACTCATGGTTATTTATTCTGAGCCAAAAGAAAAAAAAATGGAGGGCTTCACTTTCTACATTAGAAGAAAGGATTCTTATTAACAGTTTATCACTGTGCCGACTCACCTTGCTCACAAAAATTGTCTGATTTAACATAATGGAAGCTCATCTGTCAAATGAGCAGTGAGTAAATGAAGACAAAAGGGAAAAAAAATGCATCGGTGCCAACTCATATTGTAAATAATTATCAGGAACGTTGATTCAAAACAAGTAAATCAAGAATAAAATGGAATCTGAACACTAAATCACATGGCAAGTTCACTGAAACATGAGGGCACATGACCAGAATTTTGATTTAAGAAATGGATCAAATTTACATAACATTCTTCTATTTATTCTTCATTTAATTATTTTGAATCAGCACACCCAATTTACAGTATATAAATTGGTCCAGATGCAACTTAATATATGATTTGGTGTGCATATTTTATTCTTGATTTAAATGGAGACATACACATGATCACACATGAAATCTGCCAATAGCTACATGTGTCTATTTTCATTTAAGGGGTAATATAATTTTTTTAAGTGCCATGTGATCGTATTTGTCTCTTTTTGTTCTTAATAACATGTGCCATTATTTAATCAGAATGGCAAATGAAGAGTAAAGTGAAACATTTGGAAGATTCCTTGTTTATATTGTGTTTCTTTGTGAGCTCAGGGATCATGTTGCATTTACAACTACACCAGATATAAAATTGCATGAAATTAATATTGGCTATTGACCCCAGAGTGTTGCACCATCAAATTTAAAAATTAAATAAATAATTTAAAAAAAATTATATATATATATATATATATATATATATATATATATTTTTTTTTAACTCAAATTGCCCTTCACCAACCAACCCATGCTTTCTTCAGATGTGTAGCACATGGATACTATTAAGCCCTCTCTTGAATCCTTGGAGGAAATGAAATTCGTCTAGCTGCCTGATTTACCATGTGTTGTGCTTTATCTTTACCCACACAACCCACCTGTCATTTATAGCAAATTAAAGAACTGCAGTCATATTTTGGTCAGTACAAGTGATTTGTGCTCTGACCTGACCCAACGCCAGTCATTTTTTTATTTTTTTTATTCTTATTATTATTTTTTACATATGTCACAATTTTCAATAAATGTATTTTATCACCTGATGCTGTGGTCCTGTTCTCTTGCTCTCTCTTTAGAGGCTTCAAAGTAGTGAGCGAAAATGCAATGCATAATGCCCAAATTTGCCTGAGTGCTTCCCTAACTAGATCTATTTCTCATTCCGTCCATTCGCAGTGTTGTGTGAAGGCCAGTGTGCTTTGTCAAAATCATCCCCGAATTCGGCAGGAAGAAAAGGCATCACCTTCTCCTTGAGTCGGGCGTGTGCTTATCGTGCTTGCGTCTCAGCTCTCGCTGACAGTCTTCAGAGCTGCAGGGCCTGGCCGATTGTTTATTCATCAGCCCTCCCCGTTCTGCAGCTGATCCCTGCTCACGCATTCTGTTGTCAAGGACTCTGACATCATCTCGAAACTGTAGGAACCAAGAGATGATGAAGAACTGCCAGCATGTCCTTACTCAACCTGTATAGGAGTTTTTAGCCTCCCAACTAAACAGCTGTGAGAGGTCACCACTGGTACACGCTTGGAAACTTTTCAATGTTTTATACTGAACATTTGCTGCAACACTTAGTTGCCCACAAGGTTTCTTGAGGTTGTGACTAGTAGACTTCTCGAAACAGAAAAAAAAACTTTATGTTTAATTGAAGAGGCCTTAAGTCTACTTAGAAACGTAAGAATTCAAATCAAGTAGAAAAAGAGAAAAATTAAGGGGCAAACGTAGGTCATTCGTTAAAGTGGAAGACAAACAGCAAAATGCATTCAAGCTACACAATGAATTCACACAGCTAAATGGGGTTTAAGCAATGTCGCGTTCACTGAGTAACCCATCGGGTGTTGTTAAAATGATCTTTATACTAGACTAGAAACGTTACTCCTCACTTTCATCTGTTGGCGAATTTCAACACAGGCTTGACAGGTTCAGATCAGGTACTATGACGGTCTGAGCTGATGGGTTTGATCAGCCTGCATTTTGTCCTAAAACTGTGGAAGTGTTAATCTCATTAACGAAAGTACTTTTTGGATAACGATAACGAAATATGTGCATTGTGGCAACAATTTAAGATTTTATTGAGTAAATTACAGGGTTACTCCACCCCAAAATGAAAATTTTGTCATTAATCACTTACCCCCATGTCGTTCCAAACCCGTAAAAGCTTTGTTCGTCTTCGGAACACAATTTTAGATATTTTAGATGAAAACAGGGAGGTTTGTGACTGTCCCAGTGACTGCCTAGTAAATTGCACTGTCAAGGTCCATAAAAGTATGAAAAACATCGTCAAAATAGTCTATCTGCCATCAGACCTGCAATCTGAATTTCATGATGCGACGAGAACACTTTTTGTGCTCAAAGAAAAAAAAATATCGACTTTATTCAACTTTTTCTTCTCCTCCGTGACACTTCCTGCAAGTGTGTTCATGAGTTCACTAGCAGAACACGGGGCAAGCACACCTCAGATGACGCACGACGTAAATGCCGATAAAATCGATTTTTTTTTCTTTGCGCACAAAAAGTGTTCTCGTCGCATCATAAAATTCAGATTGCACGTCTGATGGCAGATGGACTATTTTGATGATGTTTTTCATATTTTTATGGACATTAACAGTGCAATTTACTAGGCAGTCAATGGGACAGTCACAAGCCTCCCGGTTTTCATCTAAAATATCTAAAACTGTGTTCCGAAGACGAACGAAACTTTTACGGGTTTGGAACGACATGGGGGTAAGTGATTAATGACAAAATTTTCATTTTGGGGTGGAGTATCCCTTTAAAACATACTGTTGAGGAACAAATAAATTAACCTGAAAACAGAAGTGCGTTGTTCACAGGTTAATTAATTCACCCAATGCAAAAGACTGCCCCGCAGTGGGCGGGACTAAAGCACAAACTCGAATCCCATTGGCTCGTGCTCACCTTTAACTGTTTAACGTATTAGCACAACAGCACTAGCCTATCTGCCTGTTGGAAAATATGACCAAAAAGATTAGTCTTGAATAGATTGACTGTTGTAAATGTTAAATAGATAAACATTTTAGTATTGTTAGTCTTTTTTCCCCCACAGAAACACTGAATGACCTAAAGCTCCACCACCAGCTCTGTAAGTTGTTTAATGTCCAAAATATGCATTTTCATGCAACATGGTTGCAACGTTTTAGTTACTTTTTAAAGTTCTATTATAAAATGCTTTATTAATTAATTAATGTTTTAGGCATTCAGTTATTGTGCTTTCTTATCTTTTTTCTGTTATTTCATTGTTGCACTTTCTCGTCAGCTAAAATATCTTTAGTCAAATAAATTACGTCATTTTAGTTAAATTGACATTTTAGTGCCTAACAAAATATTGTCTATATTTAAATTGTTTTGCTAAATACAAAAAGCATGACATATATAGCACACGTACGTCTGCAAGATGTCTGTTAAAGATCTCTTGATCTGGATAGCATCTGCTGTCTACAAACGTCTGACAGACGTCTTTCAGATGTCAGTTTTACATATATTCTAAATCATAAACATCTTAAAAACATCTAATAGACATCTATTTGACATCTAAATCCTATAGACGTATTGCAGATGAGCAAACACTCTAAAAAATACGTCTTTCAGATGTAAATGCAGATGTCTTCGAGATGTAACCTACGTGTGCTATCAGAAAAAGACTGATCATGAAATTAAAATGGATTTTTATGCAGTGTTGCAATATTCATTATAAATTTTTTATCTGTGCACATCATTACTTTTTTACATTCATGTGACCTCATCTTTAAGGAAAAATATTAATGCCCCCTCTCCCTTGTAATGACATCTCTTCCCTGATTGGGAAGAAAAGTTGGTCACAATTTCCGATTTAGGCGGCTCTAACCAAACATCGCTTAGTCGCTAATATGACAGTCCACAGCACTCAGATAGTTCTGAGTATTTGAGCACTACTACAAAATTACAATTACTTCACCCTTTGACATTACTTATTTAGAGTTTCACGGGACGGTGTGACCTATTTACTTTGTGCCTTATAGAGGCAGGCGAACGCGTACTCCCTGATGTTCTGGTTTTGGTTTGAGTGGTAATGGACAGAACGCAGAACTCAAGTCAGATGACATAGGCCTACTATCAGAGAGAGTGGGAGGAGGAGGAAGCAGTGAAAACGAGGTATTGAAGAGGAAGGAGGATAAATAGATCCATAGGCGGGGGAAGGCGCAGGACAGGAATAGAACAGTGTGGTGAGCTGGAGACGTGGACAGGTGTCTTATAAATAGCCTCCTTTGCTTAAAATTGAAGGATGGTTCTTTTTTAAGCGTTTTTTGGCCATATGATGTCAAATGTGGGGTAAAATATATATGTGTAGGGTATATATGTGTATGGAGAGAGAGAGAGAGAGAAAGGCATATATATTTTAAATTGAAAAGTTACCCCCAGGTAAGTTTGGGCAGAAAACCCAGAGTGGCTTGTTGTTGCTAGTATTTTTACTGGTATTTAATAATAATTTAATTTCAAAAGTCATTATCATACGTCATCATATATATATTTCAATGATATTATAAAATTACATATTTTTATTAAACAACGCACTAAAATGGTGACTGTATAACAATAGCTTAATCACTGCTGTCCTCTTCTTTTTCCTCCCTTTTCTCATCTTTGTGTTAATGCTTCATTTCTCATGGAATGGGCTGCCATCCCTCCTTCCCGCAGGCCACTTCATGGCCTGAACCACTTCAATGGCAGTAAGTCAGAGGCAGTCTGCAGACAGCTCTGGTACAAGCCTGACCTATTTAAATCCTGTCAAAGCAGGCAGACCTGTCTCTCACTTTCCTGCTCAGTGAGGGTCCACGGATTTTGTATCAATAGGTTGATCCCAAACTAATCAGTCAGTCACAGATCTGGGGTCTGTTTGATTGTGGGTGTCATGTGATCCACTCATGAGGCTATAAGTCTCCCCTGTTACAACGCCCCACTTATGCATCACAAATATCCTCATAGTGACAAAGGATAATGACTCCTGGCAAATCATAGCCTGGGTAGAGATTTTGCCCTCATTATCATGACAGAGCCTTCATGAGAATGAAGGTGAAAGCTGAACCAAGGTCTGGTAAATTAGAGCGTGTATGGGACAGCATCTAAAATAGGATAATAAATACATTCATTTGGAGTGTCATGTACTGTTAAACTCTGTACATACAGTACTGTGCAAAAGTCTTAGGCCGCTAGTATTTTCACCAACAAAAAATGGTTTTAAGTCAGTTATTTCTATCTTTGCTGTAGTGTGTCAGTAGGAAATATCAGTTTACATTTCCAAACATTATTTTTGCCATTAATTGTATTAATCCAGTGAGATTTTTGTTTGCACAAGGAGTCTGACAACAGCCAGTGCTCCACACTGAGATCTGATCTGATCATCATCCAGTCCGTCTGGAATGACATGAAGAAACCGAACAAACTGAGACAGACTAAATCCAGAAGAACTGTGGCAACGTCTCCAAGATGCTTCAAGAAACCTACCTGCAAAGCTACCTGAAAAACTATGTGCAAGTGTACCTCAGACAAAAGCTGTTTTAAAAGCAAAGTGTGGTCATCCCAAATGTTGACTTGATTTAATTAATAGAAGTTAATTGATAAATAAACTCTATTTATGCCATTATTTCTGAAAGCATCCTCGTTTTACAGCATTTTTACACAATTGCCTAAAACTTTTAACAGTACTGTAGCTTTGCAGGTAGGTTTCTTGAAGCATCTTGGAGACGTTGCCACAGTTCTTCTGGATTTAGTCTGTCTCAGTTTGTTCTGTTTCTTCATGTCATTCCAGAAGGACTGGATGATGATCAGATCAGATCTCTGTGTGGAGCACTGGCTGTTGTCAGACCCCTTGTGCATACAAAAATCTCACTGGATTAATACAATTAATGGCAAAAATAATGTTTGGAAACGTAAACTGATATTTCCAACTGACATGCTACAGCAAAAGATAGAAATAACTGACTTAAAACCATTTTTTTGTTGTTGTTGGTGAAAATACTAGTGGCCTAGGACTTTTGCATAGGACTGTATATAGATTCTCTGGTTTCATTTGATACATGACATCCACACCAGCATGGCTTTCTATAGTACTGGATTCACAAAAACTACACAAAATAGGCCAGTGTCATCGGAAAATATGAAAATGATAAGGCCCAGAGATTTGTTGGAACAATAAGAGACCTTGTTTTATTAGAAGAGGAATGAAGACCCTTTATACCCTTTTTTTCTCTCTAAATTTTCATATTTTTTTCTGTCATTATTTATTTAACTGATACATGCCTTGCTTAATACTTGTATATTTCCATTTATCAATGCCTTTCTAGATGAGCATTTTATTCATGTTCTTTTTTTTCATTTAAAAAAAATATATTGAAGGCAAATTTTATATTTAAAGTTAATACTATATATATAAAAAAAAAAATGTACCATTACAATATATGTTGGCCAGAACAATGGTTTGGTGTTTTGTATGTTACCTTTTTGTGAGTGTGTGTGCTTCATTTTAGTTTGACTTCTTACATTTTGATGAAAAGTCTATATTAGGTGGTTTAATGGCAGGTTCCTATTGTGACAATAATTTGATTACCACAACAGACATACAAATTTTTAGTTTAGAGATAAGTTACTAAACTGTGACTGACAATGAGAATATTAAAGTGATTAGTGAATCTACAACACTAAATGATGCAACAAAATTTAACTTTGCAGTTAGAAGCTGCTTTCCTTATAGGGAGTGATTTTGTGAGAGATATATGATTTGTACATACAGTAGCTCATAGATTGGCATACAAATCTCTGAAAGGGTTCATCAGTTGTACATCTGCAACTTTGTTGAATATTTGCAAATGAAGTGAATTATTTATTCTATTGGATTAAAAATCTCAAAATACAAAAAAGCAAAAAAGGCATTGATAAACACATTTGCTCTATTATGAATTCCTCAGAAGTGTAGCTGACTCCACAAAAATGTAGAGAATACATTTCTTGGCAGAGGAAAACTACCTCTGTGTTGGCATCATACTTTTGAATACCAATGAAGTCAATATTATGCCGATGTGCCAGTAAAACACCCTCTGCATGACATTATAACGACAGTTCTATATTACTAACCTAATACAATACTGCCATCTAGAGGTGAGTGCTCCTTGCAACATCTCCTGCACGATTTAAAGAAACATAAAAAAATAAATAAGAGCCAACCAACCCCAGAGGCTATAAAAATTTAAAACATTTTTGCAGTCATAAAAAAAACAACCATCTTCTTCAAAGGTATTTACATTTATTAAAGAAGGAACTGCAAGGAGGCAAATACAGTACAATATAGTGTCAACCTGGTGCATCACATTTTAGGCACTTAGCATAAAAAAATAAACTTGTCTCTCAGATCCCAATAAAACCTTTGTGACATGGGCATTACAACAAGGAGGAAGGACATTTTTGCTTGAGGACAAAAAATATTTGGTTGACGTGTCTGAGTGAGGACTATATTTTTGCTCATTCATGGCTTGACATTGTTTCAAGCTGGGCCATTTGAGCTGAATATTAGTCAACTGTTAATGGTTTGCATAAACAATTCCACTACTTCACATGTATAACAGTGATTGTCATGTCACAAAGAGGGTGACAAACAAACTGAGTGAATGTTGAAAATAAAACTTTATATACCAACAACATAGTTCTCACATGTTAGAAACAAAGTTAACTGACCAAACATGGGAAAGTAAAGCTTCAGAAAATCCACTGACAACTATAAAACACTGAACACTAGCTACTTAAATCAAGGATGGATTATTACCTCTCTGCCATCAAAGCTTCTTTCAAGCACAATGGACAAAGACCAATTAATGGACACAGACAAATGAATACATCTGTCCTAACAGTTAAAGATGATCTCTCAGGGAGACTTAAGTGTGGTAGATCGGAGCACTTGTGAGGTGTTTACCTAGATTTAACAAGAAATTCTATTAAAAAACTAAAAAATTAGTAGACTCACGTAGATTTAAAAGCACCATTGAGTACACACCAATTGAATTAAAACAACAATTGAATTAAATTTCTAGTAAACCGTGGTTTTAATGCAAAGGATATATTGAATGACATAACTCAAATGACCATCTCAGCTGTGTTTTGATAAGTTTTAAACTGTCAACCAATTGTTTCTATGGAACATAAACCCACACTGAAAAGACCTGATATTAGGGCTATCAATGAGAATATAGTGTCTGGAAAAACTTGTTTAAAGGAAGCCTCAACTCCTAATTTTATGGTTTACATAAAGCGAGGATGAATGGTCACAAAATCTTTGAACTCTGCTAAGCACACTTACAAATCTGGACTTTATCATGAAAAACAGACCCTCTTGTTAAAACTTTGAGGCAAAATGAGGCACTCAAGTATCACAGAAAATGATAATACAGTTAGTGTTTGGTTGGCTAGTTGAGGTTTGTTGGCTTGCATCTCAATAGATCCTGTTTTATCTTTTTTTAGTAAAGCATAATAGTACATTTACAGGTGCATTACTTCATTTCAAATAAGGAAAAGGACAACAAAAAGCACCAAAGCCATAACTAACAGATGTAGGTTCAGAATATCTTTACAAAGAAAAATTCCAACTATTATAAAGTCCATTATTGCTACTGAAATGACACCGGGTCTGAACTGACTTAATTAACAGAGATCCATGGTACCAGCGAAACATGAAACTAACCCAAAGAAACAACATAAGAACGAACAAACAGCGTATTAATGGCAAACCACCTCAAAGGACACATAATTTTAACGGGATGGTTTCCACAGGAACCAGTTGGGCTTGTTTTTAGGCAATATCATGAGAGTCACATTTCCTAAATAATACTTAAAGGGATAGTTCACCCCAAAATGAAAATTCTGACATTTACTCACCCTCATTTAACATCAAACCTGTATGAAGCCATTTTGAAAAATGTCCATAGAATGAACTTCAGTGTGGTCTAATGATTGGACCCCATTGACTTTAACTGCATGGACAAAACTGGAGAAAAAGTTGTATGGGTTTGGAACGACATGAGGGTGAGAAAATGACCATTTTTGTTTCTGGGTGAACTATCCCTTGAAAATTTGCATATCAAATTCAATTTCTTTGAACATTTTCACAATATCTATGCCCCAAAGGACATTAATTGGAAATCAAAATTGGTTCAGTGATGTAGATATGACATATGTAGCCAACTTAAACTGTACTTAAATGGTACATAAAAATCTACAATCGAACACAGATTACTTCTTTATAAACTGGACCATTCACTCATTCATTCAAAAATTACGGAATTACCTGAGAAATTGGTTCAATTGTCTGCATTAAAAGAGGTCTATAAGAGACAGCACCATCTTATACCAGTGATCTTTCTGCTTGCACCATAAACATACAGTGTGTCCAGTTTTCACAGTTCCATTCTATACATACTGAAAGGTTTTGATTATAAATATACAAGGGTGAAAATTATTTACATACAAACTCGTTTCAGGTACCAAACTCTTCTCTATTACACTATACCCTTTAAAAGCTTCTGAAGACAAATCTATCAAAAAATAATATCAACAGGTTAACTGTATCTTGCTGTACTATTAAAAAAAGAGAAAAGATTACAAAAAAAATCTGTTTTCTACAATGAAGGATGGCATTTGGCCCAATCCAGGGGCTCTGTAGTTGCATTAGAACAGCTTATTCCAGTCTCTTGTGGCCTCCATTAGATGCCGTTGACCATGGCCGATCCAGTCCTCTTGGTTGTTGAAAACTCGGCCGCAAAACCAGCAACAAAATGTTGACTGCTGCTCTGAACCAGCAGTTGAGGACCTCACCACCTCATATTTATTTCTACTAGTCTTTTTTAATTTCAGTTTCAGTATGAATCTCTCTTGAACAGCACCTCCTACTGATCTTTCGCCCCCACTGCCATTGGAAGAATTCTGCTGTGAAAGTGTTCTTGGAGACTCGGACAGGGCTTTAACTGTATTTTGGGACAGTGCCACCTTGAGAACGTCACCTTTGTATTTGTTCACTGACCTCATGATGCTAGCAACTTCAGGAATGTCTGCATCCGGATGGTTCAGCACAACCACAGGCTGGTTTCGACGAGGACATTTGATTTCTTGAAGTGGACTAAAGGGACAGAGCCTCAGCGTTCTGACAACATCTTTCGCAACAGGCTCCCAAATTGAGGTAGCGTCTTTCTCGGTTGACAACTTGCTTGAGATTCTCCTCATTTTGGAGCAGCTCTCCAGCATTTCTTCAAACAAAGCCCTTCGCCTCCGTTTCCTTTGACTTCGTGGACGGATGGAACAGGGACCAAGTGGCGACTTCTGTAATGCTACATCGTGATCAGCCCTGCTTTTGATTTGAACATTGGAATGGGGTAGAATATGTTTAAGCTGGGATGCGGGGATGAGTTTATGAATGAGACCTTGTGAATTAGTAGAGGTTTTAAGTCCTGCCGACACATTGGTTAAAGATTTATTTGAGGACATTAACAAACAAGGTGACTGTAGAGAGCTTGTGGCAAGGTATACTGACTTTTTGTCTGTGGTGTATGGAGCAGTGGAGAGAAATCTGGTGCCGTTGGGACCTCTAACTATCTTAAGGAAAACCCTGTTTTTGCCAGCCTCGTTCACTTGGTTGCCCTGGTTCAAAGTTTTCCCATCTGAATTGTTCAAAAGTATACCTGACTTGGCAGGAGAAATGTATCTAACCAAGTAAGCTTGTCTCCCAGTCTGCAAGGGACTGGTTTTATCTGCTGCATTCACAGGCATGGCCAATATAGGACGGGTTGCAAGCACAGTCTTAGAACTTGAACCACTTGACTCACTGCTAACTGGGGTAACAGGGAGTGGTCTCTGAACTAAATAACAAGTCTGTGGCACGTTGGTCGCCTGTTCCCCGGATGAGGACTTGACAGCACCTGATAAGAGAAGAGAGGTTTTAAGAGCAGAAGCATTTACGAAGTAGCGGTTTCCACTGCCACTTGATGCCATCTGGGCAGATGCTTGACCTTTAGTTTCAAGACTTGAACTTTGTGCAGACATGCCAATTCTGCCTCCATTTAAAGTGAGAGCTACTCCCGTAGACTTGCTGGCCATCTCAATCCCAGGTTTCACATAAGACACGTTAATTTTGGGAGAACAGGACTTGGTAATTAGCTTGAACCCAGCTCCACTTTTCAGCTGAACTGGCACGGCATATGGAGTGTCTGTAGTTTGAAGAAACATCTGCTGTTTTCCTTCAGGTGTCTGCAAGATCCGAAGTGTGGTTTTGGTCGGCCTAACGCTTTCTTGTACTGTTCCTGAAGACCTCATTCTTTCTTTCTCAAGTTGCTGGCTGATAATGGCGTCGGAGTGCTTTTCAAGTATCTTGCCCAAAACAGCCGCACTATTCAAGCTTGTCGCTGTGTTCTCGCTCACAAAGGTGACACCTTCCTGTTTCTTCTCTGGTGCTGATGAACAAGCAGCTTCTCCTTCTTTTTCTGGAAGCACAGGAATGAGCGAATCATCGACAGTAGCTATGCACTCATCGACCTCAATATCACTATCTGACACTTTCTCTAATGCTTTCTCTCCGCTTTCAGAGACCAGATCACTCTCATTAGCCCCTCCCTTGCTATCAGCTGGAAGAGGAGGTGATGCTGGCAGAGTTAAGCTCCAATCACCAAAATCCTCCTCACACTCTTCTTCCTCCAGCCCCTGCGGTGAGTCTTCCTCAGGAAGCAATGAATCAGGAGAGCTCCCAGAAGTATCTTTAGAATAATTGTGGAAACTAAAGACCTCTTGACTTGGGGAATTGAGATAGTTAGTTTCAACTTCTGTGTTACAATCTTTGGCTTCAGTTGATGCACTTTTACTAGCTTCATTTTGTGCGTTTGCCCCTGTGGTTTCAGTTTTAGTTACTTCAGAGGACTTTACAACAATACTGTCTGAGGCTGGAGTCTCACTTGAGTCAGAATGAGCATTTGGGTCAAACTGAGAGCTTGCTCCAACTTCTGCGGTAGAGGTGTTAATGTCAGTCATCTTGCATAAGGTCTCAACTTTGTCAGAATCAGAATCCTGCCCTTTTTTAACCACTAAATCAAGGATGTTCTTTTCAACAGGACTTTTAATAGGGGAGTTTGGTTCAATGCTATTCTCACATGGTTCCTGGATAAGAGATTCCTCCGACATCACCGAAAATGTTGCATCTACAGTTGTTTTTGATGGAAGTTTAGATTTCAGGATATCAGTGTTTGTGGACTTGCATTCTAGAGACTTTTCAGGGTTTGATTTTGACTCAGAAACTGCATTAGGACATGTGGTTTCATCAGCAGATGACTGTGATCCTGAGAGTTCATGCATAACTGCAGCTAACGCTTTAGCCTCATATTTAGATAAATCTACTTGAGCCATCTGCAAATCAGAAAGTGTGGTCTCAGAATCAGTGGAGGAAAGCTCTGAAGCTGAAACAGGATGTGTGCTGGCGGTCTGGATATCATCAGTGGAGCATTTCTCACTTGAACAGAGGAAAGATACCCCATGAAGATGAGGCGATGACCTTCCATTGGATTGACGGCTCTGACACAGGGAAGGTGCAGCATCTTTTGATGCAGTAGACAGTACTTTAACAGTATGTGAGACTTCGGTATCCTCATTTTTAACCTGCCCTACTTTACTTGCACTCTCAAAGCTAACTTTGTGCTCCTCTGTCAGGGTGAGATGGTTGCCAATGTGATTTTCAACTTCCTGCGACTCTTGTTTTATTGAAGATATCTCATTTGATTCTCCAGACTCTAAACTGAGGAGAGATCCTATGCTTGGTGAGGATGAAGAGCAGGGGCTGCTGGTTATTTTATCTTCATCGTCACCGATGTGTGAATCAGAAACCTCATTTTCAGTGGAGTCCTCTTGTTTTGTCGGTATGACTTTTAGAACTAAATGTTTTTTACCATCTACCATCTTAAAGCCCATGACTTTAGTGGTGCAGTTCGGTGGAATAGAAATCTTATTTTTCACCATAAGAACAGTCAGTCCATTGCTGTTGGTTGAATTCAGAAGTCCTGGACTAATCTCGTGCTCTTGTAACTTTGGTTGTGGCATTGTTGATGGAATGAGGTGCAAAGTTTGCGGCTCACTTTTTAGGGGAGACTTTGTCCATTTAATACTCTCTTTTTTAACCCCAACAGCTCTTTCAAGAAACTGCTGGGTCTCCTCCAAAGTTTTTTCAGGATTAAACAACCTGCCATTATGATCAAGCAGACCTACACAACCGATTGAGTTAAGTTTTGACATCCACTGCGATTCTCTGGATGCTCCAACTGGAGGAGACTTTTTAAGCAACAGTTTTAGTCCAGGTGAATTAACTCCAGAATTGTCCTCATTTGTTCTCCACTTGTTCATTTCCTCACTGTGTGCCACATTAAGATGTTTGTTCAGATACTCTCTGCGAGCTGCACTATAGCCACAAATCTGACAAGAGAAAGGAAAAGTCCCAGAATGCACCAAGTTATGCCTCTGAAGATCCCCTTGTGTGGGGCAACCATGTGGACATTTCACACATTTGTGATTACGTTCGTTGTGATGATGGATGTGTTGAACAAAGGTTCCTGCATCTCGGGTGGAGAACTCACACTTTTTACAGCGAAACTGTCCATTACGGCTGTGGCAGTTGGTAAAGTGCCTGGTGAGCAAAAGAAGCGAATACTGCACCCCATCGTTGCAAATCTCACACGTGACCAAAGTGTTTCGATGTCCGATGCGATGTCGCTGAAGCGATGAGAATTCATTGGTGACAAACAAGCACAGATCACAAGGATAAGTTGGAAGAGTCCCCTTGTGCATTCCTTGAAAATGTTTCAGCAAGTCGTTAGGGCTGTAAGTGGCTTCGTCTTTGCATTCAGAGCAACAAAAACTCAGTATTTTTCCAGAGAAGATTGCACCCTGCTGCATCTTACATGGAGTCTTTCCAGAAGCTTTGCCGTCTGTGTGAAGATTATCAGTGGCTGACTCCTCAGGGGGTGTTTCATCTTGGTCACAATGTTCATTGCAAGCGGCTGTCTCTGGAAGCTGATGTGCCAACTCGAGTGGCAAAGTGTGGTCTAGTGAGGTGTCATCATCCTGGCTCAGGTTATGGTTTTCAGGGGGATCATCTGATGTCGTCAGGTCAACCTCCATGCTTTAGAATAAAGGCTCCTGCAATATAAAAAAAAGCAAACAAGCATTATTATATTGTATTATGGGAATAATACTACTGCACAATTAATGTTTTACAGCATGCAATGAAAATGACCCCTTTAGTAAAAGCTACTATGCTTTAATTTAAGCTTTTTTCTCAAACATATATGCAACATGTTGAGTGTACAGGTATTACACAAATAATTTAACTTCCACTAAAAGTACATTTTCACAGAATGACATACTATAGGCTACATATTCTCTCCAGTCTACAATACTAGTGTTTCTTTAAAAATGACAGGCTGCATCTTTTTGCCGTTTATGCCTGTTGTCTTGGCGCTTACGTCAAGAAAGCAGGGCAGAAAACATTTCAATGCCATTCACCTCAATTCCTTACATTCTAAAAAACTATAGCCTAAGCAGCCTTGAAGCAGTTGTATACTACTGAAAAAAAAGTATAAAATGCTTTTAGTCATGAATGCTGATAAAAAGCATTTATATGACATGGCAGTGTAATAACAAATTCAATTATTATGATTCAATATGGATTTAAATATCACATTTTGAATATTCTACACTCTGAAGTTTCAGAATATTCTACAAATTCTGTGAAAATCTGTGGAGCATTATGCAGATTTACATATATTTCATGTTTAAGAGATGTTCAGAACAGCATATTATCATACTACTCCTATTACTGCTGCAGTTTATAGCTTGTGCCAATTTTCTTTATACATAAAATACATGGATGATTTACTACATTTTCCAAAATGAGCAGTGAACGGTTTACAGTGCAGAATATAGCACTTTAGTGTGAAGAATGAACCAGAAGAAGATATTCAAGTTGCAAATTTTTAACATATTTGTGTCTTGACTCATGATTGAACTGCAAAATGTAAAGACTTTTTTTTTTTACACAAAATTAGATAATTAGAAATGCAAAATATCCATTTTTATTTCCAAGATGATAAATAGATGCAATGTAATGATGTCACCTAACAGCTGCTCTAATACGGTTTAATACATGAAACGTTTACCGTGGTGAAAAAATGGCAAGTATCTAACTTGAAATGCTAACTCAGTCTGTACACTGGTAGCCTGTTGAAATGTAACAATGTATAAATGTGTCAATATCTATCAAATCAAATCTCTCATTTTTTTTAGATTTGACAAATATGCTGTAATTCAATCTAAAACAATCAGCACAATTTGCAAATAACTCATTTAATCTCACTGATTGTGATCAAATGTTTCTTTTAAGTTAAAGGTCAAAAAAAGTTGATATTTTACACATAGTTGTCAACTATATATGAAAGTGCAAATTGTCTTGTTTTCATGTAATCATTTTTACATGGCTAGTGTAAAAGGTCTCATTATGACAAGTTTAATTCTAGTTTGCAAGCAATCATGTGAAACATAAAACAGAATTTTTGAAACACAAAATATTCAAAGGGTCTATTATTAATGTAGTTTAGGCTTGCACATATAAACATGCCATTAGTCAAATTTGTGGACAGTGGGGAAGCCCAGAAACTAATTCTGAAAAATATTCAGTATTCAATAACAACTGATTGATTCGCAGTATCAATTTAGATTTCAAATTATTTTTTACATCAAATGAAACCAAAAAACTTTATTCTATTAGGTCTTATTAACCAACAGAGCAGTTTGACACCCATCATCTGTATCTATGACCAGCATCACTAACTTACTCAAAACTTTAGAAAATACATTCATTTAATTGGTCTGTCTATGGAGCTGTGGAAACACGGGTTAAATGGATTAATGTTTGTATGATGACCACTCATAAACAGTTTTATAATTTAGAATGAGGGAAAACACTTGGGTTTTCAGTGCAGTTAGAAAGTAGATGCAACAACTAAGATATGAAGTGATGCATGGCACATCATTTCATATGAGAAGTCACGTGTGAAGTGTGAACTTCATCAGCATCACCGTAATCTCATGCACATCTCTGTTACAGACAGCGTTGATTTATCTCTAACGTTACTCATTTCCCACAACTGCTATATTAGCCAAACTTTTGACCAGGATTTCATTACTTCACAACCACTCTACAGATGCACAAACAAACTTTTTAAAAGCATGATACAAGCAAGCAACACTCAACAACTAAGTCGTGCATCTGCGAATGCAGAGTCGGTTATTTAAATTAAATTGACATTCACCAACTTTGTGCAACGCGGACAGGCACAATGCACATTCACCTAAAGGAAGTGCCTTGTCAATCGACTCAACAAGATAATTATGGCCGTGCATTTCTGGATGCACACTGATATCCCGCTACTCCCTAAGCGAACACAACTACAAATGTCACTCAAAGTCATAAGCCATGTTATTTATCCACATCAACAAAAATAAAGCAAGTCGCCCCCACCCACGCTGGATGTAATCAAACGATTAAAAAACAAAGAAGTCAACGCAGGAGCACACTACTCAAAAAGTGACCGTTATAGTTGAATTAAATGCCATTATGTCTTAATTAAAACTGCTGTTTGAAATAAGCGCAGTTTGAAGAAATTTACCTCTTTTTTTCTCTTTAGACTGGCAGGTCGTTGACGGCAGCCATGACAGTTCCATCCGGGTTCCGCTCCCTTCGCTGCGCGTGAGGCAGGAACTCAGAGCGGATGAATATGGATTACCTGAAAGACTCATTAGGTCGTCTTTACCAACATATATTTCGTTTTAAACCTCGACACACAGCATCCAAATGGAATATAATACTCCTTTGGTTAATTCACGAATAGAACGTGTTGTTTAAATCAAAGTCCACGCAGTTCTCGCTCTGTATTAGAAGCAGTTAAATCCATTCTTAAAAGTGGCCATGCATTCTGCTGTTTTGTGGACTCTAGGGACGCCATGACTCACTCTAGATCATGGCGCGCCATCTTGACCTACAATATCATTACTCTAACCAAGGATAGTTAAAATAATGTTTACTGGACTGCTAACACTGAGGTGCAGCAAACAGAAATACTATTGTGATGATGACTATAATACTTTTCTATGGTAGTTATCTGGTTAGCAGATTTATGTAAATAAATGCATGTAAATAAATTTCAGTAATAAATGCACACAACTCTAATTTCCAAAACAAATAAATGACTAAACAAATAACATATTATTACAATAAATGTTAAAACAATTACATTTAAAGGCTTTCACATTTTATTCCATAATATAATTTACACATTAACAATTTTCCTTATTGCAACTTGCTGCATTATCACATTTGAATATTAGATACTTTTCTATGATAGTTATCTAAAAGATTTATGTAACAAATGCTCACAACTCAGGGTAATCATTTCCAAAATAAATATAAAATACATAACGTTTTTTTTTTACACAAATTAGATTTTTTTTTTTTTTAATGTAAGTAGCTAAATAACTACCATACTGATGTGAGTTCAAAAAACAGACAAACATCCTTACATTTCCTTACACAACATACTTAAAGTATTACTGTAGGTTAAGGTCTAGAATAAACGATGACCAGGGTCAGAAATTCACTAGCCCAAAAGGTCACCAAAATTACAAATCTTAAATATTTAAATGTTATTTTGATATATTTCAGATATGTTTTATAATATTTTGTTTTATGCATATTAGAAATATTAAATACATAGAGTGAAATGTATTGTATTACTGTATTATTGTATTTTTAATCATCTAAATTCAATAAAAGCAATCATAAACTATTTGTACGGTATGTATAATCACAGTGATTTATTTACAAAAAAGACAATTAAATGTTTGTAATATACTGAAAAATATGGTAAACTGAAAAACATATATTTCTTCTGAAATTGATCAAGTGTTTGTTATGAACAAAAAAAGAGGATGAATGAATGAAGTGTAAATTAAGGTGTGGCATGTATTAAGTTGTGACTTGCCCATTAGAGATCATAGAGCGAACTTACTTCAAAATTCACATTTGAGACAAAAATGACATGCATACTGAAAATGTTAGTGATATATTTCATAATATTTTGTTCATAATATTTGTCACTACTAAATGCATGTTGTGTTTAGTAGTGACAATTGATACAGTTAAAGTATATGGAACACATTATGTGTTATTTGTTAGAAATCATATGTCCTTATTAAAGTAAAAAAAATAAAGTAAAAAAGTAAATTTATGACATTTAGCTATATTTTTCTGTCTGATCTATAGTTGTGTTATATATTTATTTATATTTATCTTGCAGAATAACACATATTTTAATCAGGAACGTGAAATTTATAATAAAGTACTAAATATGGTTACTTTGAATAAGTATTGTCTTAACATAACTTATTATTGCATGTTAACTTAGCACATTCTGTACCAACAATACTGACTCTGGCCTTAGAACAGCATATTTATCTCTACACTAGCCATAGTTTAAAATATTGAATAGAAGAGCTAAGCTTTATTGTTGTATTCATTGTTTAAATAAGAGCATTCCAGTGCTTTTTAAAAAGTCTTTATATATTTTAAGTAACTTGGGAAATATAGATGTGTAATTAATCACATTATTTTTATTATTGTCAGGAGAAAAAAAAATCATATAGACCTAGGCATCTGTGTGTAACAGTGACAGTGCAAGCTGTTTATTGACAGACATGGTCAACAAACACAGGCAGAGTCGAAACACTAGCAAGCAGGTACAACACAGGCAAGACAAAGAGTAATCCTAGGGCAAGCATGGTCTTCGATCGGCGAACAATATCCAACAGGGCAAGGCAGAGAGATAATCCAGATACACAGAAATAATCCAGGCAGGGGTAAACATAGTCCGAATGGCAAGGCAAAGGGTTAATCCAGGAAACACAGGCAAGAATCAGAACACGAGAAAAACAGGCAAGATAAGACTAGACTAAGAAAACTAGAAACTAAACTAGAAACTGGCTCCGTATCGCAGCTAACACTACGAGAGTGATAAACGCAGAACAATACAGGAGACTAAACACAAAACAAACACGAAAAGGCTTGGTAAGTAGCTAACACTAGGAGAGTGCTAAACGCTAGACAATACTCGGCGATCTGAACAGGATCTGAGTATGTGTTATATAGTGTGTGTAATAGCTCTTAGGAGAGTGTGTGATTGGTAACAGCTGTGTGATCAGTGCATTCAGCTGTGTATGTGCAATCAGTGCAATGGATGATGGGAACTGTAGTCCGGAGTGACATGTAACAGTCTGTGTGGTGTAAGAGTCAATATGAAGGACGGGCGACCTCTGATGGGGAGTGGACGGAAGACCATGAACCGGATTCATGACAGAGCACCCACCCCCCCCCCCCCCCCCCCCCCCCAAGGAGCGGCTTCCAGATGCTCCAAACTCAGAACAATCCAGGAGGGCAGTGGAGCGGAGGCGGAACAGAGGGAGGGACGGAGGGCCAGGTCCGTGAGGAAGTGAAGAGACCGGGAACTGAGGCGAAGCCGGCAGAGCAGAGCACCAAGGTGGAGCAAATGGGACTAGAGCCCACCAGAGCAGAGCAGACGGGACTGGAGCCCACCAGGGCAGAGAAAATGACCACCACGGCAGGGCAGAAGACCTCCACGGCGGAGCAGACAGAGCAGGAGTCCACCAGTGCAGAGAAGACAGGGCAGAAGACCTCCACGGCGGAGCAGACAGAGCAGGAGCCCACCAGTGCGGAGCAGATGGAGCAGAAGACCTCCACGATGGAGCAGACAGATCAAGAGCCCTCCACGGCGGAGCAGAAGACCACCACGGCAAAGCAGACGGAACAGACAGAGCAGAAACCCCTGGTAGGGACTGGGACCTAGGGAAATCTGAGACACAAGAAACAGAGAGAGCATGTACGGACTCAAGGACCAAGACAGGGAACATAGGAAGTCCATCAATATTTTCCCTGGTGGCAACTGAGCGGGCTTACAGTCCATAAGCAAACTCCCTGATCAAAACTGGACAGGCAGACAATTCAAAATTTAACTCATTGACTGGAATTGGACAGGGAGACAGTTCAAATTTTGACTCATTGACAGTGACTGGACAGACAGGCAGTTCAAAATTTGACTCATTGACAGAAACTGGACAGGGAGACAGTTCAAAATTTGACTCATTGACAGTGACTGGACAGACAGGCAGTTCAAAATTTGACTCATTGATTGGAACTGGACAGGAAGACAGTTCAAAACCTGACTCATTGACAGTGGCTGGACAGACAAGCAGTTCAAAATTTGACTCATTGACCGGAACTGGACAGGAAAACAATTCATAATTAAATGCTTTGGCTGGAATGGGACTGGCAAATAACTCACAATCAAAGGCATTGACAAGGGCTGAAGCAGACAGTTCAGTGACAGAAACTGGCAAGACAGACCGTTCAAAATCAGACTCATTAGGGAAAATGGGAGAGACAGACAATTCAAAAACTGATTCATAGGTTGATCCTGGACAGACTGACATTTCCTGATCAGATAGATTGACAGAAAGGGGTAAGACATAGAGTTCAAAATCAGCATCTAGACAGACAGATGGATCACAATCAGCTTCCAAGGCTGATTCAGAACAAGACGAGAGTTCGGAGATGGCCGCATTGGCCGGTTCAGAGCAAGGCAAGAGTTCACTGACGGCCTCCATAGCCGTGACAGGACAGGACGAGAGTTCATAGGCGGCCTCCATAGCTGTGACAGGACAGGACGAGGGTTCATAGGCAGCCTCCATAGCTGTGACAGGACAGGCAGAGAGTTCACAGATGGCCTCCATAGCCGTGACAGGACAGGATGAGGGTTCATAGGCGGCCTCCATAGCCGTGACAGGACAGGACGAGGGTTCGTGAGTGGATACCACTGACACCTCTGGTTCTGCAGCGGTTGCCACCACCTCTGGAGGTTCTACAGCAGTAACAGTCTCCTTGACCGCAACAAGACAGGCTGAGAGTACATTGCTGGGTGCCACCACCATACAAGGAGCTGAAGCGAGCACCGCCTCTTCGGGAGGTTCTGCAGCATGAGCCACTACCTCTGGAGAAGCTGCAGCGAGTGCCATCGCTTCGGAGAACACAGCAGCGAGCGTCACTACCCCAAGAGGTTCTGCAGCATCACCCGCCACCTCTGGAGACATCACAGTGGACGTCGCCTGCTCGGGCAGTTCTGTGGTGATGTATGCAGCCCAAATGCAACACAAAGCGATCTCCATCATGGGAAGGGCTTCAGACAGGAGAATTAGTTCAGAAACAGAAGGGCTAGAGTGAGTGGGTTTGGGGATACCAGCTGCGCGTGCGGACACCAGTGGTGCATCCTTCACACTGGAAATCAGACTGGGATATCGAAGGACTGACCTTGAATATCGGGTGCAACAGAAAGGGAGTGATAGGACTCTGGATGAGTCTTTACTGCTAGCTACTAGTTTACTACTAGTTTTAGTCCTACACTACTAGCTACTTTTAGGATTGCACCGTTTAATACAAACTGCTTGCTTTACATGATAAGAAACAGTGTGGCATGATCAATATCTATACTAATATTAAGTATTATATATTAATATTTTGAAATATTAAATAGTTTTAAAATGATTTTAGACATCACTGTGGTTATATAAAACTTAAATATTTGAAAATAGTATATACACATAAAAATAAAAAATACATAGGAATCTACTAGTAAATATAATTTTTTCTTTAAATGTATATCCTGTAACAATATATTATTATAATGTATATTGTTATTAATAATACATTATACAAATAATAATAATACAGGTAGGGAGAGAAATAAAATGTTTGCTATTACTCACATACTTTATTATAGTTTAACCTCTTAAGACCCGAGAAAAAACTTTTTTTTTCATTCATAAGTTATGCTATGTCCTCGGCAGAGGACATCAGGACTCAATTTCTTTAAAAAAATAAAAAGACATGAATGAACATGCATAGGCAAAAACAATAGATTTTTTAAATCATCAATATATTTTTAGTTTTCATGATTTTTTTTATTTTTCTTTTACCAAACTTTGTATAAAGATGATTCTCAACTAAGAATGATTCGATACACCATTTTTCTTTCTGCAAAATGTGTGTAAAATGGCCATAAACGGGTTTTCTCATTATATACAATGTATCTATAAACTAAATCTAATTTGCATATTAATGTGTTTTTGGGGCAACATGTAATGAAAAAAGAAGTTTAATAATGGGAGTAATAATTGACAAGATTTTCATAATAATACATAATATTTAATAGAATATTGAAATATAATTTCTTTCCCTATTCATTTGTTATGTCTCCCAAAATGCGTAATAAACATGCTTTTAGTCCCGGTGTCCTCATATGAGGACATGTATGAAATCAACGTCCTGTTTCGTAACAGAAAGTCATATTTTGATTTGAAACCCCATAACATTTTCCTGAGATGTTGATTTATGACACACAATATAAAAATTTAGACAGATTTAAGTGATAATTACTAAATATTATCATATTTACATAAGAGTGTCACTAAATTAATTTCAGACATTTTTGAAGACCAAGGAGAGGGAGTGGTCATGGTGAAACATCCAATCATTTGGTATCTGTGAAAAGCCACAGGACATCCAGACTTAAAACTGTGGCATGTATAGTCTCAGAGAAATTCACTAAAATATAATGTCCTCATATGAGGCCGCAGGGTCTTAAGAGCTTAAATATAATTACATACATTTTTAATATTTTAAATTAGATAAAAGTGAACATAAACTTTGCAAGCTGAATGTATAATGCATTCACAAACAAACAAACAGTAAATACATACATACATACATACATGTAATGTAATGCAATGCAATATACTGTATGTAATATCCTAATAAATATATGTACCTGCAAATATATTTCTTTTTCAAAAGTAGTAAGCAGTAATAGGCTACTTATAAGCAATATTTCTATCAACAATCTTACAAATTGTCTTGACATGTTTGCAAATTGATCAAGAGTTTGTGATGAACAACAAAAGATGATGGATGAATGAAGTGTAAATTAAGGTGAGGCAGGAATGAAGGTGTGACTTGCCCATTAGAGATCACAAAGCCCACTTAACCTTTCAAGTGTACAAGCATTAGGACAGCCCCTTTCTGGACCTATGTGGGCAGGTATAAATAGTGGCAACTTTCAGTTGTTGGTCAGTAGCACAAGAAGCAGTAACAAAGCATTCAGCTTGACCTACTCAGTCCTATAGAATTATATTCTACAAGTGATAATCAAAAATCCTTGAAAGACATGTGGACTGACTGCATTGGTAAGAATTCTTTTTTTTTATTTTTTTTTTAAATGCATTTATTTTTACATTTTCTATTTTTCTTTTGATAAATGTTTTGTAAATATATATTTTTCTAGAATATTTATATATTGTGCATGAATAATGACATATCTTTTTACTCTTACAGCTCAGGATGGAAACTCACAGGCCAGTAAGATTGCAGGGCGCAGGAAGAGAACCTGTTGCACCAAAGAGCACTTGGAACTTCTAAAAATGGCTTTCAGCGTAGATCCCTACACCTGGTATTAGTGTGAGGGAAAGTTTGTCTCAAGCCACAGGCCTTCCAGAGTCACGCATTCAGGTATGTCAACATCATAGAAAACAAACTGTTTTCTTACATTTCAAAAAGTATAGAAATGTTAATGCATCAACAAGCTAACATAAATGTTCTGTTTTTCCAGGTGTGGTTCCAGAATAAGAGGGCCAGAACCCTAAAGAACAGAGCCACTCGGACCCCATCACAGCTAGACAGTGCCTCTCCTCTGCCCAGCCCTTTTCTACCTCCTCACATGGCTAGTGTTGGGGCCAATGGCCAACAGAGAAGCATTCAAGAGGTGTCTTTCAACATTCAGATGGCTCAAACATCTCCACAGGACTTTACCTTTTCTCCAACTGACTACAGCACACCTGCCATTAAGCCACGGCAAAACAGGCTGATGGGAACCAGCTCTTGTTCCCCCTCTTTTCCCTCTGATCTGCAAGCTGTGGCAGACAGCTGGAGCTCTGGAGAAAACACACAGTCCTCTCCTGAGTCCACATGGAATCCACCAGGCACAGAGTTTTGGGAATTCCTACAAGGATGAGAACCATTTCTTCCTCTACCCACCACCTCCTTACCCTCATGGAAGTGCCAAAGTTGGGTGTGTTTGTGGCCTGGAGTCACTTCCCACCTCTCCTGCCTCTTCTGATTCTGCATTTTGGGATACGGGACTAGAAAACTGCTCTCCCTCTGTGCCATACACCGACTGTGGCAGCCCATGGGACAGGGTTGCTGAGGAGCAGCCTGTGGCCCCACTTCCAGATCTGTCCTCTCAGTATCTGGAAGATGTCCTTGGGGAAATGGAGCCAGCCTGGTGGAACTCCAGTGGCCAGATGGATCTACAGTAATCTTGCAAACATCCATAGCCTAAGGAGACAAACACTGGTTTAACATTGGGTTTAACTTGAGGGGTAGGATTCTTTCCTTTGGACTGTATTATATAGGAAGCATGGTATTATGCAAGTGCCAGTTACAGAGCAATATCAGATATCCACACTGGACTTTTTATTTATATAATGGACTTTATTTATTTATATTTTCTACCAAGGAGTTGATTGGAAACAGTAGCCTATGGTTGCACCAGAAAGTAATTTAGAACTTATTTATTCTTTATGCTCTTTTACGGTATTACAGTGCAGTTGGGATATTTATTTCTACATTTAAACCTCTCACACAACCTATACCGTCACTTTGTAACATAATGCATATTTATTTGAAATAAAATGTTAAAATGTATGAATTTGTGTCCTCCGAATTGCATACGTTTAATTTTATGTATTTATTTTTAGATATTACATAAAATAAGAATTGAATCTGATGTGTTGGGAATCGAAAGTCAACTCTAGAGTTGATTAACATTAACAGTTGCCTAACATGCCCAGACATATTACACTGACAACATACAGGGTGATTACTATGCATTTAATAGTTTATAGTGGGGATTTTGATTAAAATCAGTGACTCTATTCACCGAAAAATAATAATTTTCAGTCAGTCGGATTTATTCACTGATTCTCTCTCTATAGTTTAAACAACACAACTTTGAGTCTTTGATTAGCTCAAAAGATCAGTTCATTAAAAATCGGTAATTCACTCAAAAATGATACAAAACTCTTCAATCTTTTTAAAGCATTTCCCGCCGCTCTTCAACTATTTAGTTTACCTCAAAGAACGCATGCAGATTTAACGAGTTTATGATTGGTTTTCTGTTGCTAAACAACTTGCTCTATCATTCGTTTTTACTAGCACGACAAAATCATTATCTAGGTATCAGAATCCAGGGTTGGAAACAGATAAGTCTCATGTAAGCGGAATGTGTGACACGGATCGTTCATTCTAAGGTCCTGTTTGACATGATAGACTTTGTCGAATGTAACCACTTCCGCCTCTAACAGGAAGTTCAACACACATGTAAACAGTGGATAGAGTCACGTTGTACGCCTGTGAAATGATAACATGAATTAACATCTTGAACTCTGAGATCATATGTGCATCGGATTTAAATAAACTGTAACCACAAAAGGTAAGCCTCTATTTTCACTTCTAAAATGGCTTTTAAAGACAGACGTATTTATTCCTGAATTATTGCAAAGCAAAACGGCTGATATTAAATTATATTAAATAACCAGTAAGTTTAACTTTTGTACGCTCATGCATGTTTATAATTGATAGCTGTTTAAAGGTTACCAGTGAGTTTGACTGTAGATACACATGATATAACGTGTGATTTATTCAGTTCAGCTAGTTATTGGAATGCTTAAGAAGGAAAGTCATTCTGATCCTGGATGGATGTTCATTGGGTATTGTTTGTCATCATGACTGATCAGACTTTGATGCAAAAGATTATAGAATGTAAAAACAGCAGCCATCACTCCACAGCTCTTGCCTAGTTAAGCAAGGTTGAGTCTGAGTGACAGACACCTATATCATTCTGTGAAGTCAAAGATCATTGTTGATAATCTGTCTTAATTTTTGAACCAGAACAGCAAAGATGGAGAAGAAAGAACAGAAGCGGCACCAGCACAAGCACAGTGGACCCAAAGCACAGAAGAAGAACAGAAAGAAGCAGCAGGGCACTGAACAAGAGCAGGATGAGCGCAGGAGGAACCCACGAGCGTTTATCGTCCAGTCAGCTGTGCGCATGGCAAAAACCTTCCATAGGTCAGTGCTCAGACAGCTTCATTTAACATGAACTATTCTCCACTGTTTTCCCTTATATTAATTTATCTTATTTATGAGCAAAACAGTTTTCAGATTATTCCTATGGTCTGGTCCTGTGTGTATCTCTGCTGTCATGCACTTTCACTTTGCCCTTTTGCATTGCACTTTTATCAGGAGAATTAGGTGTTTTTTCATTGCTTTGTAATGCATTTTAACATTGCTTTGTAGGGCTCAGGACATTAAAACGAAGAAACATCACATTCCTCTGGTAGACCGGACCCCTCTGGAGCCCCCACCTGTTGTTGTAGTGGTGATGGGACCTCCAAAAGTGGGCAAAAGTACCCTCATTCGATGCCTGATCAAAAACTATACACGACAGAAGCTTTCAGACATTTGTGGACCTGTGACTATAGTTTCTGGTTAGTTTTGTAATACATAATACAAGGTGTCACATGTCAAAAATCGAATGGCACATTTATGGTGAGATTAAAACTAATGTATACTTGAATTTTTTTTAAGGCAGAATCAGTAAGCTGCGAGGTCACTTTTTTCTTGTTAATGTTTGTAGGAAAGAAACGCCGTCTGATCTTGATTGAATGCAACAATGACATCAACAGCATGATTGATTTGGCAAAAGATTGCTGACTTGGTGAGTGCAAGCCTTCATCATCTGCAAAACTGACCAGGATTAAACTCATACAGCAATTCAAAAGTGTATTGATTATGTAGCCTAATATGAAAAACATAGATATAAATGTTTGGTGCCTTTACCTACACCACCAATCCAGATTTTTATGAAAGAAATCTCTAATGATTACCAACACTGCATTTTTTGATACAGTAAAAATTGGATATTGTGAAGTACTATTGAGAAGTATTATTACTATAATTTAAAATGATTTTCTTTTTTTAATGTATTATATATTTAATAAAACATATACCATAAAATTTCTTTCTGTGATGCAAAGCTGTATTTTCAGCAGTCATTACTCCAGTCTTCAGTGTCACATAATCCTTCAGAAATCATTCAGATATGCTGATTTGGTTCTCTAGTAACATTTACTATTATTATCAATGTTGAAACAGTTGTGCTGTTATTATATTTTTGTAGGAACCATGATATATTTTTTTCCCAAGATTCTTTTGATGAATAGAAAGCTCAACTACATTTATTTAAAGTAGAAATCTTTTGTAACATTATAAAAATCTTTACCGTCACTTTTGATCTAATTAATGCATCCTTGCTGAACAAAAGTAGTAATTTATTAAAAAAAATTTTTTTAAAAAAAGCTTACTCACCCCACATCACTCACACCCAAACACTAGTGTACATGTATAAGCAGAACTAATCTGGATAACTAGTAACTACAAACTTACATTAAAAAGTTTTATTAGACTGTGTCTTTACTTACATGTGTTAATATTATGTTTTCCAGTAAGGCAGTATTGATATTTTGACTTTATTAGGTTCTGATGCTGATAGATGCAAGTTTTGGCTTTGAAATGGAGACTTTTGAGTTCCTGAACATTTGCCAAGTTCATGGCTTCCCTCGGGTTATGGGGGTCCTCACACATCTGGACACTTTTAAGAATAACAAGGCGCTCAGAAAAACAAAGAAACGCCTAAAACACCGCTTCTGGACTGAAGTCTACCAGGTACGTCAACAACCTGCTATATAACTGATGTATCTTTAAAAAGGGCTGTCTAGTGTCTGAACATAAATGGCTTGCAGGGTGCCAAGCTCTTTTACCTGTCTGGAATGGTGTATGGAGAGTACCAGACACAAGAAGTGAAGAATCTTGGGCGGTTCATCTCAGTCATGAAGTTCAGACCTCTTGTTTGGCGGACTTCTCACCCTTATGTGGTGGCCGACCGGTGAGTGAACTTAAGTGTTTCTTTTAATTATGATCTTTCTAAGCGTATGTTGCCTTTTATAACTGACAATTATTTGATTGTTTTTTTTTTCCTGGACAGTATGGAAGATCTTACTGATCCTGAGGCTATTAGGTTAAATCCCAAATGTGACAGAACTGTCTCTCTGTATGGCTACCTGCGTGGGACGTTCTTGAAGAACAAATGCCAGGTCCACATTCCTGGTAAGATATCATTTATGTTTGCATGATTCTTTATAGATTTTCAGGGCTTTTTGTCAACAGGTTTTGCTTCAGGTACCAGAATTTACATTATACATGTGGCAACCGAATATTTTCTGTTTTACAAAACTGAATTTGAACAATTTTAATTCTCTTGTCAGCAAAAAAAAAAATTGCTGCAAGATAACCTAAATTTAAAGTAATCTGTGTTATTTATTGCTTTTACTTTGCTTAGTTTTGTTCATGATTTTTAAGGATTAGGGCACGTCACATAAGTTGTCCATGTTGGTATCTGGTATTGACAGATGAATTTGCACCAAAAAGTTTGATCGAACACTCAGCACATAGTCAAAATATTGACTATGGAAATCAAATTTTTTTTTTTGTTTCAAAAGATTTCTATTTCAAATACTTTAATTTTAAACATCACAATTCCCAAAATTTCTACAAAATATTAAGCAGCACAACTGTTTTTAACATTGATAATAATAAGACATGTTTCTTGAGCAACAAATCAGCATATTAGAATGATTTCTTAAGGATCATGTGACATTGAAGACTGGAGTAATGGCTGCTAAAAGAATTAGCTATTCCATCACATGCATAAATTACATTTTAATATACATTAAAATAGAAAACGGTTTAAATTGTAATAATATTTCACAATATTACTGATTTTACTGTATTTTCGATCAACTAAATGCAGCTTTGGTGAGCATATGAGACTTCAAAAACTTTTGAACTTTAGCATATTCATTTTGCTGTGCTAACAATGCATGATTATATGGTTTAGAACTACTGATAATTGTGATAAAACTCCCTCTACAGGTGTGGACGACTTCTCTGTGGCAGATGTTAGCTTCCTCCCGGACCCCTGCCCTCTACCCGAGGTGATTAAGAAGAGAGCACTGAATGTTAAGGAACGGTTATTGTACGCCCCCATGGCCGGCGTAGGGGGATTGGTGTATGATAAGGATGCCGTCTACATCGATATGCCCAGTGGACATGCCAGCCAGCAGCAGGTCAGATTTCAGTCTCAGCACGTCCCCCCATGACAGCACTACCTCCAGTAGATTTAATACCAGATGCAATAATGTCTGCAGTTTACAGGGCAGTCACAGCTTATTACACCAAGTAATAACACTTTTTACACTCAATTTTGTTCCATCAGTGAATATGACCTTGAGGTTTAAAGACGATTTGTGATCTGATGGATATTAAGTGTTTTAATGGTGTGAGAAATGTCTGTCCCAGGAGGAGGTGCGGCCCACCACTGAACTCTTTCAGTCTCTTATTGGAGCACAAGCCACTTTGGATGCAAAAATGGCTGCCAGCAAAGTCTCACTGTTCGCAGGAACTGCTGCACTGACACCAGAGGAGGTGCAGGAAAATGAGTAAGTTTTGCTAAACAACTCTGATTATATTGTTGTAATGTATACAAGGACCTGAGCACCCAGAAGTGACAGCGAAGATTGATAATGAAAACACATTTGGCTTTTTTTTCTGGTCACACTTTATTTTAAGCTCACCATTAACAAACCATTATCTACAACTTTTGCCTCAATAAACTCTTAATTTGCTGCTTATTAATATTTAGTAAGGTAGTTGTTAAGTTTAGGATTAGGTATGTAGAATATAGTCATGCAGAATATGTGCTTTTTAAGTACTAATAAACAGCCAATATGTTAATAATAGGCATGCTAATGAGCAACTAGTTAATAGTGAGAATTGGTACCTATTCTAAAGTGTTACCTTTTTTGATGTTCTCTGAATTAATCATCAGGAAGCAGAACCCTATGGAAAGCCGTGAATGGGATGAGAAAGCACAGAGAGAGAGGAGGAGAGCTGTTTTTGCTGATGAAGATAATGATGATGATGACGAGGAAGAGAGTGATGAAGAGGAGGAGGAAGAAGAGGACGAAGATGATGAGGATGAAGAGGGGGTAACAACACTAAAAAAAGAAGCTGAGAAAGCAGTTGAGACAGCAGCTCCTCCTGTGAAGAAGCAGAAGTTTGAGGAACCCGTGGAGATGCCTGCATTTGCTGATAGTGATGATGAGCTGCAAAAGAGTGAAGGGGAGGAAACTGAAGAAGATGAAAGTGAAGAGGAGGAGGAAGAAGAAGAAGAGGAGGAGGGTGATGAAGAAAATGAGGAAATGGAAGAAGGGGGGCCTGCAAAAAGAAGCTCGGGTCCAGACTCTGGTCTCTGCTCAGAGGAAGATGATGAGGATGAAGAAGAAGATTCTGATATGGATGAAGATGGAGATGGGATTGTAAAATCAAAGATGTCCTCTAAGCATCCAGAGGAAGAAACGTTAGAAACGGAGGATGCAGAGATGGGTTATGAAACTGCAGGTACTTTTTTCTTGGATTCAGTTTCTGAATATTCAGCTCAGATAACGATAAGTCCAAAACAGACATAATTTAGTGTATAATTTGGTTTCAGTTAATTTAAAATGTATTAATTAATATCAATAAAGTAATTATTAATTTATATTAAAATCTGTAATCTGTAAACAGTTATGTTCTCCTAAATACTCCCAACATGATCAGATTTTATTATTAAAATAATGTTAAGTTAATTTAATTCAGTTTTGGCAATTATAAAGTAAATAATTCTTTGTGTTTCCTTTCCTTAAATGATCCCGTAAGCTGTTTATTCATACTAATTTTCCCCAGGCTGTCCTTTGTGCTTTTTTATTATTATTATTATTATTATTATTGAGTTTTACTGCTCTGAAAGCCCCTTCTGAACATGTTGAATATATATATATTTTGTGGATTTTTGTGTTAAAGGAGCACTACGGTGGAAGGAGGATTTAGCCCAGAAAGCATCAGAGGCATATTTAAGACATCAGCTTGCAGCACCAAATTTACGCAAGCTAGTGTACGGCACAGGTGGGTTTCTGAACTTCTAGTTCACTACAGAATTAAAATCTTAACATTATTTACTCACCTTCATGTCATTCCAACCTGTATGCCTTTATTTCTTTAGTAAAAACAAAACTAGAAATTTTGAAGACTCTTCAGTTAGACCTTTACCATATAAAAGCGTTAAAAACACTATAAAATTGCATGGCCTCCACATAACCTGTGTGCTGTATATAGAGTCTTTTCTGAATCTGAACCCATATTTTATTTATTAGCTACATTTTTTATTTAATACTGATTTATTATTTACACAGGGAAGGAATGATGATGCTGTATATAAGGACTGACATATTAAATTCATTCATTGGAAAAAAAAATAAGGCACAACATAAGGATCAGCATTAATTTATATAAAGCACATAAATCTCTGGGCTATAATGAATCTGCTATATGTATGTTTGTCAGTGGCGGAGGAGGACGAGGAGGATTCTAATGACGAAGAAGAGTTGGGCGGTTTATTTAAAGTCAGTCGACCAGAGAAGAGTAAGAAAGTATGAGCAGATGCGATGGACTGCTCTCGCTTTCACCCAGACAGCAGCCATGACTGGGATCAGGAGGAGGTGAGATGCAGTGTAAAAACACACTTGCATATACATGTACATTTATTTGCATAATGTATGTAAATATGCCATTTGTTGTCTATGTCCTTTGCATTTTTTTAAGAACTGTGTATTTTCAGATGCTAGCCTCTATCAGAGACTGTTTTGTGACTGGAAAATGGGAGGAGGATAAAGATGCTGCAACACTCCTTAAGGAAGATGGTAAGAAAACTAAATGCAGACTTGGTATCAAGACACATGAAATTTCACTGGCTGTATATTGACTACAGAAATTGTGGTACCATGACATCTATATTATATAATTATCTTCTTCCTTTTGTCTTACTAGATGAACTCTATGGAGATTTTGAAGATTTGGAAACAGGAGAAGTTCACAAAGCGAAGAGTGGGAGTAAAGACCAAGCTGAGGTATAAAAATCAGTTTTTAAACGTTATCATCTGATTTGAATCTTGTGGTGCTTTTTGTCTATTTCTTATTTGTTATTTAAACACAGGGAGGGAATGTTGATGAAATAAATGGTGATGATGATGATGATGATGATGAAGAGGAGGAGGCTCCCCAAGTGAAACTTGACGATGATGAAGTTCAAAAGAACAAGCGTTTGGAGAAGAAGAGGCGGCTGAAGGAGAGGTTCGATGCACAATATGATGATGGCGACGCCACATACTTTGATGACCTGAAGGAGGAGATGCAGAAACAGGCTGAGGTCAGAGGTCAAAGTTGAGACACGATCATCCTCCTTGTAGAGGACAGCATAAAAAAAAAAGTATTTTTCTTCCTTTTCTAACCTAAAATTGCCTAAAGCATTTAAATTTTAAATTCACTTCCTTTTATTTGTCTAATTAGATTTAAGCAATGTTACAAACCTGTATGCATTTCTTTATTTCTGTGCAATACAAAAGAAGATATTTTTTAAAAGTTCCCAATGTTTTGTCCATACAATGATGCTTTTAACCCCAGTGACTTTCACTGTATGGTCAAAAAAATATTTTTCAAAATATCTTCTTTTACTTATTTGTCAGAAAGCTATACAGGTTTGCAGTGACACGAGAGTCCAAAATATCAAGCATTTTATTTATACTGACTCTCTGCTGCTTGTTTCTCTGTAGCTAAACAGGCAAGAGTTTGAAGATGTGGATGATGAAATTCGTGTTCAGTACGAGGGCTTCAGACCAGGCATGTATGTTCGTGTAGAGATCCCTGCTTTACCTTGTGAGTTCGTCACCAACTTTGACCCCCACTATCCCATCATTCTTGGTGGATTGGGCCCCAGTGAGGGCAACGTTGGCTACTTGCAGGTCAGTCTGAAGGGATTTATTTTACTTTCCCATACCGCATATTTTACAATTTCTAGTGTAGTTGATAACCTTGTGGATAAAGTGAAGGGCACCTGCTTTAACTCCAAGCTTAAATGTCATTACAAGGCTGGACTGGTCAAAAATATTCAGGTCCTTTCTTTATCTCCTCCACACAGATGCGTCTGAAGAAACACCGCTGGCACAATCGTATCTTGAAAACCCGTGACCCTCTCATCCTGTCTTTGGGCTGGAGGCGCTTTCAGACCATCCCCCTCTACTACATCGAGGACCATAACGGACGTCACCGCCTTCTCAAATACACACCTGAACACATGCACTGCGGTGCCACCATCTGGGGTGAGAGACAAACCATACACACCTCTCTGGTATTTAACTCTGCATGCTCATTTTCCCTATTTTTACTTTCAAATTACATTTGCAGTCATCTAATGCTCAGTTAAAGTTAATATATAAAACACTGATATAAATGTAATAACACTGTATAATGTAATCTTTCGCAAATGTAAAAATGAATATTTTATAAAATGAATATAACATTTTCATACTGTACAATATGTTGTGATTACTGAAATTTACTTGCATCATTTAAAGCGATTTTTTTTTTTCATTTAAATCTTTAAATTTATAAATCTAAGTCTGTATTCTATTTGATTATACATAGTGTAGAATTTTAATATTGCCTGTTTATGGATTATTATCAATTATTGGCTTATTGGAATTTTAATAGTGGTGCATCCATAATATCTTTTTTTTCTGAGGTAACTCCAGAAAATGTATTTTATTTTCACTTTAATTATATGGGCATTTTAATATTGGTGCATCTGTAATAATGATGATAATAATAATAATAATAATAATAATAATAATACTTTTTGTCCTAGGCAACTCCATGCAATATATTTATTTTATGTATTTAATTGTGAATTGTATAGACATTTGCTATTGTCCACATATGGATTATTGGCCATGAAAATAATTATTGACTTATGGGGATTTTAATATTGGTTTATTTGTAATAATTATTATTTTTTTAATTTTATTATTATTATTATTTTTTGCCTGGGGCAACTCCATGCCATAAATTTGCTTTGTTTAATTATATATTGTATAGAATTTTAATATTGTCCACATATGGATTATTGGTCATGAAAATAATGATTGACTTGTGGGCATTTTAATATTGGTGGATTTGTCATAAAATATATATATATACACACACACACACACACACACACACACACACACACACACACACACACACACACACAGTGGGTACGGAAAGTATTCAGACCCCCTTAAATTTTTCACTCTTTGTTATATTGCAGCCATTTGCTAAAATCATTTAAGTTCATTTTTTTTCCTCATTAATGTACACACAGCACCTCATATTGACAGAAAAACACAGAATTGTTGACATTTTTGCAGATTTATTAAAAAAGAAAAACTGAAATATCACATGGTCCTAAGTATTCAGACCCTTTGCTGTGACACTCATATATTTAACTCAGGTGCTGTCCATTTCTTCTGATCATCCTTGAGATGGTTCTACACCTTCATTTGAGTTCAGCTGTGTTTGATTATACTGATTGGACTTGATTAGGAAAGCCACACACCTGTCTATATAAGACCTTACAGCTCACAGTGCATGTCAGAGCAAATGAGAATCATGAGGTCAAAGGAACTGCCTGAAGAGCTCAGAGACAGAATTGTGGCAAGGCACAGATCTGGCCAAGGTTACAAAAAAAATTCTGCTTCACTTAAGGTTCCTAACAGCACAGTGGCCTCCATAATCCTTAAAAGGAAGACGTTTGGGACGACCAGAACCCTTCCTAGAGCTGGCCGTCCGGCCAAACTGAGCTATCGGGGGAGAAGAGCCTTGGTGAGAGAGGTAAAGAAGAACCCAAAGATCACTGTGGCTGAGCTCCAGAGATGCAGTCGGGAGATGGGAGAAAGTTGTAGAAAGTCAACCATCACTGCAGCCCTCCACCAGTCGGGGCTTTATGGCAGAGTGGCCCGACAGAAGCCTCTCCTCAGTGCAAGACACATGAAAGCCCGCATGGAGTTTGCTAAAAAACACCTGAAGGACTCCAAGATGGTGAGAAATAAGATTCTCTGGTCTGATGAGACCAAGATAGAATTTTTTGGCCTTAATTCTAAGCGGTATGTGTGGAGAAAACCAGGCACTGCTCATCACCTGTCCAATACAGTCCCAACAGTGAAGCATGGTGGTGGCAGCATTATGCTGTGGGGGTGTTTTTCAGCTGCAGGGACAGGACGACTGGTTGCAATCGAGGGAAAGATGAATGCGGCCAAGTACAGGGATATCCTGGACGAAAACCTTCTCCAGAGTGCTCAGGACCTCAGACTGGGCCGAAGGTTTACCTTCCAACAAGACAATGACCCTAAGCACACAGCTAAAATAACGAAGGAGTGGCTTCTCAACAACTCCGTGACTGTTCTTGAATGGCCCAGCCAGAGCCCTGACTTAAACCCAATTGAGCATCTCTGGAGAGACCTAAAAATGGCTGTCCACCAACGTTTACCATCCAACCTGACAGAACTGGAGAGGATCTGCAAGGAGGAATGGCAGAGGATCCCAAATCCAGGTGTGAAAAACTTGTTGCATCTTTCCCAAAAAGACTCATGGCTGTATTAGATCAAAAGGGTGCTTCTACTAAATACTGAGCAAAGGGTCTGAATACTTAGGACCATGTGATATTTCAGTTTTTCTTTTTTAATAAATCTGCAAAAATGTAAACAATTCTGTGTTTTTCTGTCAATATGGGGTGCTGTGTGTACATTAATGAGGAAAAAAAATGAACTTAAATGATTTTAGCAAATGGCTGCAATATAACAAAGAGTGAAAAATTTAAGGGGGTCTGAATACTTTCCGTACCCACTGTGTGTGTGTGTGTGTGTATATATATATATATATATTTATTATTATTATTATTATTATTATTTATTTATTTTTTTTTGCCTGGGGCAACTCCATGCCGTAAATTTATTTTCAGTTGAATTATAAATTGTATAGAATTTTAATATTGTCCACATATGGATTACTGGGCATGAAAATAATTATTGACTTATGAGTATTTCAGTATTGGTGCATCCATAATAAAAATATTTTTTTCCATCTTGGTAAACTCTTGGGCAATATGCCATGCATCATGCCATTCATACGTCTTGGGCAACATGCCATACATTTTCAATTTAATTCTAAATTGTAAAGAATTTTACTATTGTCCATTTATGGATTATTGACTTACTTACGATTGTTGACTTACTTACTTATCTGTAATAATAATAGTTTTTTTACGTTTGGTTCAATACCATGCTATACATTTTCTTTTCAGTTTAATAAAAAAAACTGTATAGAATTGTAATAGTGTCCATTTATGGATTACTAGCCATGAGGATAATTATCATCATATAGGAAATTCAGTATTGGTGTTTTCATATAATAGTACTTTTTTTTTTAGTCTAGGGCACCTCCATGCTGTATTATTTATGAGCAGTTTGACACAAGCTCGCTGACAGTCCATTTATTAGTTGTGAAGCTCTAGTCTGTTTCTCCCTTCTCTTTCTTGTCATCTCATGCACACTCCACTCTTTCTTTCTACTCTTGTACAGGGCCTATAACACCCCAGGGTACAGGCTTCCTGGCTGTGCAGATGGTCGGAGGTATTAAGGTAAGACACCAGCATATGATGAGAGCGCAGGAGCAGCCTGGGTCACAGCTTCAGTCCGAGTCCCCAGTCCGACAAGCACAGCCAGATGAAAGGCTTCCCTTTTTTCTTGGACTCATTCTATCTTATTTCCCCTCAGGCCGATTTCCGCATCGCTGCCACAGGAGTGGTTCTGGACCTGGACAAATCAGTCACAATTGTGAAGAAGCTCAAACTGATTGGATGCCCTTATAAAATCTTTAAGAACACCTGCTTTATCCAGGTAGGGAGTCCTGCAGAGTCAGGAGTTTCTGCGTAGCTTAGCAGTACAGCACACTAGGGAACTATAGACATATACACCTCATGCTCTCTCTGAATAATTGGACACTCTCATCTTTGGTTATAACTTTCTCTTTCTTTTTTTTTCCAACTCTAAGGGAATGTTTAACACCGTCTTGGAGGTAGCGAAGTTTGAGGGAGCGTCCATCCGCACAGTCAGTGGCATTAAAGGGCAGATAAAGAAAGCCTTGCGCACCCCACCGGGCGGTTTCAGAGCCACATTTGAGGACAGACTACTGATGAGTGGTGAGTCAGACTTGTATTTCTGTTTATAAATATTTTTGTTGCTGCAGTTTTTTACCATAGTATATATTTATTTGAATTTTTATATGATGAGCTCTGTGCAATGTGCTTTATTTATCAGAAAAGTCTGCAAATGTAATGACTCCCAAGAATCTCGGTTGTACATAAACAACCACCTTGTTAAAATGAAGGGGTATTATTACTGATTATTATGCTCCTCTCTGGAGAGATGGGCATGTGGAAAATCCTGCAGTGAGGCAGTTTGTGTATTCGAGGCTTATTAGGTCTACTGCATCTTTTGTTAGATGATTGTTTTTATTAGGCCTGTGAAATTAATCAGAATAATCAATCGGAAGCGGTTGTTAAACTGCAGAAGGCTGTAATTTAGTCAAAATGTGAGTATGCTTGTACTATGTGTTTCAAAGTGAAGGTGCATCACTCTGCTTTCTATATTGTGCTACACAAAGCTTAATCCAAGCACAAGCAAAAGACGCTGTGCGTAATTTCAAACATTATTACATATACAAAATTACCTATACAAATCCAGTTTCACCACATTTGCAATATGGAGCACAATACAGGTGATTTTATTCAATTTCCCTCTAAGTATATATCCTTTTTTTATGTTTACTACTACTACTTATAATACTTGTTACAATCACAACAAAAGTTTTTATATAATAACAACAGTTTATTATTATTATTTTATTATCAATAGTAATAATAATAATTTAGCATAATACTTAAGTAATATAATATACCTTTCTATATACTCTCGTTCAAAAGCCGAAAAACATTCAAAACATTTTTTTTAATGTAATATTGTGAAGTATTTTTACATTTTAATATTGCTGTTTTCTGTCTTAATATATTTTAAAATCAAATTTATTCCTGTGATGGCAAAACTGAATTTTCAGCATCCATGACTCCAATTAAACATTTGTGCTTGTGTTGCTTAATGTTGTCGTGGAAACCTTAATACGCATTTTCAGGATTATTTGATTAAATACAAAGTTTAAAAGAACAGGATTTATTTGAAATAGAAATCTTTTGTCATGTTGCAAAAGTCTTTAATGTCACCTTTGATTAAATGAATGCATCCTTGCTCAATAAGTGTTAATTTCTTAAAAAAAAAAAAAAATCTTACTGACCCTAAACTTTTGAACAAGCACTGTATAATATTAATATAATATAAAAACTTGGCTTGGTCACAAAAAAATAAAAAAAACAAAGGAAAATGGAAATAAGTGGACCAGAAATCCAATGACTGTATACGGTTTTTGATTCATTCAACTAATTGCCCCACCAATTTAAAATGTTATGGGCCAGTTTTACTAAGAGCTTGAGCCAGTGCAAACCGTCTTTTTGGTGTTAAAATAGTACTGTCACGATTTACTAGACGCGCAGTGAAGAATTATTGCTGAAAAGGCGTGGACAGTTATTTTTGCACCTGACCTTATTGAATATGCATTTGTAGAGTTTCCCTTTCAGACTCAAAATTTATAGGAGGAGACTATTAAAATGAATCACGCAATGCGATTTACTAACGTTTGAGCTCGTTAAATTACTGGTATTTAAGCCATTATTTAATAAAAAAACATATCTTAAAGCAGGTGCTAATTTGCACTGCTCTTGGTAGATTGCGCTGGTCATTATGGAAATGATCTGTCTGCGTCTGTGTTCTCTAATGTGTGCATTGTCAGTAAATCACACGCAGAATTTTCCCCTCCCATCAGCGCTTTTATGGAAAAACGCTAATTTGCCATGTTTAGTAAATCTGGCGCTAAATCTTTATCACATTTGCAATTCAAATCACAAACACAGTATTTTGTAACACAATATTCTTTTTACCAAATATCGCAAGCCTAAATTTTATATGAATGTGTGTAGATATTGCGTTCCTGCGCTCCTGGTATCCAGTCTTGGTTCCTCAGCTGTATAATCCAGTGACGTCTCTACTGATGCCGGTTGGACAGAAGGACACATGGGCAGGTATGAGGACCCTCGGACAGCTTAAACACGACCTGGGTAATCCACAACAAACCCAACCAGGACTCACTGTACAAGGTAAGCCCTCTTACAGAAAAGCTGAGTTACCAGTGACTTATAATTATTATTATTATTATTCGCTGCTGTCCTCTTCATCGTCCACTCTGTCTTTGAATCCCTACAGCCGGTTGTGAGGCAAATTCGACACTTCAACACCCTCCACATTCCCAAAGAGCTGCAAAAGGCCCTCCCCTTCAAGAGCAAACCCAAACAGATGCAGGCCAAAGGCAAAACCCCACGGGACCTGCAGAGACCGGCTGTCGTACGAGAGCCCCACGAGAAAAAGGTGAGCGCTGTCGGACTTGTCGATCTCTGTTTTACATATGTCATGCCTTTGTTCCTCCAGTGAGCTTTTTTTTACTGTCATTACACAAAGACGGTTTTAATATCCACTATTAGTCTAAAGTTAATCCACCAAGGAAGCCTCCAGAGTGTTGGCTGCGAAATATCATATTTCTTTAATCCATGTCCCTGGCAAATACCAAGATGGCTTGCTGGCCAATTTCTTTACCAATCCCCTTTGAAATCCTCCTGTCTGAAAGATGACACAGGGGGTTACATTTTTAATCAATTTCTTCTCCTACTCCTTGTTCCAAAATGTGCTAGACATTGACGTGAGAAAGTAATAAAGAGTTTTTAATCACAATCGTCATTTAATCACCAAGACTTTTTGTCATCGTTCCTTTAGAGGTTGGTGTATTAATTCTTACAGCTAAAATGTTTTATTCAGTTACAAAACAGTAATTACATGGACAAGTTGCTCAAAGGACCCCAAGGTTAGGAGCCTACAACTCTCCAATTCTTTGGTCATTCTCACTCTCTGTTGGATCTTCTGTCTTTTTGTGAGGATCCTGGTATATTAACCAGCAAAGAAATAGTTCACCCAAAAATAGATTAAAAAATAAAACAAAAACAAGTTTTTTTCATACATTATGAGATCAAGAAAGCTGTTTATGTAGAAAAAAATGTAGAAAAGAAAAATATTAAGGCAAAGAAGTATTTATGTACACTGCTGTTCACAAGTCTGGGATCAGTAAGATTTTTAATGTTTTTAAAGAATTTTCTTATGCTCATCAAGGCTGTATCTATTTGAAATATTATTGCAATTTAAAATAACAGATTTCTATTTTAATATACTTTAAAATATAATTTATTCCTGCGAAGCAAAGCTGAATTTTCAGCATCATTACTCCTGTCTTCAGTGTCACATGATCCTTCGGAAATCATTCTAATATGCTGAACGTTGGAAACTGTTGTACTGCTTAATTTTTTTGGGACTTGTGATATTTTTTTTCAGGATTCTTTGATTTAAAAAAAATATATATATTTTTTTGTTTTTATTCAAAACAAATTTTGAATAAATAGAAATTTTGTGTTACAGAATATATATGTTTTCAAAAGTTTGGGGTCAGTAATATTTTCTTTCTTTTTTTTTTTTGAGACATTAAAAACATTTTTTATTCAGCAAGGATGTGTTAAATGTATAAAAAGTGATAGCAGACATATTGTTAGAAAAGATTTCTATTTTGAATAAATGCTGTTTTTTTTACTTTTTATTCATCAAAGAATCAAAGAAAAAAGTAGGTTCCAAAAAATATTAAGCAGTACAACAGTTTCAATACTGATAATAAATCAACATATTAGAATGACTTCAGAAGGATCACGTGACACTGAAGACTAGAGTAATGGCTGATGAAAATTCAGTGCTGCGTCACAGAAATACATTTTTTGTTTGTTTTTTTCTGTGTTTTTGATCAAATAAATACAGCCTTGATGAGCATAAGAGACTCCTTTAAAAACCTTACTGATCTCAAACTTTTGAATGGCAGTGTATAGTATAATTGTATAAAAATTTTTATTATACAGTATGTAACTGTAAACATTAAAAACATTTGATAAATTTTACATGTAGTTATATATAAGTGAAATTCATATTTTGTTAAAAGTGGTTTATTTTTAAGTGTCCAGGTCCAAGTGCAAGTCTGGTGTCAACCTAGAGGGCTCATGCCTCAGCTTGTAAATATGACCTTTCAACCTTTTCCACCAGGTGGCAGCATTGCTTGAATCTCTGAGGGCAGTCTACGCATACAAGAATAAGAAGGCGAAAGCAGAACAGTACGCCAAGCACAAAGAATTCCTGAAGCAGAAAGAGAAACAGGATGCAGAAAGGCAGAAGAGGCTGAAAGAAGAGAGAAAGAAGACCTACCGTGCAATGGGACAGAAAGAGAAGAAGGAACTCAAATCCAGCCTGAAGGGAGCATCCAAGGACAACTGAGTCTACCTCACACCTGATTCTGTTAGACTGTGACTCCAGGCCCATTGGATCAGGGTCTGTTATAATCTTAGTTAGACTGCTTGAAATGCCCCATAATTCGATTCCCACACCAGCTGCTGTTACTGAGCTGGCTCAAGAGTCGAGATGATGACACTGCAGGAGACCCGATGGGTTTTGCTGAAGTCTTTAAAAGATACAATCTCCCTAGAAACAAGAACAATAAAACTGCCTGGTTAACTTTTAGTAAAGATTTTCTACAGAAATATGGTAATGTTTTACAACAAGGTTCAATGTGTTAATATTAGTTCATGTATTAGGTATAATGAACTAAAAGTGAACATTTACAATCTAGATTAATTCATAAATATAAATTTGTTCATTATGTTTGTTCATAATACGTTAACAAATGTTCATTTGTGCAACTTGTTAAAATGCATTAGTGCATATATGTATAAATTAATCTACATTAATAAATGATTGTTCATTTTTAATTTGTTCACTGTTGCATTTGCATGTTAATAAATTGAACCTTTTTGTGAAATCCAACCAAAAAGATCCATAATGCATCAAAATATATATATATATACATTGTATACATTTCTTACTGAAACTTACCACAGTCACATGATACTGCTTATACTTATTTTATTATGCTTGTTTTTAATTAAAAAAAAATAATTGATGTGCGGCTGTTAAAACGGGAAGGAAATGACACTTGTTGTCACATAAACAGGTGGGATACTTGTCAACATTCAGTGGCATGAGCTTGTAATGAATTTTTGAGCAGGGGCTGTAGGTGCTCACTAGCGTTCTCTGTAATAGCCTACTTATTGGCATGTAAATTTTGTCCTGGGCCCTGTTATTTTAAGCGACAACCCTTTTTTTTAGGGCTTATTACCGAGTTGGAGTGAATTTCTGTTCTGTTGTGAGCTATTGAGTCAGACATAATCCGGCGCCTGCTGCTGAGCACTTTCCAGAATATACGTTATTATTTTTCTCACAAAGCAACATGGCAGGTTGATGAAAAACCTATGAACAGCCACTGAACTGCAATATGTCAGCATCAGGGGTTGTATGGACAGATGTTCAATAGTGTGGGGAGTGTCTCCATATGTGTGATAGCGATTTATTGATGGGGGTGAGTAAGCATGTGAGGTGTTCACTGAGAGTGTCCTGCACAACCAAGAGTCTCTGAGGACTAATACATGACTGTCGTGAAGTCTCCAAACAGTAGCAACTGACAGCACTGTTTTCTTCTTCAAATGTCTTATGCTTGGATCATTGCGGGTAGTCACACAAACCAGCCAGACCTTTGACATATCAACTTTAGGACGGGTTTATCTAAAACTGATTATATCGTAATAATAGACTGTCATGGAAGAATTAATTGAAATAATGGTAGTCTCAGTGAACAGCTGCACAGAAAATGCTGTGAAAAATAGTGGAAAATATGTCTATAATCAGAATCTCTGTAATAATAAGCATAGAGTATTTCACAGACAGAAAATGAAGCATATTATACAGTTTTGCTGATGGAGATCTAGTTTCTTGCCAGCAAGTCCCTCTGGATGTCTAAGGATTTGATGCCACTGACCTGATTGTGGCAGTGTTGTTATTGTTAACTAAAACTAAAGTGACTAAAATTATTTTTGTTAATTGAAATCAAGCTGAAATAAAATGTTAGATTTAATTTTTACTAAAAATTAGAAATGTTTCTTTGGCCACTTGAAGCAAGTTGAAGTACTAAAATGATCAACTAAAAATAAAATAAAAAGAAATGTATATAAAAAAACAATAATAATATAATAAATATGACAAAACCACATACAATTGTTAAAAAGTAAACAAATTAAAATAAAAATACAAATATTAATAAAGATACTACAATAGTATACATAAATATTATTAAAATATGCACTCTGGTAAATTCAGTCATTGGTTTCTCTTTGTACAAACATCACTTTGTATTCACCCTGGTCCATTTCAGTAAACTGAATGGTAACTGGCTGGGATTGTTTGGTAACCCATACTGAAGAAAAGCTGATTGTAGTGGCTCTGAAAACTCTGCAGGCCAATCAAACTTAACTCAAACAGGTCAAATTAAGTCTCTTTTTATTGATTTGTCTTTTGTTGAGTCTAGATATACCAATTTTCCCCAAGGTCTCCCATTTTGTCTCACCATCATTTTGAAGTTTACTGCAAACTGCTGTCTTTTCAGTGTAACTATTTAAAGTCAAGCTTCATTGACAACATGTTGAAAGGGTACCTGAGCAATTTTAGGAAAGAATCGCCTTTTTTGCTATTCCTACAAGAGACTGGGCTCAAATTATCTTCAAATCATGGCAGAAGAAAACATGTTTTTTTCCCAAAACAATGTGGCTGTAGAAGCAACAGCTACATTGTGCGCTTTCTTTAGCAAGTCATGGCAGAAGTTTGTTGGTTCCAACCCTCATGTACTATCTTCAGTTTTGCAATGCACTTTCAATTTTTTTTTTTTTTAGCCATAGGCACTGTAAATGTTATAACTGCCGAAGTTTTTATTGTATTTTTTTTTTCTCATATTATCATGCTGAATTTGAATAGACAATTTTTTAAACTACTTGGACATGTTTAGGTAAAGCAGCTGTTGTGAAGATCTCTGGTTCAGTTTAATGCTTGTTGGCATTATGTTACATTGGCTGGCGTTTGACAGGAACCCTTTGTGTCCGGGGTAATGGCTTTGTTACTTTTTTCTGACTGTCTTTTTCTGACTTTTTTCTGAAGTATCTCATTTTCCATTCCCCAACAGTATTATCAATCACTGATGGCTATTGGAAAAACACCTGCTTGTCTGGAAATGTATGGGTAAACTGAAACCGCCTTTCCCATGTTTTTCCGTCGTCTTTCATCACAGTTTCTCTGTCTGTCACCCAGCACCTCTACTTCTATGTACACTGTGTTTGTCAGGTCTTTGTCGGTGCTGCTAGCTGAAACAGCCCTTCCTCTTGAACAATGTGCGGATTAGCAAGGTCAGCCATGCACTTCACAGTAACCCGATCCCCCTTTACGCCTCTGTGTGAGTGTGCGGGAAGTCAGAGAGGTAACTGTTGGTGTTCAGGGACATGGGACATGCGGAATCATAGAAGGACACTTGTGTAGGCTGGAAAATTGGCGGAAAACTAGTGTTTGCCACATTACGGGGGTGAGGTGGTCACACTATGCTTGAATATGCACAGACGTTTATTTTTAGTCGCATACCAATGTTTCCGTTTGGTTAACTTATATTTTTGACAAACAGAAGACCTGTCTAGCTGGAAAAAAATAGTAGTTCATGCAAAAATGATCTTTCACTCAACCTCAGGCCATCCAAGAGGTGGATTTTGGCACAGATTTGGAGAAATTGTTCATTGCATCACTTGCTCACCAACGGATCCTTTGCAGTGAATAGGTGCCGTCAGAATGAGAGTCCAAACAGCTGATAAAAACATCACAATAATCCACAAGTAATCCCCAAATTCTTGTGAAGTGAAATAAGTGAATAAATTCATTAAGATGTTTTTAACTTCAAACTGTTGTTATAATCTAAAATACGAGTCCTCTATCCATAATATTGCTTTCTCCAGTGAAAAAGTCGTATTGTCTAAATCAGGAGTGAAATATGTAGAGATCAAGCACCATTTACAAGCAAAAACAGTCCAAAAAAAACTTCTAAACGTTCTGGATTTTGATGTGAGAGGACAACAGGGGACTTTTTCATTGGAGGAAGCATTATTATGGATAATGGACTGTTTTGGCCAGAAGCCTTTGGCCTTAATGATGGATTAAGGTCACAGCGTTTCACTTCACAAAGTGTTAATTGATAGACGTGGATTACTTGTGGATTATTGTGATGTTTTATCAGCTGTTTGGACTCTCATTCTGACATTCTGATGCGGCTGGCCCAACATTAACTACTTTAGACCCGAGTCTAAATTAATTCTGCATGCTTAAAGTGTAATGTGACCACACCTTTTCTGTCGCCCACATTTAAACCGGATAAGCAAATTAACGCAAGTAAAAAGTGTTTGTTTACACTTGACAGAAGAAACTTGGCAGACTATAAATAAAAGCTGTGCCGTGCTGTTGAAAGGCTGTGAAGGCAAGAGATACGGTAGCCAAATTGAGATTCACAACAAGAGAAACCATCACAGAAAAAGCCCGCCGTAGTCAGCCGTGGAGCTTCTCGGCCTGCAGGGGTCCTGGAGTAGTTCTCCTCCAGACGTGGTGATCACTTCCTCCTGCAGGAAAAGCAGACCATCGGCCAACAAAACCAACATCAGTCCTAAGACAACCAAGCATTAGCAACACTATCAATTCTCTGCATCAAATGCACAGATGGAAGGACAGGTGTGCTCACCACATCTATGTTCCTCATGCCCCATGGGGTCTGCAGTCGCCTCGAGCATGTTTGTCAGTGATGCTACAACAGTAGGAGTATTCTGTAGTTCCAGCTTACCTTATGGAAGTCGATGAGGTCAGCTAAGGTGGCGTGACGGTTCTGGTCTACACCTAGGAAGCTGTAATAGTCACCCAATGCGTCGATGAAGAAGTGCTTAAAGCCTGAGGTGGTGCGGTAGGACAGCGTGTAGCCCCAAATCCGTTCGCTCACTCTGACCAAGAAACAGCCCTCTGCCACATTCGCTAGCAAAGCCTCTGACTCCTGCCGTGATATTCTTCCTGCAGAGGCAGGAGACGAGTGACAGTGAGAAAGACAGATGGAGAGCCGGAGATGGGACGAGGCAAAGTGACAGACAGGAAGAGGCAGATATGGAGAGAGACTGAGTGAGAGTGCAGGTGTTGTGCTCTGATCTTAGAGTGACGCTGGCAGTGCTCTTGTGTTTCCTGGTCGAATGGCGTCACTCGAATGGTCATTAATCTTATCATTGTCCAATCAGAGGCCACACACTGGCTCCAATCATCCTGGCACAAACTGTGAATTATTGAGTTTTTCTGTCTGCCTCTTTTCCTCTCTCTGTCTCTTTCATTAGTATTTTCTCGATTTAATCGATGTCTTTCCTTCCTTGCAACCTCTAGACTACTGCTTGTTCCCACTAAACTGACTTCTGAGTCCATTTCTAAAAAATATAACAGAGGCTTTTTTTACGTGACTCCTGTCAACGTCGCCCCAGTGCACTGAACTCTTTTGAGTGCAGCATCAGCGGTACCCTAGCACCGGTCAAGCGCTGTAATGTGTTACTTGAAGTTCAAACAATTTCAACTCCAACTTCAACTGACCCCGCTTGCCACTGACCTTTTGAAATGCTCTCAGTGGTTAACGGACAGTTTTCATGATGTGTCTTTGCAATTTTTTTCAGTCTTTTTCTTGCTTTCCACTTATGCTTGTAATTTTTCATACATGATTTTGCCTCTTTTGTCTCTTTCACTGCCATTCAAAAGTGCCATTTTTTTAAAAGAAGTCTCTGATACTCACCAAGGCTGCATTTATTTGACCAAAAATACAGTAAAACAGTAATATTGTGGAATATTATTACAAATGTAAAAATAAAAAATTCTATTTTGATATATTTTAATTAATGCTGTCAATCGATTAAAAAAAAATAACATCACACATTTTTTTTCTGAAATTAATCGTAATTAATCCCACATAACATTAAAGTTTTTAAATATACTTTTATATTGCAATAATTTCACATTAGAAACAACAAAGACAGTATATTCTTAATATTTGTTTAGTGGCATCTTTTTTTATGATTGAAGGCGAGTATCAGTGATACCGTAATTTTACGAAGCTACGAGAATACTTAATTAAAAATTTCTAAATTTGTGTTCCGAAGATGAACAAAGGTCTTACGGGTTTGGAACAACATGAGGGTGAGCAATTAATGACAGGAGTTTAATTTTTAGGTGAGCTATCCCTTTAAAAAAATCTTACTTTTTTCATACTTTTTGCAGTTATTCAATACTTATTTGCTAATTATTTTTCTGAAATTGTCAATATTTATGTTGCATCATTATACTCAGCAGAATGTCAACCCTCATGTGATGTGTCCTTTGGTTTCATAGTTTGTGTTCGTTTTAATGTTAGTTTGCAATCTCATGAAATCACCCTTCCATGATGCTGTTTACTTCTTATGTGAAGGTCAAAGGGTCAAAGCATGATGCTTGTAATAAAGCCATGATGTGAGCTGTGGAAGGCCTTAGGAACGTTCTAGCCGTCATTACAGTGGAACCAGGGTGCGATGGTGTTGCTACTTCGCTCATATCCCGCTCGTCTCGGTCTCTGCTCCTCTTTAAACCAGCGGATGATGGATTCATGAGAGTTCAGCCTGGGTGGACGAATCCAGACTGGGCTGATAGGCAATGGAAGATAGTATTGTGTTGTGGTTAGCATGCAAATGTTTGTTGAGTATATGAGTGGTATGTTTTGTCCAAAATGTAATTTCCTCTATATTAACTTCTTGTGCTATAAAAACAATATCATGCTCGCAAGAAATAAATGGGATATGGTCCAGATCATTTATTATTGATTTGATTATTTTACCATTCTAAGAGTGACTGTGTGACTGGACTGCTGTAATGTCGGTGTTGTCTGCGCCTGCAATGGCCTGAGGTAAGTTGACCAGAACTAGCTGCAAGTGAATGGCTGGCCTCAGCTGCAGGGGTCAGATGTTTGATGACCGTGCCGTGCCGTCGGTTGTGACCCTATCCGTTCAGGTGTGTCTTAGGTAACAGGCCGCTGAGTCCAGCCACCAGGCCCTTCTCGATGGCCCGCAGAGACTGGCGCTTGTATTCATCTCTAGCCCGTCGTGCCTTGCACTTCATCTCTTCATCCGCCGCCTTGGAGCGTCGTATTGTGGGAAGCGGAGAGGAATTTGAATAGAAATAAGCCTTTGTCAAAAAATTCTTTGTCATCTCTCTCGCTCCTCTTTTCCTCCTGCTTCAGAGAGATGTACAGCTCCTTTGCTCTCCTCCGTTTGGCGGATTTCTTCCTCGCCTCTCTGTCTCTCCTCCTCCTCACATTTCTGTGAGAAAAAGGAGAAAGAATCAGCCCTAGCTAACACAAAGGCATAGAAATTTCACCCCGGCTTGCTTTAGTTTTCTCATTTTCAATGTCATTAAGCTTTGAATATAAATGATTAATTTGGTGGACAATGTCATTAACCCAAACATCACTGCTTTCAACTCTATTATAGATCAGGCGTACAAATATTGGCCTTGTGTCTCAGAGATCACTATCTACATTCTGAGAGGTTGCCAACTTTTAAATAATTCATTCTCAGAACATGGAACACACAGTAATTAAGCCTAATTAACCTCAATCTCTATTATGAGACTATGATTAAAGGCCTGGTTGAAGAATAAATGCAAGGACCCTTAACTATTGGATCTTTTGTCACAATTGAGCCACTGAGATCACGACTGTTATGCTATTTTTTAGGGGGTTATACGTTTATTATGAAGGGTGCTTTAAAGGTAGTTACAATAAGTAGCAGTCACCCATGAAAAAAATAAATTAGTGATTCTTAATATATGCAGTGTTGGGGAACGTTACTTTTAAAAGTAATGCATTACAATGTTGCGTTACTCTCTAAAAAAGTAACTAATTACGGTACTTAGTTACTTTTTATGGAAAGTAATGTGTTACGTTACTTTTGCGTTACTTTTTAAATCTGGGCAGGGCTTGTTTGTTTTTAATAAAAAAAACAAATTATATTTTTGGCAAACGTAAAAGCCCTTTCACACCAAAAGTGAAATGAATAAGCCTCAGGCTGAAGGGAAAGTAAATTCACATCTGTACAATAGAACGTAGAAGAAGAAAGTTCAGCACTTCAGCAATAATAAAAAAAAAAAAGCACAAATGCTTATCTAAAGTGATTTTTGCTTATTAGTATGGTTGAATCGGATCATCGAAAGTCAGCAGCAAAGACACTGGTTAATGAAATGGGATTAACTACATAAAGGATATTTGTGTTATTTAACATTTAATTATTGCAGGTTTGCGTCATATTCTGAGTTGCATTTCACAGTTTTTATTGATGTTGAGGTATACTGAATCGTTTTTTTTTTTTTTTTTTGAGTGAGATGAATTATCGCATGTTCACATTTATTCTAGAACTACAGTAATATCTTACTCCCGATTTCTCTAAACATGAGGACAGGAGAGCTGTCAGTCAATAAATGGGAAAAAAGTAACTGGAGTTACTTAATTGAAAAAGTAACTCAGATATTTTCTTGCAAATTAAAAATGAATGCATTACGTTACCTGTTACTTGAAAAAAGTAATCTGATTACGTAACTCATGTTACTTGTAATGCGTTACCCCCAACACTGAATATGTATGCGTAAGACGTTAATGAGATCAACCAGTGTTATTTTAGTAGAATTGAGATACAATCATTTTTATTAATACAAATTAGTTTCTATTTTTATTTTATTTTATATATCTGTGTTTTAATTTAAGTTAAAGTTTTAGTAATTATGTTGTGTTTTTGTCATTTTTATTCTTTTTTAAAATTAATTTGTATTTTAGTTTAGGTTTTGGTTATTTTAGTACTTCAAGTTAAACTAAAAAATAAGAACTGTTGTTCTGCAACTAGCTGAAATAAAATGTGTTTACGCATTTTTATATTTTATTTCAAGTAAAAAAAAAAAAAGGTTTTAGTTGTAGTGTATATACTCTCATTTTTTGTTGTTGTTTTACTTATGCTGCACTGGCCAGGCAGATGTCTTGTAATGCATGACTGGATTCAGCCTCAAGCAAAGATTTTTAGAAATGTGAGTGTTGAAAATTATTTTTCCAAATATTTTTCAAAAACACTACTCATGTGTTTATTTAGAAAACTTTCTAATGAGGACAAGTTTTACTTTTAAAATCCACTTGGCTTTAATATCTGCGGGAACACGAGGCATGACGCTGTATTTGATGTTTTGTTTAGAACTGTGTCACCCTTTCAAAAGATACATAAAATATTCTGTGTTTTTGTCATATACTCAAAAGAACATATTCCAGCCAAACCCACCTTCAGTTCCTCTCTAATGCGATCTTCCTCTTCTTCCTGCTTGGCTGCCTTTCTGTCATCTGTCTCCTCCTTCCATTTTTCTGCCACGAAGTGAGCCTTTTCCTTCTCCATGGAATCTCAAAACTTCTTTTCAATCTCTGCCTCCTTCACACGCCTCAGGAAATTCAGCAGGGGATGAGTGATGGACTTTCCATCCCTCTGTACTTCTATCATTATTACCCTGCCCCCCTCCCTTCTCTCTCTCTTTCTCTCAATTTTTAGCTGAATCACATCTGTCATTCTTTCTTCACCCACCCCTAATGTCCCACTGCTCCCATCCCTTGACCCTGTCACATGGTTCTCTCACCGGAGTTCCTGTGCCTCTCGCTGGGCCTGCTTCCTGGCTCTCTCCTCCATCAGTTCTTCCACAATGTCTTCAAAGGGCTTGTCCCCCGGGGCCTCCCCCATTACCCATACCCACACCTCTCCATCTGAGCCCAGAAGCCACTGAATGCCTCTCCGGTCGCCTGGGAAGAGACAGCAAATGGCAAATATGAAAAACATCTTTCCTCCACTTTCCAGACCCATCAGACCGTATTCAGATAAGATAAAGACAAAATAACACAGACGGCGCGACAAAGCTAGAAGAGATTATCCTGCTGGGATCCTTTGTACGCTGCGGGAACATGACAACTGAACAAGATAATGTAAGAACTTTTGAAAACATGGGGACATTACCTGTCAGCTCACAGACACAACCAGTGACGCCCTTTAATGCTGTGAGATTGCACTTGCAATATGATGTAAACATAATCCCGCTCATTTGCACCACTGCCTTAGAGTTGAAGTGTGTTGTTTTATAGATGTACTTTCTGAAATACTTTCTCCTACACTTCTTTAGTATGCAGAAACAACTATATGCCATTTGAGACTGATTTACACAGAAGGTGTTAACACTATGGTTCTGTGGTGCTTTCAGCACAATGCTCTCTTTCAGCATACGAACAAGATCTACACAGCAACATTGATTCTGTGGAGTTTGAGGTGGAACTGTGTGTTTGTCAAAACAAGGGAGGTTGGGGAAGTTTTCAAATCTGTTTTAAAACAATCATTATTTCAGTAATTTTCATTTGGTGATGCTAATGGAACAAAATTGCACACTTTAACCTCACAACACAATCTATGAAGAAATCATTTTCTATTTCATTTAGAAAAAAAAATTATGACACTACTTTAAAGGGCAAAATAATTTGAACGTTTAAAATACTAACTTGCAATATTTCTCGAAAGAAATTAATACTTTTATTCAGAAAGGATGCATTAACTGGTCTTCAAATAAATGCTGTTCTTTTGAACTTTCTATTCATCAAAGAATGCTGAAACAGGTCCCAAGAAAAAATATTAAACATCACAAATATTTGTAGAATTGCTAATAATAAAAAATAATTCTTCAGCAACAAATCAGCATATTAAAAGATTAAAAGACTGGAGTAATGACTCTTGAAAATTCAGCTTTGCCATCACAAGAGTAAATGACATTTTATAAAATATTAAAATAGAAAATAGTTATGTTTAGTAGTAATAATATTTTGTAAGTTAAATTGTTTTTTTTTAACTGTTTTTTTTTTTTTTAAATTAAATAAATGCATCCTTGGTGGATGCAAACTTTTGAATGGTAGTGTATATATGAATACTAAAGAACATTATAGGAAAAAATGTATACAGTCAAACCAAAAATTATTCAGACACCAAATATAATTTTTAATATATATATATATATATATATATATATATATATATATATATATATATATATATATATTTTTTTTTTTTTTTTCTTTTTACTAGTGGGTGCAGGACACTATAGTTCATTTATGTAAGTGAGGATAGCAAAATAAAGTAAACTGTGACATATTATACCCAAAAATTCTTCATACAGTGGACTACCAGTAAAATGGATAAAAATTTGAGACCAAAAATTTGATTTGACACTTTGACCTGACCATGTTTTGTTAAATACCTTTCTATCAAAGTTATCTGACATTATCGAGATGAATTTGTTCTGACAGTTTAACTCTTGAGTTCTTGTCATATTTTATTACCATTTTCTAAACTATAGTGAATAAACTGTGATAATGTGAGAAATGTTGAATGTGTCTGAATAAATTTTGGTTTGACTGTATGTCATCATGCATTGCATAATAATTTATACAGAATTTATAGCACAATTTTGCATTTCCAGTGATAACAAATGACCAAATAAATGGTATCTAAAACCAAATAGTGCTAAAGCTTTTCTCAGGACTAAGATTTGTTTTGAAAAGTGTGCTTGTGTTATCTTTCTTTAATAAATGCCACTTGGTTTGGTAATTTGTTATCTAACATAACGACAAACATTTTTAAGAATGGCTTAAATGTCAAAATATTCCTTGTAACCACTGTTTATTAAAAACACTCATGTTTCATTTGTAGACCTTATCAAATAAAGGTACAAAATGAACCCTTGACTCACTCTTCTTTTTCACAGCATGGCTTGGGTCTCTTCTCTCCCTCTCATTCCAGCTTCGCACCTGCTCCTCCCGAATCTTGTAGAAGAGGATCTGTTTCTGCTCTTCGTTGAGTTCAGCCAACAAGTCAGGCTCTATATACATATACTGAAGAATCTGCTGCATCATCCTGACAGCCTGCCAGGTATATGTCTCTCTCGACTCCTTTGACCTTTGTCTGTAGTCACCGCAGTCTGCAAGTCCAAGTGTCTGTCTGTCTCTCGGGATCAGTCTTCACTGGCTGAGGAAGGCCCAAGGTGTGTTCAGTGTAATGCACAGCTGACCTGAAGCTCTTTTTGAGGGTGTCATAACAACTGTGAGCCCTCTACTTCTTTTCACCCTCTATTTTATATACCTCTCTGTTCAACAAGTGTTGATCACAACTGCATCTCTTCCTTTAATCTTAACCCAAGTATGGTCTCTTTCTCTCCACTTCTCGCATGCTGCAGTGGTGTTTTGTTCTTGCGTTTAGATCCTTTATGAGGTTTAATTTCACCCTCTCCCCCCTCTATCTGTCTCCTGCAGTGACCCTACAGACCAGGTGTGTTTGACACTGCTACCTGTGTGTGACAGCTCGAAATGTTTTTGTTCAGCTCCTTTGCAGATTAAAATACATCTACGGATATGATTTTTGATGAACTGACTTGTGTAGAAATAGTTTTCTCTAGGCTACACCTGTAGGTCAATAGTTACTTTAAATGTTAGATTGATATCAACAATATGCAAGCAATTACTCAGTGAGGTCAAATTATGAAACAGACATACCATTATGAAAGAAGAATTTATATGTAATTATGGATGCAACATGAACATTTGGGATAAGTTGGCATATACGGTATGTGTGTGTGTGTGTGTGTGTGTGTGTGTGTATGCGCATGTTATCCTCTGTTAACATCTCCCTTTCTCCCTACCTTTTCATGGTGTAATCTTACATCTGCGACTCATATTACCACAGCTCTGCACTAGCAGATGGTGTCAACCCACCCACACTCCCTCTTTTAACCCTAGACACCAGGTAGTCCTTGAGAAGACAATAATGGCCTTAAGGGACTTTGGTTCGCCGTGTAATTATTGGCTTGAAGTATAATTTATGAGGTCTCATTTTCTTGTTCTTTTGGTTACATTTAATATACATTTATCTGTTCGCATGCTGTTTAATGATGTCAGCCTAATTGACAACCATATTTTTTTTTGTGCCAGATAATTACTGCTCTGATTGCGTCTGATTATTATGTAGCTTGATTGTTATATATTTAAAAAGATATTGCCCCCCCCCCCCCCCCCCCCCCCCCCCCGTGTGTGTGAGACCAGAAGTCTACCAAGTGGGTGGATGTTTGTGAAATAGACTGAATAAAACTGATGTAGAAACAATTTTCACTCATAAATTGCTGGAAGTGTCACAAATAATTACAAATCACCAAAGTAACGCATTGAATTAAAAGTGAAATTTGGGAGCATAAAGACTGAAATAGTAAACTTGAAAAGATACATTTAAACAAAATATAAATAAAAACCTAGAATATCCCCGAAGTCAAAGACACACAGTGTTGGTGTAACGCAAGTTACACAAGTTACATAATCAGATTATTTTTTTCAAGTAACTAGTAAAGTAACGCATTACTTTTTAATTTATAGGAAAATATCTGAGTTACTTTTTCAAATAAGTAATAAGCAATACTCATCTCACTTACACAAAAACAGATTCAGTATTCCTCAAAATGAATAAAACATTGAACTCAGAACATTACACAAACCTGCAATAATTAAAATAACACAAAAATTCTTTATGTATTTAATCCCATTTTATTAACCAGTGTCTTTGCTGCTGACCTTCAGTGATCCAATTCATCCATACTAAAAAGAAAAATGACTTTAGATATTAGAACATAACATTTGTGATTCTTCTTTTTTTGTGTGATTGAGAAGAAAGTGTTAAACTTTCTTCTTTTGCATCCTATTCTTCATGCAATCCAGAATGGCAGCACAGCTAAAAAGTTTGTTTGAGCTTTTTGAGTTTATGTTTCCTTCAGCCTGAGGCTTATTCATTTCACTTTTGGTGTGAAAGGGCTTTTACATTTGCCAAAAAATAGAACAGAAATAGAAAAAGTAAAGCAAATGTAATTTAATGCAGTTAGTTACTTTTTTTTAGGGAGTAATGCAATATTGTAATGCATTACTTTTAAAAGTAACTTTTCCCAACACTGAAGACACATTGAAACAAACAAAAAAAAAAAAAATCCCACCTAGGACTCCAAATGCTGAATCTTTTTGGAATCTGTTCATTTACAAGTTTGAACAAACCAATCCACTAGAATGAATCAGGATTTCCAGAGCTACATGGGATTGGTTTAGGATGAACTGATTCACTGTAATGAATCAGACTTTCTAAAGACAAACCGATTCAATAGAATGAATACTAATGTGACATTAACAAACACTGCTAATCGTTCTGCACGCTGAATTTATAGAAATAGCTATTGTGACTCTCGAGAGCCAAGCGGATTTGTTATAGGTGCAAAATAAAATTATTATAATATACTGTATGTCATATATAAAAATAAACTTTAAAATTGATATATACACAACAGACTTGTTATTTAGCAGTTTTGTTTCATTTTCACATCATTAATGTAAATATTCTGAAAGCTTTGATTGGATGGGCCTGGCCTTTATGTGCCACATCCTACAGTTTATTTGCTTGAACAAATAAGAAGTTTGTAGCTCGACATGCTACATTGTCAAAGCAGCTTCCCCATCACTGGTTCTGTGTATTGTAATTGACTTTCTGACGCCAATATTTTCATCTTCATGTCTCTCTTCACCTCTTGTCCCTTGCCGCCCTTTGGACTTGATTTCTACAAGGGGCTTTTCATGTTCTGCATAAAACCCCCCTGACCTCGTAATTACTCTTCTCTCTCCTGACTATTATTCTAGTGTCACTTATTCATCCTGGTCACTATTAGCCAAAGGGAGCAGGGAACAAGAGCGAGTGAAACAGAATAAAGAATGAGCGGAAGAGAGAAAGAAAGAAAATGAACAAATTAATGCATTTGGTAATTGTCAAACTGAAACGTTTTAGGCAAATTTTACATTCAAAAACACTACAGCGGTAATATTTTCACATCTGCTGAAACCTGTCAAAGGGGCTCCTGCGTTCATGGGAGAACTCCAACACAAATGCTAATTACGCCATTGATGTAATAATCATGTCTAACAGTGAGACTCGTTATCAAATACAATTAATCAAAAACAAAACCCTGTCATGCCTGTCCAAAGCTCAGTGTTTACACTAACGCAGCTAATTCATGGTGGGCGAATTTGGGCAAAGATCGAGACTAATTATGTCATTTAGCCTTTCGCACTGCACAGCCAGCACTCAGCATGTTTACTTTCCTTTCAAACTCACCGAGGCTTTCCTCTCATCGCCACAGACTTGCGACCTGAGAGGGCCTCGCTTCCATTATGCGGAAAGCAGTGGCTTTTAAAATCGCTACTGCAGTACACAACATTATCAAAGATGTGTTTTGGATGTTTATGTCAGTGCTGCTTAATAAAACACGAGCACTTTTCATCTTCATCTGATGACCTGTCAAGCCAAATTGGCCCTTATAGACAGTAGAGGACTGGGTTCCATTTAAATAATGATTATTTACTCCATCTGATCGTTGTGCATATTGCATCCAGATTGATACTTGGTGTTTATTTAATGCGCCACAGCAACATACCCTGAACTTGTTTGATCTTTACTGTCACATAGTATTTTTAATGCAGGCTTGAGCGTAAAAAAATAGTCACTTCTTAAAGTGAAGGATGGAGCAGAGGAGATTGAGATCTGCATTGACAGCTGTCTGCCACTGCTAGGAACTGTGGGATTTTGGGTTGCTGTATCCAGAAATGTCCACTAGAGGCCACAGTTTTTCAGTCCGACCGCAGTGGGGCGGTGTAACCCATCTTCAGTAGTAAGTCTGTGCCCTTGCCTCCCTCTCAAAACATAATTACTGCAGCCAGAATTGGTCCAACCGGCCCGAGCCCCATCCGGTAGACTCTTCCTGTGAGTGGTAATGAGAACAGCTCAGACGACTCAGGAAATGAACGTGGAGGAAAATGAGAGACAATAGTGACACAGACAGGCTGACATGGCATGTCAATTTGACCCAGGGATGAAACAGAAAGAGAGAAGACATGGGAGGTAATCAAATACACATACGCAGCAGTCATACTGTGCTTGGCTTGATGCCTCTAATTCCGTATTCAGATCTCATTTACACTGCAAAGGTCACACATACCTCATTTCTACATAATATGATGGAGGCAGTAAGTGTCTGAAACCAAACCTTCATTTCACAGTGTGTGAATCAGTTTTTTGGCGTCGCAGAAACCCCCTGCTGCTTTTCTCCTCGGCACCTCAGAGGACGCGTCCCCTTTCGGCTCCTGCAGGTCATTCTCTTGAGGAAGCCTCTGTCAGAGTCTGTCATCAGTGCCAGCTGTGCCTTGGTGAAACCAGCATATAGATAGGCAGTTTTATTTGCGGCTTGTCAAGCTATACTTGGGCAAAGGTGAAAAAAGTAGCAATTTAACATACATTTTGTGTTAATAGTGCAATTAATCTGTGTGGATAGATTGACATATTTGATTGTAAAATGGATTTCTGTGGATGTTCAGTGATATTAAATAATAAAATGATACAAATGTTTACTTTTAAAGAATCTTTTTTTTTGTAATGTCTATTTATAAGTGATTTGTCACACTAAAAGTCTAATGAATTTGAATTGCCTTCATTTGGGCGATTTTCTCTGCAATCATTGATTTATTCAATAATTAGATTAGCTAATCACCATATGATGTCATTAATTCAATTAAATTTTCAATTGATTGACAGCTCCACCAAAAAAAGTCCCTTGTGCTGTCAACACAAATTTAACAGGAGAGCCTGTCATCTCCTGACCAAAGCAGACAGACAAACAGTCAAAGGGAGAAACTGTGACACTGATAAATATTTTTATGTGACTGCTGGGAAAGCTGTGATAGTGCCCTTCACATTTATGATTGTGAGTTGTATTTTATTATTTATTGATTTGCCTGATTTTGATTGCGACCTGTGAGATGGTGGTAGAGAAGATGGCTTTCCAACATCACTTTGTCTCAGTTGTCGAGGTTGTACACATATGCTCCTTAATTTGTCTATGGATTTTGCTTGTGTTTACCTAAAAATGAGCACTGAGACGTAAGGACAGATAATAAATGAAAATTTGGTAAAACAAACAAACAAACAAAACATATATTTCAAATATATGATTATATTTTATATTTGAAAAATATATACAAATATATAATTTTAATTTAGATATTAGTAGGCATATTGGTAGTATTGTTTTGTACAGTATTTTTGTTTTTGTTTTATGTCGTAATATTCTATGGTAATTTCTGGTAATATGTGACATAATTGACCGTTCGCAAAACCCGCCCAACCTTAGTTACTGTTGCCATGACCGACAAACAATGCCGCTCTACAAATCATGTTCTCACGGAGTGAAAAATACATCGCAGAGCAAAGAGGAAACTGACAACACACTGACAGAGAAGAAAGAGCAGGTTACTTCTGATGTGAAACAAGGTCTCAGGACCCTCAGCTTTTAAAATATGTCATTTTTAAAGAAATTCAAACAATAAATATCGTTTTGTGGCTCTCAATGTGTCGCGACAGATCGCTGTATTGCCTCAGTTCAAACACGTGAACCGATCGTCTTTTCATATTTACTTAAAGGTGCCATAGAATGCATTGATACAATATTTTAAATTGTTCTCTGATATCTACATAGAAGGTATGTGGCTTAGGTAAGGGCAAAAATTCTCCAGAAACGGTTTTACATGTGCATTTACAACCCTAGGATTTCTCCCTAGAATGAAATGGTCTGTTATTGGCTTATTTGGAAGGGTCATGAATAATAATGTTGAGCTCTGCTCTGATTGGCTGTTTCACAGAGCGGCTCAGTGTTGAGCTCTGATCTGATTGGCTGTTTCACAGAGCGGCTCAGTGTTGAGCTCTGATCTGATTGGCTGTTTCACAGTGCGGCTCAGTGTTGAGCTCTGCTCTGATTGGCTGTTTCACAGAGCGGCTCATTTCAGTAGCTCACACAGCAGGAAGGAAACATAGGGAGGAAAATATATATTTCAATACTTTCTCTCGCAGTTATATCGTCGGGTAATTATACTGTATATAAAATGCAGGCATCAGGGAGCCGCTATTAATATGAAGGGCACTGAAACTGCTTTTTACTTTCGCTTTCGAGATTCGCGATCACAAGGTGCTCTGGTTGTACTACGGAGCGGCAGTACTTACCACACATTTTACAAGATCAGATGCTTGTCAGTGGTGCTCAGGATCTGTAAATCATTCGCCATCATCCTCAGTCATCTGTCCTTACTCTGTTTATGTGGTAAGTGAAATCTTATGTACTGTAATGTAACAGGCTACCGCTAGCAAGGAGCTAACCATGTCCCTTTAGTGGCTCGCGTTATTTTATTAGAACGTGTTATTTGCTTTCAGTGCCTTTCTGAATACAGACACCAACCCATCCCTGCACTTCACATCCCCTGCACAGCCTGGAACATAACATTTATTTCCATGATCTGCCATTTTCGCTGTTGTCCTCGTTTGTTTCTTCACAATACCTGCAGAACTTCTGATGGTTCGGCTGGCGCCTAGAACATGGGCGGGTATATGCAAATGAAGGCGTAACTATTAGTGAACCCGACTGTTACGTCACAGTCGGTGTTATGTTCTGATTCACCTGTTTTTCAGTGGTCTTTTTCATTCACGAGATTTACATAAGAAGGAGGAAACAATGGTGTTTGAGGCTCATGGTATGTCATTTCCATGTACAGAACTGTTATTATTCAACTATGCCAAGGTAAATACAGTTTTCCATTCTATGGCACCTTTAAAGCACGAAATGAACATGAAAAACATCAGAAAGTGTTTTATGTCAACTGTGGAACACACCATTTTTTCCAAGTGCAAGTCCTCCGAAGTTAATTTGCTCTTCTGTCTGATTTGTGGTTAAGGCTGGAAGGGATAGAGCTGTGGCTCCTGGGCATGCAAATTTACATATTTTCCGAGCCAACAATATAACGTGAAACCTATAAAAATGGTTTTAAAAAGTACATAGCACCATAGTTTTGTCACTAAGAGTGTCGCGGTGACCGTCTTTTTGCAGTTAAGGACCTGTCATAGTTTAATGAGTTGGAAGATGACATCGCGGTTAACCTGCATTGAAAACAGATGAGCGCACGAGCATAAACAGCTCCCGATCGGCGCGAAGTTCATGGGATTTTGTCCACAGAATGATAAGAGCACACGTTTTAACATATTTTATTATTTAACACTCAATATTTAACTTAAGCGCTGCAAGCCATGCATACAGCGCCGGACATGACAGATTTTCTGGTATGCAAAACAAGTACTTTAAAGGAATACCTTAGCTTATTACCGTTACTGTGGCAGCCAGCAACAGCACAGCTTAACCCTCCGCACATTTTTATATTTAGTCATATTGAAAAAGTTTCAATTCAGTCGATCTTTTTTTACCCTGTTTTAACATGTATTTCTATGGAGACCTGTCGTAGCTGTCGGGCAAGATGGCGGATAGCAGTGGTGGCACATAATATCCGCTTTCTGATTGGCCAGATCGCCTGTCAATCAAGCTCTCTGCGAACGGTCAATTATGAAAATTTTACTAATGTGTATTTTAACCACATTTATTTACAGCAGTTTAAATTTATGTAACTTTATGTTTAACATAAATGTTTATCTTTCCTTTTGAGTTAGATATGATTAAAAGTAAAGATTTGCAGTTCAGTGAGTTAGTAAGGCAGATTTTCAGCCACCTTGACCTATTCTGTGAGTGAGTGAGCCGTTTCAGAATGATGAGTTCGTCAGTGACTCGATTCACTCAAAAGAACCGCATCTAAAGAGTCATTCATCCGCGAATTGGACAGCACTGGTAGCCAGTGTTGCCAACTTAGCAATTTTGTTGCTAGATTTAGCAACTTTTCAGACTACCCTAGCAACCTTTTTTTTCCCAGAAAGCACCTAGCAACAAATTTAGCTATTTTTAAAACGTATTTGGCAACTTTTAGCAACTTTTGAAAATTGACTTAGATGATAAATAAGGCATGCATTTTTTCTCTTAACCAAGCGGAGCCTAGCAGTACACACACATCACATGTGAATCAAGTTGCTAGTTGCACTTGTTAAATAATAATTGTTAATTTATGAAACACCTTAGTTGTTAGTTTGTTCCTATAATTGTTAATCAGGTATACTGTTGATCTTATATCAAAATCTGTCTGTCTGTCTGTCTGTCTGTCTGTCTGTCTGTCTGTCTGTCTGTCTATCTATCTATCTATCTATCTATCTATCTATCTATCTATCTACCTACCTACCTACCTAAATGCATTGTGTCATTTAAAATATGCTGGTGAAAAATTAATACAGAAAATTCCTTCATATTAACATGAAGTACACTGTGCCCTATTTTATGGACGTTCCTTAGAGTGTAGCATTTAACTTACTACCAATTCACTGCTTAAAACTCTAATTGTTAATCATGTGTAGTTTTACTAGTTATTTGGAGAACACATAAAACGTAATTGTTCAAAAATGTGTAACTTCAATAATCCAATGTTGTATTTAAAAATATAATAAAAATGTGTTCATATTGCTTTTACAAATAATAAATATTAAATGTTTATTTTTTTACAAACAAATCTAAATGAACATTTCAAATAATATTCTTTGCTGAGATTTGAGTAATTTCAATGTCTATTCTACGCAATGACAGTTTTGCGTCATGGTTACATAATGACATCATTACCCAATGACGTCACAACTTCATTTAGCAAATTATAGCAACAAATCGACCTGCCTTTAGCAACTTTTCCTGAAAATTAGCGGGCAACACTGCTGGTAGCCCTGTTGTCATGTGTTTGCGTTGCGCGTGTAATGCAGTACAGACTTTAGCTGCGTCAGAATTCCCATAATAACGAATTTCCAGAAGGTTGATGGAATGCGTTCTTTAAATATGCAGGTGAGTTGAACACATTCACAGTCATGGGCGAAAGCATCCACCATATTGCTATTGTAATTTAACTATGTTCTTTGACCTCTGACGTCCTAACAGCAACCGTGAAAATTGTTTATGAATTTATGTAACGACGTTCAGGAACTGTTAGAACGTCACGAAACAAATTTGATTCTGGTGTTATTTTTTAAATGGAGCAGTTGTCAATTCCCAGGGTTTCTCAGTCAAGTCTGCACCACTGCTTTTACTCGTTTGTCACAGACCAGCACTGACAGTGTTCACTGGGCGAATACAGAAGCTCCCAGACTGAAACAGCAAAACTGAGAAGAATCAGTTGAGATGAAACACTGATCTTGAACAAAGGCACTAAGATGTGACAAGCTCTTGCTCTTCTTCTGTCATTCACACAGAGTGTTTTTTTCAAACCGCTTTTTGATTTGTGGTGTTACCTTTTGATGGGCTTCTGCTGTCTGGCTCCTATGGATGACCCTGTGTCCTTCTGCCATCCTCTTCTTAACTGCACTGACACTGACACTATTTGTGTTTGCGACTGTGTGTATGTCTGTTAATGTGTGACAATGCAAACAACCCTTGCAATGACCTCTCCTGGGATGCTCTCAGCAGATACACGCTTCACCCCAGACTGCTGAAAAGGCAAACAGGTCTCATCAGAGTGGACAGGCCAAGAGAGCATCGCACAGCAGCCTTTTACTGCTGTCACTCAAACACCATTCCCTCACAATCCGGCTCTCAATTTCCAAACCTTTGATTTATGGTCAGAGAAAGAGAGAGTGTGTGTGCGAATGTGAGCTAAGAAAGCTTTGATCTTGTGTTGTATTTGTTCTGTGGATTAAATGTATTTTAATGCAATGCTGATGATGTTTAGGCTGGTTTTTACACCTTTTCATCTGCATGCATCCATGCTGAAATAGGGCTGATTTTCACTCTTCCCCCGAGGCCCATAAAAAATAAGACATGTATGTCTCATGACTAGATGAATATCGTTGTCTGTTTGTCTGATTCTGGGCTGCACCTTTGTTCTGCTATTTGTTTCAGCCATCAATTTAACATGTTAATTAAGTGCAATTAATTATAACAGAGCTAATAAATTATGCCCACTGATCTGTATGTAATCTGTACTCCAGCTGCTTCATGCAGTTAAAATGTTGCACATAGCGCAACAGAATAGAACGGAATGGAAGAGATGGAAACTCAGTAAGATTTTTTTGTATGAAACTAATGCTTTATTCAGTGAGGACACATTCAATTGTTTAGTGACAGTGAAGATGTTTACATTGTTACAAAAAAACTATTTCAAAGAAATGCTGTTTTGAACTTTCTATTCATTAAACAATGCTAAAAAAGTATCATGGTTTCCACAAAAATATTAAGCAGCATTATTGTTTTCAACATTGATCAATAAGAAAAGTTTCTTGAGTACAAAATAAGCATATTAAAATAATTTCTGAAAGGTCATGTGTCACTGAAGACTGGAGTAATGCAGCTTTGCCAACACAGGAATAAATTACATTTTAAAATCTATTAACATCAAAAACTGTCATTTTAATTTGTAATAATATTTCATAACATTACTGTTTTAAAAATTCTTACCGACCCCTAACTTATATACCTGTTATAATAGTTTACTAACTGCCATTTAAATGCCAGAAGAATTAGGAAGAATTAGGAATAGCACATTTCTGCAACCTGCTAGACTGGAGAGTGAAGTAAAGAAGAACAATGGCCTTCATAATTTTACTGTAAAGTTGCTTAAATATGTAATTAAATCTAAATGAAAAAATATAAAAATGTAGCTGTTCTTCACCAATACTGTTCACAACATTTGAAAAATGATCAGCAAGCTGAATATACTTTTTTCCTACACTACTGAGTGTTTTATTTCTTGTTTCTGTCAGGACCACTATCGTCAAATGATAGACACTTAGCATACAGTTTGGTTTAGCGGTATGGTTCTATTCTGGGCAAAAACTCCCTGCCCATCCATGCAGCCTGTCATGAATGAGCAGGGAGAGCAGCAATAATAACCCCCCAAGGGTTAACAGAACAGAACCAAGCATATATCATTAATGTACTTAATTACATTTAATGTAGCACATTACTCAAGATCAGGGAGTCTGATTCAATAAGAACGTCAGAAGCCAAGTCCTGACTGTGGCGAAAGGAGGAGTTGGGGATGGAGGAGGGTATTTTGCTTCCGAGCAAGCAAGTTGCTGAATAATCCTGAATAGCGCTTATGCTGTGCAGGTAAAACCTCACTCCCCGATCTCAAAATGAGGCGCTCTAGCGACAGACGCTAGAGGCCGTGGCCTTTAGCCTCCTTGTTAGAGCGCCCGCCTCCCATGCCGACGACCCGGGTTCGAGACCCACTCGGAACGAGGTGTGGCAGGTGCGGACCCGGGGGGGTTACATAGGGATGCCATGATAGGTGTCGTATTCCTATTGGTAGATGTGATCAGCTGAGTGTCAGCTGATGCAAGCTTGACTCACGTGACCTGCCAGAACTAACGCTGATGCTAGATTTAATTGCTATAATGTACTGCCATTGTATTGAATTGACAAACCTGGATGGACATTCATTAAAATTTCTTCTTCTGTGTTTCACAAAAGAAAACACAGTCAGATGGGTTTGGAACAACATATGGGTGAGTCGATGTCTAAATTAAAATTTTCAGGTGTACCGTGCTGAGATGCAAGTGTTATTATTATTTTTTTTTTAAAGTGTTAAATACTGTTAAAGTGTTTATTTAAGTCTTCATTATGTAATTTACATTTAATAATTTAGCAGACACTTTTATCCAAAGTGACTTACAAATTATCTTGCTTTGAGGTTTTTGTAGCAAATATTGATCTCTATGATTAATTAATTAAATTAAAAAATTTTTAAAGAATAATTTTTTTTCAGCATATCTTGTATCATATCCTGTGCGCCTGTGTGTATGCTTTAGTGTTTTAGGTGATATGACAAATTTTACACCTAAAAAATCTCTGATGTCTCTGACTGGTGGTGAGCGTTTCCCTCCTTGTGCTCTGGTAGACTGCTAATTGAAGCAGATCTAATGTCTGATTTGTTTAAACCTCTCACTGTTGTCTCAGCACGGTTGTGGGTTTGGGCCAGGATGCTTTGTTGTTGTTTTTGTGTTGACGTTAATTAGAATAAATTAAGCAAGTGTCTGGATGCGTGTGTGAACGAGGGAGAGCGTAGCTGGCATCTGATTGAAGTGGAAATGGCAGTACCTGACAACTGGATCATCGCCAGAGCGAGTGCATGAGAGTTTGGGCCACGGCAGGGTCAGCGTCGCAGACTACACTGAGAGTAATTTGTACGCTCATCGTGGGGCCGGGCAGCCATCTTAGAGTGCTGTCTAAACTGCAGAGAAGATCCAAAGCCTGTTGGGGCCACACAAACTGCCATTCATGACAAATTACTGTTGTAGTAAACCTCGGACTACAGAGGCACAGAGCTTGCTCTCTACACGCTGGATTCTTGGCATATTTCGAAAAGCTTTGGGAGGGAAATCTAACAGTAAACAAACATCTTACACCTGGGAATTTTTCTCTGTTGAAACAAAATTATTACTCTGCCGTTTTTAACCGTGGGAGATGTTGAATTATTGCATTCGTAAAGACTTTATCAGAGCTTGTGTAGCGCACGTTTATTCATTGTGAGAATGGAGTTGGTTGGAAAAACAGCTATATGGATATTTATCTAGCTTGCTAGCATTGCTGGGCTGTGAAGCATTAGTGGGGGTGGGATCTTCTTTTTGGTATCAGAGGTTACTAATGGTGATGTAGTTCTAGCTCTCCATCCTATAATAAGTAGCTGCGTATAACGCACACTCGAGCACTGATAATAGTACTCCACCCTACACAACACTACTTTAGATGACTCTTTAATACATTCCACATGTTTTTATCCTGCATGTATGGATGGCCATGAATGAGTGGGTGTTATTTAAGGGTCATTACTGATATGCAGTATAGTATAATCTGAGCAAAATGTAGCTATATGATTGTGTTGTATATTTAATGATTAGTTTACCCAGAAATGAAATGCAATTATTCACCTAATGTGACTTCAAACAAATGGCATCCTCAGAGTGAAAAATGGTAAGGCAATTGCAATTTTTTTTTTAGATTTTATATTGCAATTTTGAGCATTTCTTTCATAATTGTGAGTTTATTTCCCAAAATGTGACCATATTTTTCAGTTTCAGACTTTTTTAAAAAAATTTTTTATCATAATTGTGACTTTATATCTCCAAATTGACAATTTGTTTCTCGTCACGGTGATTTTAAATTGCAATATCAGATTTGTTTTTCATAATTTCAAGCTTATATCTCTCAGTGTGACTATTAGACTGTTTCAGTTTTTCTCCTAATTGTGACTGTCTCACAATTGCAAATTTTAATTTTATGCTGCAGTTTAAAATTAGTTTTTCATAATTGCAAGTTTATATCTCGAGATGTCACTATTGTGCTGTTTCCGTTTTTTTTTTTACTCCTAATTGTTATCTCACAATTTGTTTTTCATATCATGTGTGATTTGTCAAATTGTGACCATTTCCAATTTGCTATATTAGTTTTTATATTAGCAACTTTATTTCTCATAATTGAGGCTTTATATTTCACAGTATGATTTAATAGCTTAATATGTGACATTCATACATTTATGTCATTATTATTTTAATTACAAATACGTAATTTATTATTTTTTACACTCTGGGCTATCATAGAAACCTGTGTGACTGACTTTCTATGTACTAAATATTAAATGTAGTACATAGTACTTATGAAACCTGTGGATAGCTTTGACAAACTGACTGAAATTTAAGCCATTTAATTACCAAATATCGTGTGTGTGTGTGTGTGTGTATATGTGTATATGTATGTGTGTGTATATATATATATATATATATATGTGTGTGTGTGTGTGTGTGTGTATGTATGTACGGGTGCATCTCAAAAAATTAGAATATCGTGAAACGGTTCATTTTCTTTTGTAACTTATTTCAAAAAGTGAAACTTTCATATATTCTTGATTCATTACATGTAAAGTAAAACATTTCAAAAGTTTTTTTGTTTTAATTTTGATGATTAGAGCTTACAGCTCATGAAAGTCAAAAATCCAGTATCTCAAAATATTAGAATATTTACATTTGCGTTTCATTAAATGACCATCCCTACAGTATAAATTCCGGGTATCTCTTGTTCTTTGAAACCACAATAATGGGGAATACTTCTGACTTGGGAAAGGTCCAGAAGGCAATCATTGACACCCTCCACAAACAGGGTAAGTCACAGAAGGTCATTACTGAAAGGGGTGGCTGTTCACAGAGTGCTGTATCAAAGCATATTAAATGCAAATTTGACTGGAAGGAAGAAATTGGGTAGAAAAAGGTGCACAAGCAACAGGGATGACCGCAAGCTTGAGAATACTGTCAAGCAAAGCCGATTCAAACACTTGGGAGAGCTTCACAAGGAGTGGACTGAAGCTGGAGTCAGTGCATCAAGAGTCACCATGCTCAGACGTCTTCAGGAAAAGGGCTACCAAGCCACTTCTGAAACAGAAACAACGTCAGAAGCATCTTACCTGGGCTAAGGAGAAAAAGAACTGGACTGTTGCTCAGTGGTCCAAAGTTCTCTTTTCAGATAAAAGTCAATTTTGCATTTCATTTGGAAATCAAGGGCTGGAGTCTGGAGGAAGACTGGAGAGGCACAGAATCCAAGCTGCTTGAAGTCCAGTGTGATGTTTCTGAAGTCAGTGATGATTTGGGGTGCCGTGATGTCTGCTGGTGTTGGTCCATTGTGTTTTATCAAGTCCAAAGTCAATGCAGCGTCTACCAGGAGATCTTTGAGCACTTTATGCTTCCATCTGCAGACAAGCTTTATGGAGATGCTGATTTCCTTTTCCAGCAGGACTTTAGCACCTGCCCACAGTGCCAAAACCACTTCCAAGTGGTTTGCTGACCATGATATTACTGTGCTTGATTGGCTAGCCAACATGCCTGACCTGAACTCCATATGGAATCTATGGGATATTTTCAAGAGAAAGATGAGAAACTGTCGATCCAACAATCCAGATGAGCTCAATAGTGCTTCAGCAATGCCACAGGCTGATCGCTTCCATGCCACTCCTCACTGATGCTGGGGTTTGTGCTAAAGGAGCCCCGACCAAGTATTGAGTTCATAAATGAACATAGTTTTAAACATAATTTGAACTTTTCTGTTTTGCAAATCCTTTTTTTGATTAATCTTAGGAGATATTCTAATATTTTGAGATACTGGATTTTTGACTTACATGAGCTGTAAGCTCTAATCATCAAAATTAAAACAAAAAAACTTTTTAAATGTTTTACTTTACATGTAATGAATCGAGAATATATGAAAGTTTCACTTTTTGAAATAAGTTACAAAAGAAAATGAACTTTTTCACGATATTAATTGTTTTTTGAGATGCACCTGTATACACACACACACACACACACACACAGACAGAGTTCATTTATTATTTCTCAATGTGTTAGAGGTCGATGCTTTTCAGCTAACCACAGTGTTATTTTCGTGCTTTTTTTTTCTAAATAGTCCAAATCTGCAGATGTAACGCTGCACTTCTTGCTGTTTGCATTGTTAATGGTTTCTTTCCATCTTCTTCTTCATCTGAAGAGATTTCGTAGCTAATATCAAATGATACGTTTATGAAAAAAGTATCTTTTGCCATGTCTGTTTATAAATAGATTAGCTACTTTGTAATTAGCTTACTGTGGCACAGTAATACAAATGGTGAAACGGTTGGAGTTCCAGTATCACTTGAATGTCGCACTCCTCAGCCAATCAAATTTTTATCATTAATAGCATAATATACATATATATATATATATATATATACAGTCATGTGCAAAGTTAGGACACCCTATTGAATTCCACGGTTTTCCTCAGATGAACAAAAACACAGGACATATCACACCTTGTCATTATTTTTTTAGCAAAAATAATGCCAATAGAGCAATTTTGAATTTGAATTTATTTGTATCATAAATAGCACTATATATATAAAAAAACAACAACAACAAAAACAACAAAAAAACAATCTGCTTAGACCAAAAATGATTTAACATTCACCCAATGTTCATTAATTTTTTAATATATTGGATAAAATATGTTGAAGACATGAAAATGTACTGTATAACAAGAATAACCCTTAAAGCACTGTTCTAACCTATAAATCTATAACTGTTTATTCCCCTCAGTGAATAGAGAATGATGGATTATCTCCAGCGATAGAAACAATTTTTTCAAGGCGAGGATGGAGCATGTCCAAATAAAACATTGACCTCCAGGCCAGGGTACCTAAACAAACACCTTCACAGTCAGGAGACCAAGAGGTCAACATTTCTAGTTTAAGCTGTGGTGACCCTGTGACCCCACAACGGGAAATCTTCCAAATGGCTGACTCACAGCGAAGTGTTCTTCTCTCCTGTTCCCTTCATTGTTTCTTACAGTCTCTTTTTTCTCATTCTCTTTTAGCTCAACCTTTGTCTCTCTTTTGCCCAGCCTTTTCTGTGTGTCATTGTCGTTTTCTTTCTCATTGTCTTTTGCTTGCTTGCTTGTTTTACAGTATGAGAATAGAAGAATATAGAAACACACAACAGAAGACAATTATATGCAGGAGATATCTGAAACTCAATTAGGCTAATTTGAATATCTCTCCTAGTTAATGAGATTTACTGAACGCTGGATCAATCTGAAGAAAAAACAGATGAAATTTAAAGAAAAAAACCCTAAAAGAATGCAGTTAGATTTATCAACATAGACTTATATTTAAAGCCTTGCATTTACAAATGTTTATTTATAATGACGTCTTAACAATGTGAATTCAAGCATAATGAACCTCTCTGTGATTTGAATTGATTGTGTAATACAACAATGAAGGGCATCATATTGTTGAAGGTTATATATCTTTGTCTCTTCATTTCTCTCGTGCCTATCTGTGTCTGATGCTCTTGTTCTCCGTCTCTTCCTTCTGTTCGCTCTTCTTTTCTTTTTCACACACACCAAAAATAGCTTACAGAAGTGTGCTTATTTGCCAGAGATCATGCAAAGCTCCCTCAACACGCTGTATCCTCTTTTCTTGTCCTCCTTGCAAAGATCTGCTCTCTCTTCCGCTGAAGTGGATAAATCGGCTAGACCAGTGAACAAGAAAACTAGGGTTAATTTTGTTTGAGGAATCCTCAGGGTACGGGCATGTGCATGGAGCCCAAGATCAAATGAATGTAATTGTGATGATTATTCGTTCCATATGAAAGCTTCATGAGGCAGTTTAAAAGATGTGAAGTCAGTGTGGTTTAGCCAGAGTTCATGCCTCTGGTTGCTTTAAAGGTTCCTGTGAAACCATATTTAGATGACTTTATCTGTAGAGCTGCAGCAGAACGGCACCTGGCAAGACCAAGCTTTCAGTTTCATGCCATGTTTTAGTTTCCAGTTGTAAAACTATGCTGAGCACGTTCAAACAGCAAGTCATTTTATTGTCCATTTTGTGCTTTTATATAAATAATTTATTAACAATTAAATAATAAATAATTTAATAATACAAATCTGTATTGATTTCTAAAATTCCTTTAAAATATATATTTTTGTAATTATAATTTCTAAGATTAATTTGTATTTTTCAGTGAAGCAAAATATGCATAATGTAATTAGCTAAATCATTGATCAATTTTTTCCTTTATTTTAACTCAGCATACATTTTAACATTTCCATTTCAAGTGCTTTGGCAAGCACTCCATCTTTGTTTATTTTGAAATTTGAGATTAATCACATGGTGGCCAGTATTCTCACATCCCAAGTCTTAGCAAATAATCACATCTATTAATTTGGAAATAATTGTGTATTTCTGCTTCTAATTTCTCTGAGACACCCACTGAGACTCGGTTCACATGTTATTTAGCCTCTCTGCACTCACGCATAGAGCCCCTTCTCTCCTCAGCTCATGATTTCCTATAATGGTATTTGCATGAGAAATTAGATACCATCTTTCTAATTAAGCTCATAAGCATAATCTCATTGCTCTTATCAATTCTGCTGTACACGAGTTCAAAAAGCACACCAACATAAGTGGGGAGAGGCATCACAAAGCCAAAACCCATAATGCTTATCTTTCATCTGATAATGTGGATATGTGCATGAGAAATGGAAAACGTGTGTGGTTACTAAGAGAGCAGTTGCTCCGTAAGTTTTTATATTATATTATATTATTTATTTATTTCACATGCTGCTTTTCACAATAAAAGCAGCTTTACAGGAAAATACTGTCTTAAAGCCCCCTAGTGAGTAAGACTGCTGAAACTCTATGAGATATTAGGGGGATGAGAAAGAAGCCTTGGGAGGAACTCAGCAGGTGGATATCAACTCCTCAGGCACAGATTTAAATAAATGTGCATATGCAAAACTAGTTACATATGTGCAGTAATAAATGAGTTAATGTGTTATTAATTGTCGTATTTGTCAGCTGAAGTGATGCAGGAGGTGGTCAGCGAAGCATCCGTCACTGTATGGGTGTAGTTGGCGCTAGGTCTGGCACAAAGTCGAAAAATCAGTTTGGAATGGAGAGTAACACAGATTTAACAAATGAGTTGCATCTGTTGTTTGTTAATTCTGTGTTGCCAGAGGAAAGGCTTACAGTAAACCATTTTTAAATCATATGCATCTCATTATGATATTGACAGCCTAAGCTTTATGTCACATGTCACTAATCCTGGTTTATTGAAAAGTCTATTCACTGTGAATTTCATTGTGAAAATCCAATTTAATGGGTTGTATTTACCATGAAATAAATTTGAATATTTGAATATTTTATCTATCACATACTTTCTTAGTATTCTCACCATAACAATTTTTAATCAACTCCGTGATATGAAGTAATTTCACTGCATTTTATGGAGACCTTTTATACATTATATTCATACGCGGAATAAAATGTGTTTGTGTGTTAGGCACATATAAGAAGTGTCTTAAATTATTTGCTGCTGCACTGCATGGGTGTCACTTTCCATTAACAATAACAACAAATATGAAAATGTGCACTTTTGTAAACAGCAGCACTAGATTTATGATGAAGTATATTGAAGTAGTCACATATGTTTTAATGATCCAACACTGGGTTGTAGTTAATCACGGAGAATCATAAGTTCCTTTTGTATGTAATAAACCTCATTGTCAGCTTCACATCACAAAGCAATATCTCACTTGGGAAGAATTCAGAGTTAGTCTATTGTGCACATATACACCTTTCATCTGCTTTATGAAGAGCCCATTGTAATATTAAGCCTCAATACTGAATGTTAATGATGTATAGTTTCACTTCACTGCCTAATTAAAGGTACATTCAGTACTTTTGTACTCATTTAACACATTTTACACATTAAGAAAGAGTTGTTTTTGTGAAGAGTCATCTTAATGGTGTACACTCAGATCAGACAAAGTTTGTACTTGCAATAGACTGCTAAAAAATGTTAAATTACAGAATACATAGTACTCCTGGTCACTCCTCCTAATGTATTTCAGCATGTTGAAATGCTGTGTACCAGAGAGAATCCTAAAACTCAGCGTGTAACAGTCAGTCTCCTGAAGTAAAAAGCACATTCTATTTGTACACAGATGATTTGATTTTTAATAATAACTTGTAAAACATTAAAGACAGACCTACTGTGAGCTGTGATTGTTGCATCGCGACAAGCAAATTCTGCCAAAAAACTCATTAGCGTGCACCCACTCCCATGAAACACTGCAAATAACGCAATTGAGTCAATCTCCCTACACTCGCAAACTACTCAAATATTCGTAAGTATCAGTGATACCACAATGGTGAAGAACGTTGATGCTAACGCTAGCTAAATGAACTATTGAATGCATCTGAATTTAATATAAATGCACCTGGGTTAACATGGCCAGCAATAATCAAATCAATGAAACAGCCAATTTAGTAACACATTTTTCATGATTAAAAATGCAGACTTTTTTAAGATTTCTTTGCAGGAAATATGCAAATGACTTCCATTTCACATAGACTGCACTGATTTGCAAGTGTGATATTGCTTAAGCATCCCATTTGTAATAGAAAATGTGTTTTGTTATTAAACGAGAAGTTCTTCACATCCTTCGCATCCAAAACCGAAGCTATTTAAAATAAGCAATCTGTTTATCTACCGTATCGTTGAATGCACTCATTATTCATTATCTTTTATCTATTGAATAATGAAAAAGCTAGTCATCCATCAGAAAGCGCCTTCAGTTTTGGTTTGGGCTGTGAGTTGAATTGTGAAAGTGTTTTCCTTAGCAGTTATTACAAAATTACACATTTTACCCACAAGTTGTATTCTGGCCTAGTGCGAACCATCTAGAGAGTGTGAATTCTTTAAACAAATCAAACCAAAGGTACATTGCTTCAAAAAGAGTAATTTTGAAGTTACATTCCAGGTGACAGATACATTTCGCTTCTTGCCACTGCCCTCATTGCGTCTACGTTCAGCTCGGCACTCATTTCCCACTAGCATCTGTTGGTCTACCCCTGTTGTGCTGTGCAGTTGTACTCTCTCTAATGTTAGCAGCCTGCCTCAAGAAACATCCTGCCTTTATTAATATATCAGCATAGAGGAGAAACGGGCCTGCTCCTCAAACAGATGCAATAGCACAGGGATGAGGCGTTCTGCCTAAAAAAAACCCAAGACATGCACACAGGACTCCGACTCTTTGTACATTACATCAGTGTTTTCATGGCTTCCTCCCATCGGAGTGAAGATTGACTTGAGATTGAATATTAAGGTGTTGGATGAACGTGTAATGTTCTCACAAAAATGAAAGGATCACCCATTATGAGTTTCAAAGCCAATGGCTCACACTAGATCTGCGGAGAGACATGGTGCATGAGAGCAAAACAAATATGTTTGTCTGCAAATTAATTAAAACAATTTGCCAAATGTTGCTTCTGTGGGGCTCGGTCGGAAGAGATTGCTGGCGCAGCCTGCCAGCGGTTGCGTTTTTTTTCTCTTTTTTCTTATTTGGATTATAATGTCACCTCACGCTGAGACTCACGCTCAGAAAATTAGCCCGATAATTCATAAAGCGTTCTGGGTGCGACTTGCTCGTGTTGCCCTCGTTTGAGGTAAACACGACGAGAGACATCAATGACACTGTTCTTTAATCTTTCTGCTGATTAATTCCACCCTCACCTGAAAATAAAACGAGCTAGTTAAAGAAACTTTTTTCCCTCCCCTTTTGCGGTTTCAAAATAGCTGATGCAAAATAATGAGTCTGGGCTTAATTAGCAAGAGCTACTTTCACAGGAGATAAACAAGTAAATGATTAAATCCGTTGATGGTCTCGTTGGATAGAGAGGCTGCCGCATCCGACTCCACCAATCTCTGTTGCCATGGAGACAGACGGTGACTCTGCCGGTTTCTCTCCATTCAGCACGTTCGCTGGATCGTTTCAGGCGATGGTTGCGGATACCTGGCTGCGGCGCTTGGAGAGCTCTCTGCTAAAAACAGAAGGTGTGAGATGCACGACATTGATCGCACGGTCACGGGAAGATACTCTCTGATCAAATGACAGGGTGACATTCAGATTTTATTTAGAAACTGCCGTTTTTCTTCTCAAGACCTCAAGCAAAACAGACAAAAAGACAGAGCTGGGCTGAGATTATAGAACAGCAGTTATTGGAAAAAAAGCTTCTGCATTACCATGTTTTGCATCTTTATTTTCGTCACTCGGTATGTCATATACATGGAATATATGACATACATATAGTTTTGACATCTATTATATTTTTTTCTTCTTTACAGTAGAGAAACAACATTGAGATGACACACTATTTGGTTTCTAAATTGAAGCTTTTTGTTAAATAGTGGCATATAAATCCTCTCCAGTGCCTCTTTAGATCAACATCCCACCAAAGTCTTCGTTCTTTCGCGTCTAATCACATTGTGTCGTCAGTAAGTCAGTGTTTTAAATTGGGTTGTCAGTAGTTGTACTTCACAATGCAGTAAAATAGTTCCAAAAGTAAGTGTTTTGCACAAGCGGGGACATTCCGACGTGGAGCTTCCAAAGCGATCTTTGCGTTTATCCAATCAGCTTTTGGGATATGTGAGGCAGGCCACACCTCTAACCCCGTCAGAAAAAGCGCTGTCTTTTTTGTCCCCCACAAACGGGGTTTGTAAACCTTCATCCTGCTGTCCTTCCCCGAAAGCAGAGCGACCCTCCTGTCCTCCGGTAGCCTTAGACAGCAGGCTGGCGGCATACTGCGTGGTTTTCGCCCCTGATCCCAGTACGGTCATAGAAATGACAGTCTTTGCTCTTCTGGAGCTTGTGCCTGATCCCAAGGCTGTTGTGTAGGTAACAAGGCTTTTGTGTTTGATTTGGCCCCTTGACATCAGTGCAGACTCGGAGCAGGTGAGTGTCTGTTGATCCTGCACCGCCACAGAGGAGCTGGCAAGTGATCGGCTGGAATTTGCCACTGACTCCGCCTCAGTCTCAGGATTGATTAGGTTGTAGCTGGAAGATCCCCTACCCCCATTATGCAGCTTGTTCCCGCCCCCCTCCCCAAAATCAGGTCTCTGAACGGAGGGGATAATGGGTACAGAGTGGGCTCGGAAAGAAGGGGGAGGAAAGGTCATTCCCTGGTCGAGACGAGTGCACGGAACGTCGGTGTAGCCCATCTTTCCTTTGGAATGGGCGGAGAGCATAATTTGCATATTCAGATTGCAACGGCTTGGTTGATTGCTGTCCGAGTGAGACTGGCACCTAGAGGATGAGAAACCGAGGGAATTAGTACTTACATCTCATTATACATTACACTGATTTTGGCTCTTACACAAGAAAGAAATTGCTCGGCCACTGAGAATGTCCTGAAAACAATTTTATAACCGTAGAACAATCACAGCAGTGATCGAATTATTTGGAGGTGGTGGGAATTTTGAATCTCAGTGTAATTACGTATAATCCACAGCTTGGGCTGTGTGCCTGTGGTAGCATAAATGTTAACATGTTACTCCTCCTCTCTTCTGATGACTCATAGATTTAAGTAGGGCTGGGCGATATGGCCAATCACATCTTTATTACTTTCAAGTTTAAAGGCAGATCTTTGCTCCACGTGAAAATTGTAGAAACCAGACCATTAATTGTGGTTTTAAATTACTCTTTATGGTCATAACATGACAAACACTTCACGCTTTCGAAGACCTTTCCTGATCCAGCCCCCCTTTCTCTCTCCCACTTTGCTTCCTGTCTCCTCTACACTGGCCTATCATAAAAAAGTCAAAAATGCCCAAAAAAAAAAAAAATGCACATTTGACAGTAGCCTGAGTTGACAGTAGTAATAGCTTGAGTTAGGAGGTAGAAGTAAATTTGTGTTCATTATCAAAAACATCTGTAAAACATTGTAACAACCTCATTTTTATATGGTGAAATTGAAATATTCTGACTGTTTGTTTTATTAAAATTAACCATTGGTCTTCCATAGTAGCATACATTTAGATCACGATAACCACAGTTAAAACCACACATACAGCACCTCAATACCATGGTAAAAATGTAACTATATGGTTTCTAGGTATTTGTATCAAAAACAGTAGGTTGAATACATTTAGAATAAATGCAGAAATGTTATAGCTTAAAAAAAAAACTACTGTAATTATATTCTATTACTTCTTTAATACATTTAATACGTCTACATTAACAATATAATAAAATTCGATATGAATATCCCACATTTATGCCACAATACCATGGTGCAGTTAGTGTTACTATAGTAAATCCATGGTAAATGATGGCGATTTGCAGACTGAAAAGCCTTCTGACTGTATCGTTGCGCATGGTGTTTCTCCTGTTTTTCAGCACCATTTCATTTGGCTTTAAACTAGTTTAAATCGAGTCATTTGTGTTCTTCACTGAATTCAAGTGCTTCAGACTGGATCTCAGTGCTGTATAGTGTTTGCGTGACCCGAGACTCATCGGCGAGTAAACGCATCTGCTCTAGTACACTTGCGCTGCGCTGCTGTTTGAACTTTGAGCCGAGTGAATAAATGGTCCGTGTGGTGCTGTTCAAATAAGTAGCACGGTTTCGTTCCGCTTTTGCTGCATAAACATTATATCGAACATTTATCAAACTCTTATCGTTTTATCGAGGAAATTTATATCGTGATAATTATCATTATCATTTTATCGCCCAGCCCTAGATTTAAACCATTCCCATCAAAGCTTGTGTATTCTTCACCCAGACCTATGAGTTTACGAAGACCACGCTACTTCATTTAGCTGTAGTTTTGATCTGCAGGAGGGGACAGCTTATCGAATCCAGCACACCTTGTGGTGACAAACCAAGAAATCTTTTGGTATTTTTCTAGGAGATTGCTGTGAAGTAACACTCAGATCTTCCGACATGACCCAAGCGGGTTATCTAGGGTTTGTCAGATGTAGAATCATAGGAAATGTTGTGGGTTTCTCAATGTCGAGTTTCAAACTGGCACAGTTATCAACCTCTTATCTAAACCTTGACATGATGACATTTAAATACAGCTTTGCAAGAGCACCAAATCATTCTTGCTTCTGGTAAAAAGTGAATCTAAAAGCATCAGACACATAAAAATGTTATGTTTTGTCATTTCCCAGAAACCCCAGCTCATCTAACCACTGAGTTATTGTCTGACATCAAAGACTGTTAAATAACAGGGCTTAAATAATTGAGCCCTATAACACAATGCATGGGTATTAAAAGTGTATTCTAGCTGCAGGTTAATCCGGCAGATCACAGCAAATCAAAACAATATCTAAATATAACCACAGTGATGGCACACACAGTTTCAATCCATATTTCATCTCTGACAGGTAAATATGTGTCTTTGCAGAGGGGTTTTTTTTTTCATAAAACTGACAACATTCTGTGGGGGTCCTGCTGTCATAGCGAGGGGGATAAGCGAGCTCTGCGTGCCCATCTCTCTCTCTTTTCCCCCTCTCCTCACTTCTTTTTTTTTCTCCATTAGACTGGAGGGTGTCTCCATGGCAACAAGAGAGAGGTTCAGGGATGGTGTTGGTGTTTTTAAGCTGTTAAGTCTAGAAATAGGTCAGTTTAGCCCCAGTCTGTCTCTCTCTGGGCCGGCCAAGACCGGCCTGAGAAAGGTTCAGAGTGGCTTATCAATATTTAATTAATCGTGAACAATAATAACAATAGCTGGACCCCTATAGAGGGGTAACCCACTCGTTGTGCTTTCAGACGTGAGCTTAAATTAATTAAGCAAAAGTCGAGCTAACCCAGCAGACTTTACAAAAAACACAGTGAGCCCTGCTGCTGACACACTGGGAAAAAGAAAAAAACCCTTCTGTAAGCATGTTAGTACGTATGTGCTTGATCACAGCCCTTAAATGAGTCTCCAAGCTCAAAGCTGCACTGTTTCAGAATGTAAATTATGGAAATAGGTCAAATAGAGAGAGTTTGGCAGAGAGTGGAGTTTACAAGTCACTGTGAAGCTGGATCAAGTTGGCATGGTAATGAGAACATTGCTTGGAAATTCAAAAGTAAGTGCTACTTGTACACATGCAGCCTACTTAACTGAAGGACATTATTCCTGCTAGGGCTGCACGATTAATCGAATGCGATTGTCATGCACATTTTGTCAATAAAGCCAGTTCTGTGAGTAGTAGTAAATCTCCATCACCTGCTTTCAGGTGAAGCAGAATTTACTACACAGAGCCGTAGTTCTCTGACAAGCTACGCAAAAATATTGAAGACGATATAATCGTACAAATATGAAATTGAAGAAATCGTTCGCGATAATATCAGCTGTTTGCGTAGCTTCTCAGTGAACTACGGCTCAGTGTAGTAAATGCTGCTCCATCTGAAAGCAAATGAAAATACCACATTTAATAAAATGTTTTTACTCCAAACTCACTTCATAACGTCAGTCGAGTGTTTGAAATAAATCCTTCTGTGAGATGATGTGGCTTCTTACACAGAATAAGACACGCAACATATTTCATAGTATTCTAAGCAGTGATATAGGCATTGCATTATACTTTATTAGAATGAAAATTATAATAATAAGAACTCAGGTAAACCATATATTGCTGTAGTCGTGTGTTTATTAGTAACATTGAATCAATGATTTCGATTAATCGATATTGTGATATATAATATTACAGTTTAAAATAATTGTTTCCTATTTTAATATGTATTAAAATGTAATTTATTCCTGTAATGGTCAAGTTCAGTTTTCAGCAACGTTATGTGGCATATTCAATGTCAGATGATCCTTTAGAAAACATTCTAATATGCTAATTTGGTTGTGCTGCTTAATATATTTGTGGAAACCGTGATAACTGTTTAAGGATTCTATAGCTATGTTTCCATCAGCCTGTTTTAATGCGCATTTTGAAAAATCGGCTCAGAAACGAGTGATGGAAACGGCAAATTTCGGGGAAAAAAAAAAATTCTTTAATTCACAAAAAAAGTTTTTACGTTCGCTCGATTTTGTCTTGTGCGAAAAAGGGTCAATGCAAATAATGGGAGATGGAAACGCATTTGCCGAATAAATTCCTCCATGTGCATCAAAAAAGTCATGTGACTTTACACAATGGGACGGCATAACCTGACTAAGCAGTGGACCGATCTTGTTGAACAGCATCTGAAATGTTATGGTGATTCTGAAATGCCCGAGCAAAGTCGGTCGTCAAAGTATTTCTGTATTATTGCCTCCCAGAACTGTTACACCACTGCGTTCCCGAATAGCAGACATCTCCCTCCAAAAGCAATGACCGCATTCACTGTGTTTCTGCTCACTCTGAGGCACAAGTTATTTATTATATAAGAAAATTATTGTATTCAGTGACTTCTCCCACTTTTCTTAATGATATTTAGTGCCAGTTTATCAGGAAGTGACGATTTTGTTCTCTTTGACTCGTTGCATGGAAACAGTGCTTATTCGCAAATGTTTTAAGCGACATTCTAATTTTGCGCACAAGTTATATTCGCAACTTTGGATGGAAACCCGGCTTATGATGAAGAGAATATCTTAGAACTCTTTTGTAACTTTATAAATGCTTTTTTTTTTTTATCAGTCACTTTTGATCAAATTTCCTTGCTGAATAAAAATATTAATTTCTTTCAGAAAAAAAAAAAAAAAAAAAAAAAAAAAAAACACTTTTTTGAAAACAACATGCATCACAAGAGAACTGTCATTTTTCCCTGAATCATTTTTCTGATCCAACAAGTGTCATTTCCACCACATTTCAAATAATGACGAAATGATAGTGATGGAAATCATATATTTATTTATGTTTTGTAGCTAGGCCTTTATATATATATTATAAATGCACATAATTTGTACATTTTGATAAAATTAAAAAACAAATATTCCATTAAGCAAATGATATTTACCCATTTTTAGGATTTTTTGTTCATGTCTTGTTTATCGCAAGCATGCTCTTCTCTGACACTAATCAAAAAAGTATTATTTTTGTTTTTGAAAGTATGAAACAGGTAAAAAAAAACATCAAAATATATTTGGAAACATTTAAATAAATGATGAATGCATGCTAAAAAGTTTTTTAAGAGTTTTAAAAAGAAAAATAAAAAGAGTTAAAATATGTTAATTTTAGTGTCCCTGGGACACAGAAGTGCCACTATAGTTAAACAAACAAGAAGTGTTTAAGAATTGTCTGAGAAGTGTAGTTAGATCTTGGAGAAAAAAAAAGAAATCATCACAAGTTTGTTTGTTGCATTTTGTTGCATTTTATTGCTCACCTTCTCAAAGATTGTGGCATCACCTCATTCACCTCCACTTCCTGGAGATGTTTATAAGAATGAAGAGAATCGCGAGATCCTCCACTCAGATGATGGCCTGCTCTAGAGATGGGCGGGGTCCACTTTGAGACAGCTCGATAATTGGATACCTTGTGTTTTAGGGCAGGGCTTGAGGAGAAGGAGCAGCTTCTGTAGAAACAGATAAAAGCTTCTGAAGTGAGATCACAGATATTTCAAAGATTTCATATGGGACAGCCTTAGGTTAGCACATGATAATTAATTCAGGCCTTGTTGTTAGATTCTTTCTATAAATCAGTGCTTGTAAATAACTACTGGGGAAAAAATTATTCCACCATTAATTCGGAAATGTAAATTATCATGGTTGCTACCAATTCCAATTATTATAATTTTTTCAAGTGGTTCATTTTTGACGTTAACATATGGTGCCATATTGAGAGCTGATTAAATTTCTTCCTCCGTTGCTTTCACTTCTGTGGAGAGGGACGGAGTGTCAATTTTACAATAGATGTGAAGCTCTGGGAAAGTACCTGCAGCGCTTCCCCATGGAGAGACTGCGATTATGATTTGGTAGGGAAACTTTAGAGCTGCTGAGAACTATGCTGGCCGCCTGCGGAGAGGAGAAACCATGGGCTCTTCTGCTCTGTAGAGACAAACAGGAAATAAAAGATATTATTGCAGACGAACCAAACTATATAGCTGATGACCTCACTGATTATCATTTCTGCATATATATGACTCATGTCATTTTCATCCATGTGTGAATGTTTCATGGGTGTTACAAAAGTGTAAGTGAGAAAGTTATGAAGTCATGAAATGATGGCAGCTCAGCTCATGAATATTAAATAGGATACGCAAATCTATTTCAAGTGATCTGTTATTTTTTTGATTACACAGATCAGGTCTGTAGTAGAGCATTTGTTCATACCCTAGTCAAATTTGAAATGTGAGCATAACATTGCGATTTTAAACGTCCCTAAAATCTTTTAAAAAAACAATTTCAATAGCACATTGATTGGTTAAGTTATCATTACACACTGGGTTGAGGGAGAAATCACTCTTTCTAACCAAGTTCACATGCTGCCTGAATAATTCTGTGACATTTAATTTGACAACTTCATTCCTATATCTGCTACTGTCGGGTCATGATTTTGTAGGTCAGTGGATGAATGCACGAAACAGCAAATGAGGCCTGAAAATGACTCTGGTTTCAGGAAACGTCCTGATATAACTTATTTTCATTTATCCAAATTGCAGCTGAACTGCAGGGGATGTAAACTACCGTTCAAAAGGCTGGGGTAGGTACAATTTTTGTACTGTTTTTTAAAGAAGCATTTTATGCATTTATTTAATCAAAAATACAGTAAAAAGAATAATATCTAATATCTATAATATCTGAAATACAATTACCATTTAAAATACATTTTAATATGTTTTAAATTTACTCCTGTCATAACAAAGCTGAATTTTCAGCAGCCCTTATGCCAGTGCCACGTGAGCCTCAGTCTCAATTGCTGATTTGGTGCTTAAGAAACATTTCTTATAAACATGGTCGAAAACTGTTGTGCTACTTAATACGTTTGTGGAAACCATGATGCTATGTTTTTTTTATAGATTCTTTGCTGAAAAGAAAGCTCAAAGGAAAAGAATTTGCTTGAAATAGAAATCTTTTGTAACATTCTAAATGTCTTCACTGTCACTTTTGATCAATTTAATGCTTCCTTGCTGAATAAAAATATTCACTCTTCACTTTTGAATAGTAATGGGAACATATTTGTTTGATTTTGTTTCATGACTTAACTAGAACGGATTGTGAGCTGCATACATCTGGGAGCCATGTGAACACTGTCGCTTTCCGCCAATGATGACAACCGCAACAACCACTCAGCAAAACATTAAAATCTAATTCCAACGCCGGATTGCCATTAGTTATAACACACACTAACAAAATGAAAACTCTTGCTCAGAAATTAGAGATGCTTCCTCTGTATTATATACATCGCTGATGCAAGCTGTTTCATGAAGTGGTGTGGACACAACCAGCTATAAATGACACCTACGACTGCTTTCTTAGAGTTGTACAGCATCTCATCTCACTTCCCTTTACTTGTACAGACAGATGAATGTAGGAACACACACACAGGCCAAAGGCAAAATGAAGGGATCATGAACTCTGAAGAGAGGCCGTATGGAGATGTTCACTCTGCGATATACAGGCCCCTCAGTGAGGGAAAGCCACTTTAACTAGACTTTACATTTAAACTGCAGATTAAGCGAGACACACTCTGATTATTCTTCCTTTCAACTTCCCCAGTCAGGAATTAATCTCAGGCAAGATTACATTAATGAATTCCTAAACAATTTTTTTTTCAGTCCCCTCTTAAAATTAAAGCCATTATCTTACAACAACCCAGCAATCCGAGAGCAGCCTGCAATAAGTATCCCGAGCCCCCCTCCCAGTGTCGCCAGAGCTGGAAAAGACAGTCGATAATGCAGTTATTCCAGTTAGTAGAATCTCCCTCCCTCTGCCTGTCTTGTGGAACATCATTAAAACGATTGAGTTTGACTTTAAACTAGTTTGGGGCCTTACAGCTGAAAAAGCATGTCCTTCTAACACTGCTGCTTCCTCTGGGACCTGTTAGCACTGTTCTTCTCTCCAACAAGAAAATTGGATGATTTCTGACCACTCTTTCATCGCCTCAGCAGGGTGAGAAAACTCAGAGGAAGAGAAGCAGAACAGCAGCGTTTGCTGATGTAATTGTAAAAAACTTTCTGAAGGAGGGGTGAAACATGCAAATTCCAAGTGAAGTCTGAACAAAAGATTGGAGCTCCCCCTCTCAGCCTCTTCCTAAATTACTTTTATAGTCATCTGCTACTAGCTCAGCAGATTTTGGTGACGATTATATAAGCGGTCCAATTAAAGCTTTGCTGTGCATGCTTGGATTAGCAAGAGTGACACTCATCTGATATGCTGCACCCTGTGTCATTTGCGCACTATATGCATTTTCATATAAATGACTTTAAAAGCATCTGTAAGGAAATGTAAATGCAAGCCATTGGGAATAATTTAAGCTCGATTCCTCACTCTCATTGGACCTGATGACACACATGGGAACGTGAGCCGTCAACATTTGTGTATGGGATGAGAATGAACCGCCAAGTGGCAGCAGAGAGAGACTGATCTTCCAGTTTGGATAATGTAACTCTATTTATCCAGTTCTTCATCAGCTAGGTGGCTGGCTGCCTTTGACTGTTGCATCAGATAGATGCAGTGTTTACTCCCCGAGCTGCATGCAGTGTTATTTCTGTCAGCTTGAGGGATCTTCGGAGCAGGTGGGAAAGCAGTAAAGCCATGGAGGACATCATTCCTCCAACTGCCTGCTGGCCAATTGTATTCATTACTGGTGACTGTTATGCACAGGGGACTTTATTTGAATCTCCATAACAGCACATGTAGGTGGCTTGATTTCCAACTATACACATATATATATTTGGTATACGCAGGGGTGCGGAGATGTTGGCTTTTTTTTTGGACAAACGATCATTATGTGCATTGTCAACACAAATGTGGACTTCATGCAGATTTGCTCTCTGGGACATAAACAAACAGCAGGTGTGAGACGTCACCTTCTGAAGCTGGAGGGTGCTCTCGAGTCTGGGGCTGGATTTAGACATGAGACCCGAGGCGTTGACAGTACAGTCCCTCAAGTTGCGGATTTCGGTCAGATGGGCTCGATGCTTCTCTCGTAGTCTCCTGCAAAGTGTTAATACATTTTTTAAACCACAAAATTTAATTTCCTGTAATGAGACTTAGGTCAGTGAAACATAAGAGAAAAACAAAAATCTTTTAAAAATCTAGTTTAGTTTGCGACAGGTTCTTAGAAATGTACTCTTTGTTTTCATGTTGGTTTTATATGATTTAAAAAAATATTCCTTAGGTCTTGAAAACATTATGTGTACACATTATGTTTTTAAATAAAGATTTTTTTTCTTACTACAAATATCATAAATTATTCATTTTAAAAAATATTATGTTTTTGGGTAGTTGCATCATGACATTTTATAACCTAACCTTACCTTGGCACATGTTGAATTTATTCATTATTTTATGAGACCTTGACACATGACTGATTTTACAGACAACAGCTTTTCAAATATTAATCAGCAGTGAAGTAGTTTTATTTTGTAAGAAGTAATGATAAAATATTATGCCAAACTAAATGTTTTCTTTTCAAGAATTTCATTTTTAAAAGGAAATCATAGAAGAGAAGTAAGCCATTGTATGTACGAATTGCAATTTTAATTAATTTTTAATTGTCTTTTTATATATTATTTATATTACCTTCAAAAACAAATACACTCAGACTTGTTAGATTGAAACAATGTTATTCCAGCTTCCAAGGACGATTTGGACTCACTTGTTTTTGCAGTAAAGAGCCATGCAAGCCACTCCCAGCAGGCTGATCCCCATGGCTATGCTGAAGATGGACAATATCTGTCTCTGATAGGTTTCCGCACTCTCTGAAAAGACAGACAAGGACAGCACACACTCATCTTCAGGCTTTATTCACAGTCATCTCTATACCAATCTTGATTGAACAAAAGAATCTCGTGTAGCTAATTGGCTCTTACAGGTTGTAAGAAAAATGCAGTGTCACAATAATGGAATAATTCCGTGTTCAAGAGAATATGAATTTTTAGAGATGATTGGAAAGGGATCGTCTTAAAAGTAATCGGCTAGTTCTATTATTTAACTAGCATGCAAACGTGCACACAATCACATTTGATTTAATGATCTGGGACAGAAAGCAGAGAAACATGCAGGGAGCTGTCAGCTAGACATTCATATGTGTCAGAGGTCAGGCAGGCTTGAAATGCACTTGAAGAAAGAATCGGCCTGATGATTAGTTTCTAGGCCACCAGTAGGGCTCTATGAAATCCATTCACCAAAAAGCATGTCTAATTAATTTAAATATTGAAACTTACAATATTAAACAGCAATTTATTAAAAGTTGAACAAAAATTGCATTTTTAGGCCCTATGATGTTTTATTCTTTTCTCAAATTCAGTTTTCCATTAATTTTCTGGATTCCATTTTAATAGTTTCATTAAATATTAATAATCAAAAGCATCTCTAATTAATTGATTTTAGAAAAAAAATATATACTAATTTATTATTATTTTATTTATTTATTTTTTTTTCCAGAAATACTGTGTTGTGTTTTTGTGTGTGTATTTACATTTTTCGGCTAAATAAGTTCTGGCAAATAATTTTTCTTGTAAATATTCCTTTAAAAATAAAGTTTTAATAATAATCTTATTAATAGTTATAGTACTATCATTACATTAATAGTTGTAGTACTATCATTACAAGTAATATTTCTGTCACGGTTTCTTCAAGTTACTGTGGGATGCTGTGAAAACATTTAGGTTTCTGTTTGTATGATATGACCATAGTTTTACTCAAAAAGAAATGGTAAAATGCTCGTGAAGTGACTCTCAGAGCAGTTCTAGAGATTATGTTCCGCGTTATACAATAAATTCAGTTTTTATGACTGGATTCCGCGATTCTGTCTGTGTTTTCCGCATCAAGGAAATCATAGGGCCCTACACAAGCACTACTGAAATTTGAATTGGAATGACAGGAAGTGGAATGTCACCTCGACAAGTTAGAAATAAAAAAAAAAAAAAAAAAACATAGCATGCATGGAAATGAAGTGTTCTTCCATTCGCAGTTTGTCTTGACCAGACCTAGCTTTTCTGGTTACAAATGCCACTTGCATTTCTTGGATTTTATAAAGCATTCTAAATTCATATCTAAATGATCATAACCCTGATTAGTAAATTGTACTCATCCGGGAGAAGTTCCACTAGATGTCAGAACATGGATGCTGAGATTTGCTGTGTGACTCATATCCTGCCATTCAATCCATTGTAAAGGTGTTCAAAGGAGTTCAGCTCTGCGCTTTGTTCTTCAAAGTTATTTCTACTACACCAAAATCAGTAAATAGCCTATATAGATCTGTCTTTGCACACAGGATCAGGAAATGGCCATCCAAAACTGTCTAGCATCATGTGTCTGTGGAAAACCAAGAACAGCTAGTGGGACAGCAGGGACCAAAAGACTGGTCCTCACAGGACACTGAGTCCCGGTTTGGTGGAGAGTCTCTGTGAGCAGATGGCTAGACTCCCTCACAAACACACACCTGTGACTGAAATGCTCTCTCATGCCACAAATGCAAAGAGCTGACCATTCATGCACACGTGCACTCAACAACCCCCCTCCCGTCTCTCTTTCTCATGGAAAACGCTCTGTAATGGCCACAACTGGACTCACCATCCAGATTAAAATCACTGAGGCAGTCATTTCCGAGAAGCAGAAATGCATATCAGTTCCACTTTAACTATCTTTCCTTCTCTGACAGTTTTTGAGGAAATCTTGAGGTGAGCGTGTGAAGCACGACTAATGGAAAACTTCACAGGATTCACTCGTTCACTTAAAGAAATGCTTTCAGTTCTCCGGCACATGAGAAAGGACGGTAGGGCAGGGTGTGTGGATACAGAAGGGGAGAAAGCCTGTGGAAAATCCATTTTCACTGCAGTTTTTGGGCTACTGTTTGTTGACACTGCTTTAAGTCTGTGGATGCTGTGGTTTGTCAGGGTAAAGGCATCTATTTAGCCCTGGGCTGTGTGATATTTCTCATCCCAGGAGACTTGCTATGCAACATGCCACCTCAGCAAGTTGCACACCTCGGGGCCTTGCAGTAATTAACAGCGACATACATAGCATCATGCACAGACGACGAGTGCAAGCAGACACACATATATGTGCACAAGCCACACAGACCGCATCGCCCATACAGATGCTACCCTGTGCCTTTACAATACATTTCTTTTGCTCTGTTTCCATGGAAACTCAAGAACATTAGGCTTCTGTGAGGAACAGAGAGCATCATGTGTGTTTGTATACATTAATGCTGGTCAAGAACGACGAGAGGAGAAGCCTGTGGGTGTTTATCTTTCGAAGATCATCAAGATGCTAAGTTTAAATTTATAGGAATTTATTTGAGAAAGAGCCTGTTTTAAATTCTTTTTAACCATTTAAATGGTTCTGCGGTGTGACAAATGCATCTCAATTCAAGTCTCTCAATTCAAATGTGGTCATAAAATATTTAAATTATATAGAAAATTAACAGTGAATGATATAAAAGTAAAAAAATATATAATTACAAATTATAGATTTTTTTTTTTTTAGGATTTTTTGATAAATAAAAAGCTAAAAAGAACAGTTTATTCAAAATAGAAATTTTGTGTTACAATATACTGAATATATACAATATATTGAATAAATGCTGTTCTTTTTAACTTTTTATTCATCAAAGAATCCTGAGAAAAGTATCACAAGTTCACAGGCAGCACAACAGTTTCAACATTTATAATAAATCAGCATATTAGAATGATTTCTGAAGGATCGTGTGACACTGAAGACTAGAGTAATGGCTGATGAAAATTCTGTGCTGTGTCACAGAAATAAATAAAATTTTAAAGTATATTAAAATAGGAAACCAATATTGAAAAATAGAAATTGCAATAATATTTCACAATATTAGTTTTTTTTTTGTATTTTTGATCAAATAAATACAGCCTTGATGAGCATAAGAGACTCCATTAAAAAAAACATTTAAAAGCTTTCTGATTCCAAACTTATGAACGGCAGTGTATATATAAGATGGAGTACAGAATGTCACACCTACAGAATTCCGAAAGAATTTCATATCTTCTGTGCACATGTTAATGAGGGAAAAAAGAAAAGGGGTTAAAGAAATATTTAAAAAATACATTTCCTTACCCATAAACTCAATGCCCAGCTCATCTGCTGCTTTAGGGAGTAATAACAAAGAGAAAAGTGGTTAAACAGACGGAGAGAAAGAGAGAAAACAAGGAGAGAGATGTTATCATACAGATTTCCACAAACAAAGACATATTAAATCACCCAGATAATAACCGTGAATAAAAAGCAAGTGAGTTTTGTGTCAACTAAAACTGCTCATCGTTCAGAAAGAGAAAAGATTCTGTGGCGGCATCGTTTCAGCAACAAAAATAGCTTTCTCTTGATTACCCAAGATATGAGCAGCCACAATATTGAAGAGGGTGAAGCAGTTTATAATCGAAAGCACATAAAGACCTGTTAGTTGCCTGTAGAAAAGATAGGCTCCCCTAGAGAAGCTGGATTTTGTCAAAGACGGGCTTTAGAAATGCCTCTGTGTCAACTGTCCTAGGAGATGCTTATAATTGTCTTTTCTAGTTGCAAAATTTTATTAATTCATCTGAAGGCTTCAGCCAATATGCCTCCTCTTTAAGGCAGTGTTCTCCAGCAGAGCACCGAACAAGCAAATCGCTTTTCTAAATGCGGTCACTCCCTCCCTCTCTCTCTCTCTTCTCTATCCCACTGAAGCCTCAGAACTGCTGGTCCTGATAAAGAGAAGAACACTCATGCTCTTTTCATTTGAATAGTCCCCTTTTTCACGCCACTGTAATATAATCTCATTTAAATTAAAATGAAACCCTCACACTTAATTGCTTTTCTGACAGAGGTGGTCTAAGGTTTTTAAATAGACTGCGGCTTGCCCGAGAAAGATTATTTTAGTGGACATACTTAGAGGGGAAAAAACAGAAATCAAACACAGTGACAGAAAACCTTCTGTCAAATGATGAATCGCCACATAGAAACCTCAATTTTTCAACGCTGCTTTTTTTGCATATATTCATGCGGCAATTCAAACATAATCTGTGGGAAAATAATGAGCCGAAATGTCTATTTTTTTTCCTCTCGAAGAGGTCATGCAGCAGTTCTTAATGAGAACCCAAGGAATGGTAGTTTTAGCCAATTCCTGCTTATGATTTAAATTTGTGGCGAATAAGGACAGAACCCTTGTTTACTGGCAGCCGCACCATAGCGAAGGCACAATGAAGTATGAGGAATCGCTTAAAGGTTGTTTTAAATGCTAATGTAAGCAGAATTGTTGGTAATACTCCTACCCGAGATTTTAACACACTGTCTCTCCTCTGGGCCTTTTGAATTCACAGTGTTTTGTGGGATTGGGTGAGATTTTTAAAAAACACAACACGGCTCTGTGAGACAAAAGGCCCAGGCGGCGATCCAGCGGTTCTGTTGTATCCCTACTGCCAGCATTGCTTGGCCCATTCATGGTGCGGCTGCCTCTGATTGCCCACAATAACTGCCACATTCATCCAGTCATAATCGCTGTGCTGTCATGAGCCACACACACAAAGTCATTAAGCACGGATATGCATGCATTCCTCGAATCCTGCCAGCAAGGTCCTGATGTACTGCTCCCATAAACCACAGCCTTCCATCCGTTGTCCCGTCACCCTTGGGAGACATTTACGCCGTCGAAGAGAGATGGGGCCCAAAGCATTGAATCAACGTCAGTCGCTTAGAGACTGAGTGGAAGAACTACAAAAATGAATCAAATCCTTAATCCTTCCGTTAGTTGGAGCAATAGGCGAAAGCTCCTTTGTACAGCTTACTTACATAGCCTAATGCTCGAGAGATAAATACCTAAATGAGAGGGGCCGCTGTCCCCTGAGCAAGCCAGTCGTGAAATCCGTCTCCCTTGAGTCACCGGATGAACCCTGGGTTTATCCACAGTTTGGAAAACGGCTTCACTTACCAAACTCCTTCCACGCAAAAATGAATATTCTGTCATCACTTACTCACAAAAAATAGTTTCTGAAGACTATGCTGGTTACTCTTGTTTGTACAATTGCAATAAAAGGAGTTAAACCTTCAAAAGCGTTCAAAAGCTGGTGCGCAGTATTTCATGTCTTCTAAAGACATACAATAGCTTTTTGCAAGAAACATTGCATTGAACATTTTCACCTCCTGTGAGCTTTTAATTGCTACAACCAGATTGAGTTGGAACTTGAAAACCAAATGAGTAAAATTTATGAAAAAATCATTTAGATAATTTTTGTTAACCAAATCATTGAAAACATTCCATTTAGAAGAGTAGATTTGTGAATTGGACAACATTACTCGTCTCATGAACTTAAATTTGGGTTGAGATTTTTAACCACTACAACCAGATTATTGAGAACATGAGAACCAAATGAGTAAAATGTGAACAAATCATTTAGATCAGTTTTGTGAACCAAGATTTAATTTAAAACAGTGATTTGTTCATGAATACTTTTTTTTTTTTTTTGCAAAAAGCTATAATTTGGCTTTAAAAATAATTTAAATATAGGGCACGATACATATGGACCACTTTTGATGATACTTTTATGCATCGTTTTAACAGCTTGAAAACATCAGTCCCCAAAAGAGCCCAAAAAATAATTTTCTCTTTTTGTGTTCTGTGGAAGAAGGAAATTTATACAGATTTAGAACAACATGAAGGTGAGAAAATTCTTTCAATTTTGGGTGAACTGCTCTTCTAACACCACCTCTCATACAGTGCAAAATTCCTCATATTTAGCAGTGGGGTTTCTGCAGACACCGACCCGCAGTGTTTTCTTATGCCAGGGAGCCGGGGGGAGGTAGGGGCCAAGCAGAAGCAAGGCTCTTTGGAGCATCTCTTATGTGGCAGTCGATATGGAGACAAAAACGATGGTCGACGGATGATTTGTGCTAGTGTGTTGAGCAGAGATAATTTGTGAAAAGCTCAGGGGACAAAAGACTAGGTGGCAGATAAAGCCAAGCCGCCCCCAGGGGGTGATTTGTGGCTCATTTGGTGGGTTAAGTGAATAAAGATGCACTGGGCCATCCACATCAGGCTCAAACTTGGAATGGGAAAAAACAAACATCGGCCTCTACAGGGTGGAATAAAGATGCATTGAAAACATAATAGGCAATGAAAAATAGTAAAGGCCGTAATTTGACACAAGATATTGAGCACTGTGATTGCTCCTCATGCGGGCCGCTCCAAAGCCTGTTGTGTTTGTTTTCATGGCAGGAATGGATTGTAATTCAAGCATAATCTGGATTAACTGGCTCATCTCTATCAATGTTGTATAGATGGATGAACAAAAAACCCAAAAACTATAGATGCTGAAAGCTTCACCCACATTTAGCAGATCTGCAACAGCACCGGCCTAAAAATGCTTTAATGCTAAATGGTGTCAACAGGAGGGTGGAGGAGGCAATACCAGCAGGATTGTGTAGGTTTATCCGTGAAGAAGATGATGGCACTACTAGAGATGAGGGCTCCATCTCAGGGCATGAAGGATAGCAGGGATCTGAATGCACTCACTGAGAAAATCAGATATGAAAGAGAAGCATCAGGGACACGAAGTGGGCCTTGGCAGTAAGGCTACAGAAAGATCCCATTACCAGCCACTCAGTGGGGTCAGCAGCTTAAAGTGCACTAAACGGGAGTTTAGGTTGCCGTCTCACTCGCTGTAAAAGATCACTCCCCAAAAGCTAGACAATTCATACAACACAAGCCATTCTGAGAAACAGCCTCACTGCAGATTCATCTGTGAGCCGGACAGCTCTTTTCTCCGCTTTCTCCTTCCTTGGCTTCGACTTCCTTTCATATCGGTATAATAGCTCTCGGAAAGTTAAGTCACAGGAAGAAGGGTTTATGAATCAAGGCTTTGTGAGGTTTCACAAATCTCTCCAATACCAACCTATGAGAAAGCAAACATCTCTCTTTGACAGCTTTTTCAGTGACTGTGAACTTCCCTTTGGCTACTTGTGCTCCACTGTCCTTTTTTTAACCTGTGAGACACTCATCTAGCACAGAAATGGCTAATGACTTTAGCATCGACCTAAAATTAGCAAAGCAATTACTTGCATTCAGGGAGTTTCGTAATGGCAAGGGAAATGTACTCTTCATGAAAAATGATCACTTGATAACATTTCATTGCCACTTTGAGCCTTGTTAGAATCTGCAATCACATTGTGTAGCAGGACAATGAAAGTGAACGGGCAACACACTATATCTGTCATGCTAAACAAAATCCTCCTCTTGCAGAGTTAGAGATCAGCTTACCCATAGAGAAAATAGCATATGCAAATGCTTTCTGATTTTCATGAGAGTGTGGCATTGTAGGGTGATGGCAGTTTCAGCACTATAATTAACTACTTAAGCAATACCCGGTTCTGAGAAAACGGCAGAGAACTCTCAGCCCTGGAGGCTAAGAGACTCACCTGATGCTAGAGAGGCAGGAATCTTCTAAAACTAAGACCAGAAAGCAAGTAAACAACAAGTAAATTATGTTCTCTCATCTTTGCTTTGCTGTATCATGAAGCATTTTGTTGCCAAAGGGCTTTGTGTTGTTCATACTAGTAGGAATGGAAATAACTCAATAACTTTGTGTTTATCCAAACCACATTCATTTTTCCTGTGTCCATGTATTCCATGATATTAAAAAAGATTCCCTCGTATTTTCCCTCAAAGAAAACATACACTGACAAAAATACATACTTGGGTCAGATAAGATGGAGTCTGTCTTGGGGACAAACTGGTCACAACGAAGTCCACGGTAACCCTCTTTACATCTGCAAAAGAAGAATATTCAACATTTCAGTACAGAAATATAAATGTCTTGGGTGTCATCAATATTTTAGGTTATATATTTATATTAACATTTCAAACAAATGTTGTTTTATTCATCAGACAATTCTGAAAAACAAAATCGCAGTTTCAATAAAAATATTAAGCAGCACACCTGTTTCCACATTGATAATCATAGGACATATTTTTTCAGTACTAAATCAGCATATTAGAATAATTTCTGAAGGATCATTTGGCTCTGAAGACTAGACTAATGGCTGCTGAAAGTTTAGCTTTGCCATCACAGGACAGGAGTAAAGCACATTTTAAAATATAAAATTGGAAACAGTTGTAATAATATTTCACAATATTACTGTTTTACTGTATTTCTGATAAAAGCTTTGGTGAGCACAAGAGACTTTCAAAAACATTAAAATATCTTACAGACCCAAACATTTTTGAATGGTAGTGTATATTTCAGGGATAGTTTACATTTTCATATGCACTCTTTTCATCACGCTTATATTTTTAAACAACTTTCAGTTGTTTTCGCTGCTCATGTAAAGGCATAGTTTTAATGTATCAAAAATGAATATACGGTCATCATTTACTCACACACAAAAGATGTGTTGTTTTTTGTCTATACATTAAAAGTCAATGGACCTAGCGTGATGCACAACCTGATATTGCCGAGTGTGACGTGTTCCTGGGTCAACATCTTTGTTGACCCTGGAACAACATTGTGATTAACCAATCAGATTTCAAGAACCAGTTTATAATTTTTGTGAAGTTTAGGATTACAATCAGTGTTTGGTGCCTGTACATCAGTGTAATTCATCTATCAGTTCCTCTGATTTTAGGGATTACTCATGGGTAAGGTTAGGTTTAGGTGTAAGAATATGGTTAAGATTATATTTTTGGATTAAAATGTTGTTCCAGGGTCAACAAAATATGTTGACCCAGGAACACGTCTAACTCGGCAATATCAGGACGTGCCTATTGTGATAGAGGATGTAGTGTGATAAATGATGACAGAATTTTCATTTTGGGGTGAACTACCCCTTTAAACAGCCCTGTGGTGTGACAAATACATTTTTAAGAGTCCAAATATTTCATGTAATCTCTCAACTAATATAAAGTCATAAAAACAGCATTATCTAATTAGTAGAAAAATGTTTAAAATAGTTCTAGAAGGAGCATGTCACACTGCAGGGCACCGCTGTCACTGCTTGACATGTCATGCCAACCCATTTAGAATACAGATGTGGCATTTATAACACTGCGTCCACGTGTCCATCCATCATTATGTCATTTTCACAGAGAGATTGACTCAGCATTAGAAATCAGAATATCCAGAAATGTTATAAATTAGCCTCATGCAGAAAAAGACGAGGAAGAAGGAAAAAAGAGGGAGGGGTGATAGGGACAAGAAAGAAGAAGAAGAAAAATAGGGATAACAGGGCGGGTCTGTCCAGAGCTCAGCGGTGCCTGCACTCGCACTGATAACACAGTCTTGACATTTATGTCACATCCCCACTGAGCTATGGGACCGTATGGAAAAAACTAAGGCATTTGACTAGACTCTTACTGTGAGATCTATGTGAAACAGGGGACTTTTTTTCCAAAAGTAGCAATGTGTTCTGAAGCTGTGTAGAAGAACCACAGAGAACACCAGCTGCCCTCCAGCTAAAGCATTTCAGACATCTTATAATCTCTCTCTGCATCTCTCTCACCCTTTCCTTGTATTCTTTTTTTTTTTTTGAAGTCTTAACCCAACAACTGTAGTTTTCCCGTGTGCAAATACATATACAACAGACCTCCAATGCTGCAAACACAGACTCATCTCCATTTACCAGCAGCATCGCACCTTTTATTCGGCACGTTTACCATAAAATTGCCCAATTCTGAGATCTGCCTCTGTGATCACTTCTCTCCTGTGCAATGCTAACGTAATTTTGACGAGGCATACCATGATAATGACGCTTCACAAAAGGAAACAACAAGCATACAGGCTGAGAAGCATCAAATAAACCCTTAGCAGAATGATCTTGATGTTGTTTCATCTGGCTTCATCTGCAGTGTGTGTGTGACAGCTGCTTAGACTCAGTCCTGTCTCTGTGTCTGTGTCTGGCTTGGAGAAGCATGACTGAGGTTTGCTGAAAGAAACAGAGAAGAGTCTGTAAAATGACTGCAAAGAGGGAAAAACATGGTTAGACTGTAATTACAGTCAGAAACAGGTGAGGAGCATGAAGTGCGGTCTCATCTCCTGCTCCCTTGCACTTTGTTAGCTCACCGTCTAGTTAACACTGACTTACTCGTTGACGGCAGAATGATGGCCGTGACTGTCGGCAGCCTATTTGTTTGTTTCTCCCCTTTCTCCCCTTTTTTGTTAGACGATACAGTAGAGCTCTTAGGCGTATGCCGAGAAAACAAACCGACAAATGATTTCATGCATCATTGTTTACTTGGTATCGGAGGAAAGGAAAATCAGTGTGTGCGCATGTGTTTATGACATTCGAGGTGCCTACAGAGTAAACAACATTGTAAACTACAATTTCTGCATCTGCTTCATGGCTTTTCATTATTATTCAAGGACATGTTGCTTGGCATCAATGATCGTGCCCCCGTTGGTTAAATTACAGCTAGAGAGAAAAAGAGAGAAAGGATATATCTTCCCCGAAGGAGGCCAAGGCAATGAGCAGGACTCGCATTTGACTACCGCCCAGCTTAATTAAAGCTAAAGTGTGTAATTTTTTCAATGTTAAAATACTCTCGTCCCAGCTTAATATGCAGAGACGATTAAAAGTAAGCCATTAGTGGGGCGATTTCCCTGAAAAGTGTAAACACTGTGTCTCTGTGGCCCTATCAAAACATTGCTCTGTTTGTTTGAGAATTCCGACCAGCCTCGCACAGCAACAGTGGCTCAGCCAATTGCGTGAGTTAAGGGGCGGGGCACTCTGCTTTTTCTGACTAATAACAGATGGGCAGAGTTTTCTGAGGGAAACCTCTTTGAAAACAGTCATTATTTTGCAGTAGCATTTGGTGTTTCTGGTAGCAGAAAATGCACTTCAGCTTTGAAGGTATGTGGATGTAAGTTGGAATAAACAGGTGAGCTTGTTTGTGCAGGAAAGCATGTCTGCGAGTGGGATGTGTGTGGTGGTATTCTTTTCCTCCCTGTCAAACAGCTCCCACATAACAGACTGAGCTTGTGGCTTGCATGTGGGTGCTGCATATACTACCCACATTCACACACCCACATACTGTACAAACACACATTTACACAAAGATATTGTCATCCCTCCTCAAGATCCTGTGACAACTTTTCCCCATAAATAAGGTGCAATCTGATCCTGACATCCTCTAGTATTATTGATGGATAGGGAGGCTAAAATAAGGCAAGTATTGGAAACAATCTCTGTTCAATTGTTCCTTACCCAGCATCCCTGTCAAAAAAAAAAGTGCTGTTTAAGAAAAACCTGGCTTCTCTATTATCAAACGGCCAATACATATTCATATGTATCTGTCTGGGTTTGCGGAAAGGGAGGGGGAAAGTGGGCATTGCAACAGAATGATTTTATTTGTTGAATGACATTGACTGATGCCAGCTTCAGCATTCAGGATGTTTGTTTGTGAGACAACCTCGTTTATCAAATTCGGTACACAAACAAGGATCAGTCCCCTTTCTCTTCAACAAGTGTTTTTTCAAGATTATGTCTCAGGGGTTGACTTCTGTTCAAATTAACAGATTACAAACTTTTTTTTATATGAAGACAGCATAAAAACAGTCTTAGAAACATTTTATCATATCTTCATTATTTAATTAAGGTACTTTTCAAATGCCATTTATGTATAACTTTTATTGATTTACCCTTGTCCCAGACCCAGAATTGCAAAATTAAACTTTGAAACTATCCATCACAAAAACGAATTATTTCATATTAAATTATGATAATCTAAGCAAATAATGAAATAAACATAAACCACAACCATTATTGTGTGAAAATCAATTATTCTAATATTTAAAAAATGAATTCAAATATCATGACTCTTCAGTCACATCATTTCCACCACTCTGAACAATGAGAAATGTTTGTATTATAATATTATATCCACTGTGCACAATAGAAAAAATAATTAATACTATTAAAATTATATACAGGTGCATCTCAATAAATTAGAATATCATGGAAAAGTTCATTTATTTCAGTAATTCAACTCTACTCAACTCAAATTGTGAAACTCGTGTATTAAATAAGTTCAATGCACACAGACTGAAGTAGTTTAAGTCTTTGGTTCTTTTAATTGTGATGATTTTGGCTCACATTTAACAAAAACCCACCAATTCACTATCTCAACAAATTAGAATATGGTGACATGCCAATCAGCTAATCAACTCAAAACACCTGCAAAGGTTTCCTGAGCCTTCAAAATGGTCTCTCAGTTTGGTTCACTAGGCTACACAATCATGGGGAAGACTGCTGATCTGACAGTTGTCCAGAAGACAATCATTGACACCCTTCACAAGGAGGGTAAGCCACAAACATTCATTGCCAAAGAAGCTGGCTGTTCACAGAGTGCTGTATCCAAGCATGTTAACAGAAAGTTGAGTGGAAGGAAAAAGTGTGGAAGAAAAAGATGCACAACCAACCGAGAGAACCTCAGCCTTATGAGGATTGTCAAGCAAAATCGATTCAAGAATTTGGGTGAATTTCAAAAGGAATGGACTGAGGCTGGGGTCAAGGTATCAAGAGCCACCACACACAGACGTGTCAAGGCATTTGGCTACAGTTGTCGTATTCCTCTTGTTAAGCCAATCCTGAACCACAGACAACGTCAGAGGCGTCTTACCTGGGCTAAGGAGAAGAAGAACTGGACTATTGCCCAGTGGTCTAAAGTCCTCTTTTCAGATGAGAGCAAGTTTTGTATTTCATTTGGAAACCAAGGTCCTAGAGTCTGAAGGAAGGGTAGAGAAGCTCATAGAAGGGTAGAGAAGCTCATAGCCCAGGTTGTTAAGTTTCCACAGTCTGTGATGATTTGGGGTGCAATGTCATCTGCTGGTGTTGGTCCATTGTGTTTTTTGAAAACCAAAGTCACTGCACCCGTTTACTAAGACATTTTGGAGCACTTCATGCTTCCTTCTGCTGACCAGCTTTTTAAAGATGCTGATTTCATTTTCCAGCAGGATTTGGCTCCTGCCCACACTGCCAAAAGCACCAAAAGTTGGTTAAATGACCATGGTGTTGGTGTGCTTGACTGGCCAGCAAACTCACCAGACCTGAACCCCATAGAGAATCTATGGGGTATTGTCAAGAGGAAAATGAGAAACAAGAGACCAAAAAATGCAGACGAGCTGAAGGCCACTGTCAAAGAAACCTGGGCTTCCATACCACCTCAGCAGTGCCACAAACTGATCGCCTCCATGCCACGCCGAATTGAGGCAGTAATTAAAGCAAAAGGAGCCCCTACCAAGTATTGAATACATATACAGTAAATGAACATACTTTCCAGAAGGCCAACAATTCACTAAAAATGTTTTTTTTTATTTTTTTTTTTTATTGATCTTATGAAGTATGTAAGTCCATGTTGGTGCTTCTTCTCTTCAGGTCACCCCACTCATTTTCTATAGGGTTCAGGTCAGAGGACTGGAATGGCCATAGCAGAAGCTTGGTTTTGTGCTCAGTGACCCATTTTTGTGTTGTTTTTGAGGTTTGTGTTTGGATTATTGTACGGTTGGAAGATCCAAACATGGCCCATTATAAGATTTCTAACAGAGTCAGTCACTTATTGATTTTTTTATCTGTTGGTATTTGATAGAATCCATGACGCCATGTGTCTAAACAAGATGTCCAGGACCTCCAGCAGAAATATAGGCCCACAACATCAAAAATACAGCAGTATGCAGTGCCCTCCATAAGTATTGGAACAGTAAAGACAAAATTGCTTTCTCTGCTGTGGAGTCAAGACATTTGCAAATATGATTAAAAGTGAGACAAATGAGACAAAACTACAGAATGTCACATTTTATTATTAGGTCTTTCGACACATACATGTTTTATCAAATAAAAAGGACAGCACTTTTAGAGTTCATCCCACTATCAGCTGTGAGCATAAGTATTGGAACAGTTGCCTCACAGGTCTTTCTAAGTGATCAGCTGTGTCCTGTTGCATTAATTCTTCAGATATTAAAAGCAGGGAATGTGTCGTATCAGTTATATCCATTACTTCTGCATTCTAAGTCTTGCATTCGATGATGACACACACAAACCAGGATGAAGACGAGGAAGCTGACTGAAAGAAAAGCAAGCAATTTGGATGCTAAAAGAAAAGAGGAAGTTAATTAGAACTATAGGAAAAACAAAGGGCATGGAGAAATCAAGAGTTTGGAAACCACCGGTGACATCAGCAACCAACAACGACCTGATTGGCTGAGAAAAACAACAGTAGTTGATGACAGACAAATCATAAAAGCTGTGAAAATGAACCCTAAAATACATGTCTGTAAAATCATCAACAACCTCCAGAAAGCTGGGGTGATGCTCTGACAATCTACTGTCCTCAGGAGACTTTGACACAGAATTACAGAAGCTACACAGCAAGATGCAAACCTCTGACCAGCACCAAAATTAGAAAGGCAAGATCAGAGTTTGCAAAAAAGCACAAAGTTGAGCCAGAAGAGTTTTGGAACTGAGTTTATGGACCAATGAGACAAAGATTAACCTTTATCTAAGTGATTGGAAAGCAAAAGTGTGGAGAAAAAAGGGAACTGCAAATGATCCTAAGCATACAACATCATCTGTAAAGCTTGGTGGAGGTGGTGTCATGGCATGGGCATGCATGGCTGTCTCTAGATCAGGTCCTCTCAATTTTAATGATGACTTAATGTATGATGACAGTAGCAGAATGAATTTGGAAGGGTACAAAACCATCTTGGCTACAAATATTAAAAAAAAAAAAAAAATGCCACCAAACTCATTAGAAAGCACTTCATATTGGATCAGGACAATGACCCAAAACACCCTGCCAGTTCAGTCACGGAGTTTATCAGGGCAAAGAAATGTAAAGTCTTAGATTGCCCAAATCAATCTCCAGATATAACTCCGATTGAACATTAATTTCACCAGCTGAAGAGGAGACCAAAGACAGAAACTCCCCAAAACAAGCAACAGTTGGAATTGGCTGCATTAAAGGCTGGGAAAAAGCATTTCAAAGCATAAGACCAAGAGTCTGGTGATATCTATGGGTTGCAGACTCACTGCTGTGATTGCATGCAAGCAACACAATATTAGCTTTTAATCTTTTACATCTGCCTTAAATTCAACTGTTCCAATACTTATGAATAGTATCAAATAGTGGGATGAACTCTAAAAGTGTCATTTTTATTTGGTAAAACACGTATGTGTCGAAAGACCTAATAATAAAATGTGACATTCTGTAGTTTTGTCTCATTTTCATCTTTTAATCATATTTGCAAATGTTTTGACTCCACAGCAGAGAAAGCAATTTTGTCTTTACTGTTCCAGTACTTATGGAGGGCACTGTATTTCATTGTACACATGGGGTACTTTTTATCCCTGTGTTCACCAAACCCATCTTTAGTGTTTGCTGCTAAAAAGCTAATTGTTTAGTTTCATCTGACCACAGAAGCCAGTCCCATTTGAAGTTCCAGTCAGGTCTGATAACTGAATATGCTGGAGTTTGTTTTTGGATGAGCTAGGAGAATTTTTCCTGAAACCCTCCCAAACAACATGTGGTCATGTAGGTGCTGTTTGACATTTTTTTTAAGGTTTTCTGACCCTGAGACTCAACTATTTTCTGCAATTCTCCAGCTGTGGTCCTCGGAGAGTTTTTAGTCACTCAAACTCTCCTTCTCTCCGTGCATTAGGATGATAAAGACACACGTCCCCTTCTAGGCAGTTTCGTAACACTTTATGTTGATTGGAAATTCTTAATTATTGCCCTGATGGTGGAAATGGGAATTTCACTGCTCTAGCTCTTTTCTTAAAGCCACTTCACTAATTTGTGAAGCTCAGTTATCTTTTGTTGCACATCAGAAATATATTCTTTGGTTTTTCTCATTGTGATGGATGATTAAGGGAATTTGGGCTTTGTTTTCCCTCCTATTTATATTTCTGTGAAACAGGATATGAATGGGAATATACTTCAGAGATATTTTACTCATAAGAATTTCTAGGGGTGCCAATAATTGTGTCCAACGTGTATTTGAGAAAAACAATGCAGATTAATTTTCACAGCCTTCTTTGATCATATTTACAAAGGGTGCCGATATTTTTGGCCATGACTGTATATATGTATTTATATATATTATTTTTATATATAGCGCTATAATATAAAGCATAATAACAATTAAAATATTATTAAACTTTAGTAATTTTTATAATATTTTTCAATCAAATAGTTAATTATGTGTATTCATTTTGTTTACTGGTGTACATTTTTTTTTTCCAAAAATGTAATTTCCACCACCATTTCAATCACATTAATCACATTCATGATTTCAGGGCAAAAAAGAACTAAGAAAACTACCTAGAGAGAGTGTGAAGATGTGTTTTCAGTGACTTTATATTCTAACATTCACCAGGGCAAAAGAAGTGCTTGTAGTTGGACAAAACACCACATATGAAATACTGCATGTATAGAAACAAACAAGACGGTAAAGAATAAATGTATCTTCTTTTAGGAGCCATACATTTACCCTGAGCTTTCTTAAAGTGTTTTTTCTACTTTTCTCATGCTTTTTAAACCACAAAAGCTCAACTTGAAAATAAACCTATTAAAATGGTAATCACGCATGAGTAGATAAGTCCCCCTAAGCTTTTACTTGTGGAAGCGCAAATACTCAACCGGGAGTTCTCCTGACGACGGCATTGTCATGGCAGAGCACTGGTTAGAGATAAGAGGAAGCACAGCGTTATGTCACAAAACAGTTTGTGTGGAGTCTATCCACCAGCGTGAGGATCAGCGACCGTTTGAAGGGCACATGGAAGGAGGGAGAGAAATGAGTTAGAGACATCGATGGCCATCTTCACATGTGACTTCACAGCTCTCACACGCACACAGGTGCTATTCTGTGAGGCTCTGATAAAAGGGTGATCGCAGTTGGGTAAATAAAGCAGGGCTCGATTCTCGTTGCTGTTCCTGTTAGATCACACAGGTGTCAGTGGGAACTAAATGACGTTTTGTCATGCATCACATTCTGCGGTTGTTTTTAGGTCAACGATGATGGATTGTTCAGGTAGGTGTCAGTGCGATCTGGCGTGAAAGTGCGCATATGTTCACAGGGATCATCTCACTTACACGGCACATCATGACGCAAGCCGGCACACGTGCAAAGACACCGAAACTGAACCACCAGTTCAGCCTCTTTACAATGAAAGTATGAATATGTCATTTTTCATCAGATATGGCGAGATAATCCAATGAAGCTGTGAGAGCGGCAGTCTGTCTCAGAGGTGTTTAAAAGCTTATCCTCCTTAATATCATTTACATGGCCCTTCTGCAGTCAGGGCAATAAGTGTAATTCCGTTAAATTGCGATATTGTCTTTCCCATCATTCCTCAGTCTCTCAGTCTTTATATATAGACTGGTTAATCCTTTCCTTTTTAATCAAACCGCTTTGATGTATTCATCATGCCATTTTATTTAATTTGCTATTCCCCTGCAGGGGAGGATAGAGGTGGACACTGATGGAATCAACATGCCAATGAGATGTGCATAGGTTTTGCATCTCTGTGGTAACATTCACCATGGTAACTTGACGTGTTTGTGGGCTTAGTGCCCACTGGATTCGATGCAACCACAGAAACGCATGTGAAAATAAGAGCGATGGGCATTGTTGCCAACGAGATGGTAAATGTTGCTAAGAAGACTCAGAGTCCATTAACGCCCTGCAAAGGAAAATCGTTCCACGGATTCAGAGTTAGGTGCATCTCTCTAAAAATCAATGCATTTGATTGACAACTCATTATAGGTTAGCTTGTTCCTCAATATGCTTTTGAGCAAAATTAATTCCATCTAGTTATTAAGGTTGTTATCGTAAGTCGCTAATCAAGATTTCATAGAAATTTTAGTGCCGGAGGCTGTATTGACCATATTGAGGTCCTAATTAAATGCACTTCTCATCTTTTTTTCTTTAAGATGAACACAAATGCTTTATCTGCAGCCACCTTATCTGTGTGACGGACGTCTCTTTACTTGAAACTGGAATAACAGAATTACATTTGCTCTGAGTCAATATTGTTTTTCACTGTTTTCTCTCAATACACAAAGACGAAACTATATCTTCAAGCAGGCCACGCATCCCTAAGGAAGCTTTCAATGAAATTACAGGTTGTATAGAGTATATGCTAACATTATTCCAACCTCTTGTAGGCATCACATAATACTAACAAGGCCAGGAATTCACAGGTGGCTGCTAATTTATAGTGTCAGCCGGTTTCTAGTGTTGATGACAAACAGAGTTGTTATTTAATCATATTTAACTTGTTAAAGCTGAAGGGCTCAAACATGCCGCAGCCATCGTTTAATCTTCAAGTGCGTGGCATATGTTTACCGTGTCAACAAGAACCATGCCATTTTAGGTCTCTGTGTCTCCCTGAAGTATCCTCAGAAAGTTTGCCTTCGTTTAGTGACAGTTCCCTCCTTCACAAGGCACAAGCAGGCGTCTTCACATACCCGCGAGTGATATTCACAGAGGCAAACCGCTGCTGCCACGTCTGAACAAAAGTGACATGCTCTAACCTGGGGTTGCAGGGAGCAAAAGGTCTGGGGGACATGGTTTCAACTTAAACACCCCCACCACTGCACAGCTTGCAACGTTGCAAAATATGCAGAAAATATCCTGGGGCTGGGCGAGATGCATCTCGGTTCAGTCAAGAATATTAACAGCATGGAAACGCTTGCATTTTTTCATGCGGCTGCTGCTTGGCTGATAATGCCTGTACAGAGTAAGACAAGCAGATGTAAGATCACTCAGGGGAAACCCATCAATCTAGCTGAGTTTCGAGTCTTTTTTTGTACTTTTCCTGGAAATTTACTATAGGTATTCCCTCTTTGCTTGGCAGGGACGTACGTTAGACAATTAGACAGGCCAAAGCAGCACTTTTAAGCATCTGGTGCATTAATTAGCGGCTCTTGTGAAGGCCTGAAGACCAAGCAAACACATAGAGGAAAAAACTGATTATTCGCCAATTCATCAAGGTGTATGATAATAAAAAAACTTCAGATTTTTAAGTAGCAACAAGGCAAGGCTGTCGATCAGAAGGCATTTCTCAGGCACCGTTAACAAACCTGGCGTTCAGAGGCACTGTGCTTCTTCTTGCGTGACGGAACACAAGTGCTTCGGGCGCTGGATTTTGGCAGCCATCAGCTCAGCTCTCGCATCTTTGCCTGATCAAACAATCCCCACATTTTCCATCGCTGGCCCGGCACTTCTGTGCTTCTATTCATCCGGCCAACTGTGTAGTTTTTTTCGCATGACCTTGCAGCCAAAAAAAAAAAACAGACGCTCTCTGGCGTTTTATAATTGTTTTGCGTAAATAAAGACAACGTTGCCTTTGTGAGCGACATTTGTGATTTTGACATTTGCTTGAGCAATGTTAATCCTGTCAGCGGCATTCAGGTTGACTGAGCTAAAATAATTGAAGATGAGAGTGTGCTCAGAGGGACAGGATCTCACTAGCGTGCCCCACAAACACACACACACAAATAAATGAAACTAGGCATAGTAACTCTAAGACACACACTAATTCGTGAGTGGCCGTTTACCAGATTTAGGACACTAGCTGGATCTGCTGGTGACAGATTAAGGTCCTCTCTCACAGAGGTGTGCCAGTTTCTCCTGTCTCGCTCTCCACCGCCTCTCAGGACGGAAAGTAAAGGGCAGCCATCTTAAACCCGTCTGAGCCGCAGCTACAGCTAAGACTAAAGTGAAAGGCTTGTCACCAATCTCTACCAAGCTCCATGTGTCAAGGACAGGCTTTTGAGAAAAGGAAAAGCAGGCTTAAGAACCTCAGGAGTGGCTAAAATCCATAACCTGTCTGTGTGCCAGCTGTAATTCACTGCAAAATTTTTCTGATACAATGTGAGAGGTAATAGGCGTGTCACGAGTCGCAGAGCATGGGATGTTCTGTACATCTCTGCCTCGGTTTGCTTGTAAGAAAATTAAATCAGAATCCAATCAATATCAAGTTTAACAAATAACTTTTTATTCTAGGAACTCACCAGTGAATAAGAAAATATTGGTGTGTTTACAAGAACGTTTGGTACATATGCATCACTGTCAGCTGAGGACAAGAATAAGTCTATAAGGTTGCAAGAAAGAGCACTTTGGGAGGTAGTTTTTCAAGCAAAATTTTGCTATAATGAGCTTTTCATCCATAAATTTGCCTCAGTGATCCATTTTTTCATTTGTAAATGTGCTGTGTGTTCTCACAATTGTCTAGAAGCCTTTTGTCTCCCTGCCAAAGAGCTGTGTATTTGTGTCATTTTGCTTCTCATCACATTGTTATCTTCACATTTTGGGATATGTTCTGCTCGAGGCTATATTCATGATGTTGGCTTACACCTCACAATTTTGCTCTAATAATAAGCATTCTGTCTGTGAATAATAAGATTAGATGCCATATTATGTAAATATTATTCTTCAGTGTCTTTAAAGAAATGAATGATAGGTGAGGTGAGGTGAGGTGAGGAGAATTGTCAAAAAAATGTTAAAGTGACGAAAAAATTAATATTCTGTCATAATTTCTTCACCCTCATGTTGTTCCAAACCTGTATGATTTACATTCTTGTGTGGAACAAAAAAAAATTATATACTATAACAATATATTCCTAAAAATACAAAAATAAATATATAATATAATCATTTTAATCATTTCCTCCACAGTAAGCTGCTGACTTGTGAGCTGCTGTGATTAGTTCATTGAGTCAGTGAGTTAAACTTGATTCGATGATTCACTGATTTGGTTCTCCCACAAGTTCAACCCACTGAATCAATGATCTGGTTGCAGCAGTTCTCTAATTTAATAGCTCATTGGAGAAGAAGATCGGCATTGGACTACCACAGACTACCTCATGGTACTTTTTCGTTGTTTTGACTTGGTCATTTTTAGACCTTAACAGATAAACATAGTCTCTATAAACTGTCATTGTAGAGCGGTGTAAATATCCTTTAAAACCCTCTTTTTGTGTTCCACAGAAAACAGTCTCATACAGGTTTGGAACATCATGAGGGTGAGTAAATAATGGACAAATCTTTGGGGGTGAACTATTCCCTTAAGCTCAAATGCAAATATCAGGATGTGAAAGTTTTCACTTATATTTTGCAAGCCTTCGGCCACCTTATCATTCTCCGACTGTGGCCACTTTTCTTGTTAGCATCTGGTTTGTGGGCTGGGCGACATGGCGTGTCATTGTCACCGTTCATTACCTCTGCATTTCCTGTGCCTGCTGTGACAGAGAGGTAACGCCCCTTCACAGAGAAAACTCATTCCAGCTCCACAGGGAGCACTTTGTCTCCTCCACACTGCTATTGCACCACAGAAAATAACAAACGAAGAATTAATAAGATTTGTTTGTGTGGTAGGTAAGCGTTGTCTGAAAGGCACTGGAAGCCTGACATCCTAATCCTTATTAAAAACCTCATTAATGAGGTCCTCCAGAATTTTAGGTTTAGGTCTTGAACACAGGTAATAGAATTAATCGCACACACAAGGGCTTACCGTCAAGAACACATTTAATTTAAAGACTTATTGCAAATGGAGAGTTTAATATCTGCTGCAGGGGGGTTCACATCCGAATACGGACTCTCAGCAGGTCTATCCCAAAAGAAAAATTTTTCTCTGCTCTCTGATTGGGAAAAAAAAAAAAAAAAAAAAAAAAAAGACCGATTAGAGCATCTGGCCACTGGCAAACAGACAGACAGGCAACTTTATGTTTCATTAAAACATAATTAAACCATCCTTTTAAGTTCTAGTGAAAACATTATGTTAATTCACCCCAAGTCCAATGGCCAGCGCTTTTAATTCAAAGCATGCCATTCCTCTATTAAACCAAATCGAGTTTCAACAATGTATTGGGTCAGTGCTCCTTAAATGAGCTTCTCTGAAGTAGCTCTCAATAACTTTCTTTCTTGTTTCAACTTGTATTTTCTAGACTATGTGCAATAGTACCCCACCCCACATTATTGTTGTTATTATTAAGAATAAAATAGTATTGCTAATGAAAGTAGTAATAATCACATCATTCAGTAACTTTAAAATAAATCAATTTTAATCATAACTTTCCAAATGAGTTTTTAAACTTATTTTTCAATATAAAAACTATTTGTTTTCCATTCATATATACCATTATGTTTGTGGAGAGTCACACCACTTCATCATTTTAATTTTTAACTTTACGCCACAAAAATATACAATTGAATTTTAATTCAGGATTTAAAAATTTAACAAAAAGGCTGTATTCAAATTGGTATATGTATTTTTTCTTAAATAAATTAATAGAAATAATAAAAAATGTGATGTCATCTTCCTTATTTTATTAAACCAATTTAACCCTTAAAACGCCATAGACCTCAAATAACACCAGGTGACAGAGCTGACAAGTGACAGTGACACATGTGTGAGGTACACCAAAGTACTGGACTCATGTGTCATGGACATAGGAAATGTTCCTCTCCCACCATCTCCAAATTGCAGGCTTTACAGACTGGGGGCAATGCTGTTCCACCTAATAACTTTGTTTGATCCCATACTGCTCAAGTATGCATTACCAATCAGGTCTCTCCTTTCAGGCCTTGCTTATAAACCTGATAAGTGCACGCGCTGGAATCCTAATCACTGACACCCTTCTGAAAATGAGAAGCAGTCTGTGAAAATCAAATCTGATTGCACTCAGCAAACAAATACATATCATGAGTACGGAACATAATCAAGATTAACCAGAATACGTGACCCGCTTCTGTGGGCATGTTTGCGCGTGTGATTTGAGCATTAAATTGCTGCGCTGCCAGAATATCAAGTGATAGATAGGTGACCTCTTTCTAGCAGGAACCAATTTCCACATGAAGTGGGGAAGATAATCTGATCACAACAAGGTGTAAAGATAAAGGAAATCCCCATTGCCCACTTTCTATTTCAGAGGGTTTTTTTCCCTGTACAACTACCAAAAAGCACAGCTGATTTTTTTGCCCTGGAAGGGGAGTAAGAAGTGTCTGTCAGCCAAATGGCGCCCACCTATTTTGCTTATTACCACATAATTAAAATTCCATATCAGAATTAGTAAAAAAAAAAAAAAAAAAGTTAGGTAATTACTGAATACATAATACTGCCAGCAGGATCACATTCCAGTTAGCGCCACAATTAAATCCTGACAGTTTCTCTCTGTTAAAGCAATGTTCCAGGTTTAGTACAAGTTAAGCTCAATCGACAGCACTTATAATGTTGATAGCTACAAAAGTGAATTCCAACTTGTCCTTCCTTTTTTAAAAAGAGAGAGAGCAAAAATCTGGGCTGCAGAGAGGCACTTACAAATGGTGGTGAATGGGGACCAATCCGTAAACTTTAAATTACTCACTATTCCAATAGTAAAACCACAAGACATTAACAATATATTTAAATGGGGTTTTAGTGTGAAAGTGTCTTAATAACCTTTTCTGTTAATATATATCCAATTTTACAACATTGTTTCCATGACAACATAATGTAAAATGCCCAGAACACCTTTAAAGATCAAATAATATACAAGTTTAACAGAACAATTAATGTAAGAGCTTTTATAAGTTAGACTTCATAATTCTGCTTTTAAATTCTGCAAATAGGGCTTCTTTCACTTGTAAGTGCCTTACCTTATGCCACAAATGCTGTCAATTGAGCTAAACTTGTATCGAACCCAGAATATTCCTTTAAGGCCTCTTTCTGAATTCCCTTAAACACACAAACACTGCTTCCTTTGCTCTCTCTTACCTAGTTTTCTTTTTTTTATCTCTGTTTTTTGTTAATTCTCTTCCTCTTCTCTGTTTTAATAACCTTTCTCGCCTAGACTTTCTGTGATTGCCAAGTTGCTGACATCGCGAGGCTTTTCCCCAAAGTCCCTGGCGCAGATTCTTGGTAAACAGGGGTAAACAAACACAAGAAAACCATTAGCTGGTGCCCACAAACTAGAGTTTGCAAAAGACTCTCTTTGGAACGAGCGCTGGTTAGGTTCTGTTTGCTTGTGTTGCTTAACTCGCGCACACACAAGTACACACAAACAAGGAGAGAAGTGACACAGAGGCTGCTCATTAACGGAAAAGAGGCGACGGTGACTCAGACATGCTCTCACAGACGTGCCCTCACCCAATTCCTCCAAGACGTTTCCAGATCCTTTCAGGCATTCATTTAAAGCAGGGGAAAAAGGTCATGTTCTAGTATCGCCACAGAGGATCTCTGACTGATTGATTAAAAACAGACGGATACATGGCAAGCTGCATCGGATCAGTCTGAGATGCTTGTGTTATTGGTATTTCTGCTGAAAGGCAAGAGAAGGAGGCATGCGAAATACAAAGCATAGAAAAAGGAATAATTTGGCGTGACTCTCTCCGCAGATTAATTCTTCAGCGAGCCTCTGCTCAAAGTCCCGGTCTAATGAGGTGCTTTGACCTCAGCTAGGATTAATGGAATAATAAATGTATCAATGCTTTGAAACCTGCAAGGTCTCTCACCAAAAACACACACACACAGTCGAACAGGACAGAGACTTCTTTGCTCATGTGCATCTTAGCCCTCTGTTTAGCACCACTGTATCATTGCCAATCTGTGCATGCGGCGAATGAGGATCTTTTGATGGACAACCACAGAATACAAATTCATGCCCCAGGCCTCCATATTCTGCATCTATATAAACACATAAATCTTTGTTCCTGACAGGAAGGATACCCAATTTTTCAGGGTTTCCAGGTTGTGACAGTAGTTATTTTAGTCATGTGACAATAGGAACTTGTAAAAAAAAAACAAACACGCTCACATGAATCATCCAATTTCTCAACATCAAAGATGGTATTTATTATATAACAGCTATAGATCAATATTTTTTTCTAATTAAAAGGTATTGGAGATATAGGAATAGATTTAAACACAATGTTCTTGTTTTTATTATTTCCTGCAGTCAAAAATTCCAGCCAAATCACAAAATGTATTTATTTTAATTTATTAAATTATAATATAAAAATTATACTGTTATAAAATGTATGATTCATATATAAATATTAAAAGAAATAATAAAAAAATAAGACTGTCAGTCTATGCATTAATAGTGGGAATTTTTCAGTTACTCTTTCAGCAGGTTACATGATTACCCCAGTAGATGGCGACTCACTACGTGTGAATTACTGAATCATGAAGCAGTTCTTCTGTGTCTTAATTTAGAACTACTTTCATTGGCAGAGAAAAAAAAAATAGGATGTGCTGAAGTACTTTACACTGCCTGTCCAAAAACATTCTCACACTTTATTATTTCGTTGGATCACCTTTAGCTTTGCTAACATTGTTTTCTTTCATTATGGTATTGTTTCAACAACATTATGCAATGTCACAACATTTATTTCCACCAAGACATTAATTTTTGACGAAGATCTTGTATCGACAATGGAAGAACTGAACCACTATGTAAAGTCGACTCCAGCATATCCCTTTTTAATAGGATGAAGGTCAGGACTGTGGTGGCCAATCCATACATGAAAATTATTCCTCACTGAACCATTATTTCACCAATTGGGTCAAATGAATCTTGACCTTGTCATCCCAGAATATGTACATGAAAACATCCTCCAACATGGTTGTTTAAGAAATGAAAAGCTACATAATGGATTAAAAGAATTGTTGCAAAACATATAACATGCCAGAAACATGTTACAATAGGATCCAATTATAGACTTTTCAGAATTTACTTATTTAAAACCAAATGATGACTTTTTTTTTAGCCAGGCAGTGTATAATTGCCTGTGCTAACTCAATGCAATGTTAAATTTTTGTAATGGAAAATTGTTATTTTCTCTTAGTCCTCTAGTGATGACAGTAAACTGACTTTTTCAGTGAGGAGCAAGTTTTAAAAACTCTAAAATAATTGAACAATTTTAACATTTGAAAGGCAAACCTCCTAGTAACTTATTGATAGATATAGCGCTGCTGTTTGTGAGTTTTACATTAGCGGTTCAATAACACCAGTCCACACTGCCTTGGGCGAGTCCTCAAAAGAAAATTACCTTCACAGCTCCTAAGTCACACATCTCCTGCACGTCCATCCAATACTTCATATTTTCTACAGACTGACTCATTCTCCAAAGTCTCTTGAGCCACAAATTCATTGCAGATTCTTTGATTTTGTTAATGCCTGTCACTATAGACCTCCTTTCAGCTGTGGTGATACACTCTGCTCTCTTTGCTGTTTTGAGGAGCCAAGAGTTGATTCGATGCATCCTTCTACCGGTTTACCCAGATGATATGCTGCTGAACTGCGATACAGGATATGAAGTATTGACAAAATGTCTCCAGTTACTCAATCTCCAGCCTCCGCTGGCCTTCCAGCTTCCTGTTCACCCTGAGCCATCCTGAAAGACAGAGGCAAGCCGGGCAACAAGGCGCTAATTACACACGGCTGTTTAAAGTTTGAGGTTGTTAGGCAAAGTGATCGACAGGGCTGCGGAGCAGAGCCGAGTGGATATATGGATGCTGGCTGTACTTGATATTAAAGCTTGTACGGCGCTCATCCACTCTTGTAATTACAACAATTAACTGTTGTGATTACCAACAGCTTTATTTGGCACTATGGAGTGGAAATAAGAAGGCTTAATGTGGGAGGATGATTATTGATAACTCCTTATGGGTGAGGGACGGTCAAGGCAGCGAACGATAGGAATAATCCCCCCGATTATCTTGTAGCGGAGATTAGCTTTCAGAAAATTAGCTGTGTTGGTTTTGCTAATGATCAGATTATTAGCCACAATCTATGGACTTCTAGCACAGTCGCAGACCTGCAGATTCGGGCCCATGAAAGTGGATTAAGCCTTGTTTAGGCACTGGGGCTATTATTTATGAGCAAACTTAGCTTAATGGAACGCAAGCAAATCAAGCTAAAAGCTACAGCTAATTCTGTCAGCCCAAAATATCATTCTGCCCACAAGCATGTACAGTGAGAGTGAAGTTAAATAGGCCAGCATTACCATGGATACACAGCGCTGTCGGAGCAAAACAAACAAACAAATCAAGATGGAAATCCTCCTCGGTATCTGCAGAAATTATGCGTATTCACTTATTATAATAAAAATGATACTAAATTACAAAAACAAGCCAAAGCTGGGAGACACATCGCTCCCCAAACAAAAACAAGGCCTTCCAGGCTCGCTTTTTCACGACAAGATCCGGTAACAGCTTCCTGTGGCTATAACGATTAATTATAAGGCAAACAATACCATCGTGTAATCTTTCGCAAAGCGGGGCCTGGTTTGTAATAGCTTTGTCACATTTGCTAGAAGACCAGACACCCACAACTTCCCTCTGATAGTAATTTCCTGTTTATACACTAACACGGCTTCTGGAACTGTACCTATTCAGCTTGAGTTATTGATTAATGGGCATGTTGCCTCGCAGGCTCAGTCTCATTAAAAAATACTGGCTTTCAGTAATTCGGGCCTTGGGCACAGATGGAAGGAGCCTGCACGAGTGGCGCTGAGTCAGGAATGCCAATCATGGCCGTCTCTCCATCTCCCTCTCCTGACCCTCTGCTTCAGTGCAAGACGGGCAAACTAAATTATTTACAGCTGCAGCATTTCCAGATCAGACTGAGATATTGTTGGAAAACACATCAATGTTTAAAAACATGCCTCTGAACGTGCTTTTGTCTGGAGCATCAGTTATGTCTAATTTTTGGCGAGAGCTGTTGTCACCACCGAGTAAGACAACAGCACAGTGCACCGTATGAATTTTACAGGACACATCCCGATGCTCACCCATTGTTCCTTTGAAAAGCAGTTTAACATCTTCAACATCACTCAAAGAGAGAGAGAGTGAGAGAGAGAGGAATTGTTCAGCATGTCATCTTTTGAAAAGATGAATCTTGATCTTCTGTTCAAGCTCCATCTGCCAATTTTTTTTTTTCTTTTTTTGGTCATGCTGTCTTCTGTAGCATCCTCTGTGTATCTTCTGTAGACAGCCATAACATAAGCAAACTGACACTTTTCCCATGATTCAAGCCTATTATTTTGTGAGCTGCAATACCGGTGGACTGCTGGATGGCCAGTGAGAGGAAGATTTGCTTAATGAGATAGCCTAGAATGACTTGTGTGTGATAGTGCAAATCCTCTGCAGAGAAAAGCAAGGCAATCCTAAGTACGTTATTGATTTAAGGACTCGCTGGAAAGTTCCATTCATCTCTCTGTGCCATGCAACCCGATCCCTAACCATCAAACCTTTCTGGCTCCGTGGACTTATAAAAATGAGAAGGTAATATCCCTTCTCTTTATAGCCCAATGTAAATTCATGTTACAGGTCCATTTGATGTTTTCATGGTTTTCAATTGAATGTCTTATAGAACCATTAGTCAACAAATCTCTTGTAAACACTGCAGGTGTTGTGATGCATTTACATTACATACCCTCACAGGGTTCTACAGTGAGACCATTTCAATCACATTAGTGACTGAAAATTACTCTGGGACTGTGAAAAAAATATTTAGGAGCACCAGTGCAACTGACCCCATCAGGCCCGGTTCTACGGGGGTGCTAGAGTGTGCACCCTCAGTTGAAACTAATAACAGCATATTGGCGAGATAGATTTTGCAAATATTTGTGCAGTGTGGAGCTTTTTGTTCAGTGCTCGCATGCTTGCGAACCTTCTCATTATAACAAAGTGTAGACACAATGTAAATAAGAGATTCATTGTGCTGTGTAGAAAAATTCATTGATTATAATGGACTTTGGAAGAACACGCTGAACTGAGATGAGTGACAGATCTTTAATGATTATAAAGGGAGTTTGCAAATGTGATTAACAAGAAATTAATATTAAAAGAGATACATTTTAGGAACACTATTTTCTGATTTTGCTCTATTTCATCAATAAAAATAGTTGCAAACACAGCAGTTTTGTTTATGATCTATTTTTGAATGAATCTAATTCCGTCTCCCATAAAAGAGGATTTTAATTTTTTTTTTTTTTATTATTTAAATATTTCATTTTTTTTGTCCATACAGAGAATGGGGTTCCAAATTTGTTTGCACCCCAATGTTCTTCAAAAAATAATTGTATTGTTCTACAGAAGAGAGAAAGTGATACACCTTTGGGTGGGTGAGTAAATCATGACAGAATTGTAATGTTTGGGTGAATTATCATTTAAGTAACTTTATCCGCCATGTACATTTTTCTGGCACAAGCATCTTTTCATTTTTCACACCATTTGTACATTATTTGCACTACAAAATACTGTTCAATAATATATATTGCATATTTCAGAGTATATTTCTATCTTTGTATTGTTTTTCAAATTATATTGTACTGTACCATATTTTATTTATTGCTGTTTTTCTATTCTATTCATATTTATGTTTATTGCTTTAATGCTTACATTTCCCAGAGGGGATTAATAAAGTACCATCCCATCCCATCCAATCTAATCAGATTCTGGACTATCCTAAGGTAACCTTTAAATTCACAGTTCATTTAGAGTTCATTTCAATTTGGACATGACTGAAAATGGTGATGTCTGAGTGAGTGAGTCTTTGTTATTAGTCCAGGCTGTGCGAGCCTCAGAACCGCCTTTTAAATTCCTGAATTTAAAATTAATTTGAACTAAGGTATAAACTGAGAATGTAAGTTAAAATAATAATTTGAATAATTAAAATAAATTGAAATTCAAAGAAATTCATAAAACTCAAAGAATAAACAGAAGAACTAATCAAAGAATGAACAATCAACAAATCAAAGAACAAAAGAATAAACAAAGCAAACGAATGAACAACAGATACTTTGTAATTCAACTCGTCATTCACCTGCATTTTTCTGTTCACGCAACACCTCAGTGAGAACGCCAACTCAAGGGAGGTATAAAAAGCCTCCCTCTGATGCCTTATCTGCTGATGACACTGGTTTCAAACGCTATTTGAGCTCACATGTAGTAATACTCTGTGTTTCATTTTTGAACTGTATTATTATTATTATTTCTCTGATTATTTTCTCATCAGAGAAAACGGCCTTGATTCATTTCTTACTAAAAGGCCAAACAATTAACCCGGCCCACGCTCAGATCTGTGACAGCTGTCCAGTTAGGCTGTGACTTGTGGCAATCGTAATGAAGTGTCAATCAGAATAAGGTACCGTAAGCAATGGAGCGGTTTTACTTACGAACATTGCGCTCCTGGCATTACTATGCCTTTAATTTAATAACGCCACACAGGAGCTCTGACAACAGCCATGCATCAGACATTACATCACCATTCATCACAGCCACATTACTCCTGCCGTCCAGATGCCAGACACACAGGGGGAGATACTGAGACAGAGGAGAAGAGTCAGAGAGCGACAGAATGAGACAGGGAGCAGCAAAAAGAGACAGGGACACATGGAGAGCCAAAGCCATCCAAAGCACTTTATTGCATAACCATGGGTGACAGGAAAAGATGAGACTTTATATAATCTGATGGATCCAGGATGAAGGAGGATTTACCCTCTGCTTAAGCATGAGAAACTGAGCATGTCCCGCAATTGTGACAGACCACAGAGACACCGTCTCCTCGTCTGTCATCCCTCCGCTGCGCACCCCCTGGTACGCCAAGGACGCACGCTTTTGATAAGATGCAAAGAAGCTCCCCAGAGGTAACCTAGATGGAGCTGTAGTTAGACTAAAGCTTGCATTATCTCTCGGTAGACGGTAACAGGGTTGCCAGTTGTGTTCTGCTTCATATCTTCCCACACAAACAAGCATGTCTAGACCCTATTTAGGAGGGTTTCAGCCCCACTCTTTCATTTCAGCCCCCCAACCATCTGCGATTAACTTCGCTGTCAGCCCACTTAAAAATCTGTGATTATGAGATCTCTCTTCATGTCTGCTGAAAACATCAGCTGCACAAACATATCAAGTTATTTCATTCTGAATCTGCCTTTTACCAGTCGCTTAAAACTTTTTAAATTAAAGATGTGCGACATCCGTGTGGCTAGTGTCACCAATTGAAATACTGAAAAAACTTCAGCATCTCATATTCAGGCTAAAAAATTGCTTCGCCTCTGCCTCTTTCCCGCTGTGAAATATTGTTCTGACCTTAACCCTCCATTAAAATTCAATTGACAATTTAGTAAGTGTCTTCCTACCAGGGCTTTCCTGTCTCTTCTTTTTGATGTAACGAGATCTCAGCCTCACACTGCGATTGCTACGCTCCCCCCAGAATCAGCAAGTTCTTAAATTGATCATCCTTTTATTTTTTATTCGTTGCCCCTTTCTTTGAACGATGACGGAAATTACAGGTTTCAGCTAACAAAGAGGAAATCAAGACTAGCGTGGCGGCAAAGCCTCAGCAGAGATCAAAAGAGTGGCCCAGGCGTTTCCACAAACACACACCTATCTGGGTTTTACACACTGGGGTGACATTTATATGTGGAATTGAAGATTTTAGAGAAGCTCTACTGTACTGAACGGGAAATATTACCTCTGCGACTTCTGTCAAAGGAAGAATGCTCGACCATAAATGTTTACAGAGCACACAGGCTCATGCAGATTTATTGTGAGAATAACAGGCTTCTGTGTTCAAGACACACACCCTATCCTGAATCGATCCCGGCCTTACCTCTCCATAATGGGAGACACTGTAGCTAATAGGCTGTAATAAAGTAACTCGGTGGCACTACTAAAATCTCTGCATTTAGCCTCGTCGCGTCGATACGATGTCTTGATATAATTCAGCATTAATGGTCGCCTGTGGATCAAGACCTGTGAAAACAAAAGCTCCTGACTTTAAGGCCAGCATAAATATGCGATGCTTTTACAAGCGCATATTAGCCGTGACAAGCCATTAAAGGGGTAAAATTTTCCCAAGCGAGTGAAAAGTGCAACCGTTCGCCCCCTCCCTGCTCAAAAACACCCTCAGAGCTGGGATTTTAAGCATTGGATGATCCATGATTTTGCTTGGGCTAAAGCGTTAAATATTTCACATCTAGGAAAAACAGTGAGGAAAAATCAGCACCGTCGTTTGTTTATTGCGTCCCCTGGAGAATTTTTGATAGATGGCTATGGGAAAAAAATTATTAGCATTTTCTCGTGCTATCTATAACCTTCTCTTGTTCTAGATTAATGTAACATGTTCAATTATGGTCTCGGCGTGCCAAAGGCTGTTTCCCTCTATTTGAATTGCGAATGCATGGGATTATGGAAACTTTTTATAACCCTCCAGCTTCTGAGCAATGAATTGCTCACATACAAGCGGCGCCACAGTCTTAGACACATAAAGATTTTACACGTCTAATGCATTCGTCTGTCTTCGCAGTACTGTTTTAACGGCCAATGAGAGGAATAAACAAAAACACATTCAACGATTTTGGGAATAAACAGTAATTTTTCAAAAGACCCTAATTTACCCACCTGCTACAGCAGAACAAACACAGAAGCAAACAGTCCCTTTGCTCTCAATGAAATGATTGTTTCCAGGTTCATTGCCAGTCAGGAATATGGCTTTTTTCTCTCTCTCTCTGGCTATGACCGTTGGAGTATCACAGCTCTAATGTCTCCTCTCTCTCACTTCACTGCAAAACTCATTGAGCTACTCAGAAATCTGAGCCCTTCTTGCTCCAAAGCACACATTAGGCTGAACAGTTCATTACCAAATGGAAATTGATGCTGCCTCTGTCACTTGCAGCAAAGCTTTCAAGACAAACAAAAGAGAATAACATTATTTTTTCTCTGGGAGGAGAGGAGAGAAAAAAAGAGAAGAGAATGGGATGAGAAACAGAAAACATATGGTTTGCTGTAGAATTTTGATGAGACTCATTTGTTTCAGGAATACATTGTCCTCAAACCTGATTCTTCAGAGGCAGCCTGGACTTCAGACATTGTCAGGTTTAGTAGGGAGACCGTACGGGTGCGTTCTGCAAGAGCTACAACGATGTAACAATCACAAGTGATAATTCAGCCAAAATAGGATTGCCTCTCATCTTGTCTCCCTTGCATATTTTGATTTGCAAGAGGAAATGAGAAACAAGTCCAATCTGGTCTCATAGACATTGCGAGGATCGACGTGTCACTATTCAGTCTTATTTATGAGCATCCTCTCTCTTTCTCTCTCTCTCTCTCTTCAACATTTCTAAAAACAAAACACCGAGTTGGCAGTAACAAATCAGCCAATCATGTGACGTGAGATCATATCGCACTGTAAATATATACAAGGTGTCATTCATAAACACAGATGATTTACAATCTGGAACAAAACAAATTTCTAAAAGATCAGACAATAGTGTATTATTATGACTCCGATATGTGGGATATCTTTTTCAGAAAGGCATGAAGAATGACCCCACATTGAATAACTACTTAATAACAGAGCAACATATTCTGTAGGCCGATCATTCAACGTACATAAAACGACAATAAATATATTATATTTTCTTTTTTTCTTAAATGTAATATATAAGACATGTTTATCATTATTATTTTTATTAATAATAGTAATTATAATAATAACAACAAAAATAATAATAGTTAATATTGTTAAGCATTTTATTGAATTGTATGAATTATACAAGGCATATTTGCTATATGGAAACTATAAATGGAATAGAGTTACAATTTTTAATAACAGAAAAACATTCAGTAGACCGAATAATCAACAATCATACAATAATATTAAATATTTGTAATATAGTAAATTTAAAGTAAATTTAAGTAATTTAAAACCTGTTTATTATTATTATTATTAAGCATTTTATTTGACATACAGGTTATTTAAAAAGAATTTATGAATTATTCAAGGCATATTTGACACATGGAAACTATAAATTGAATAGAGATAAGTTTTTGGTTTACATTTTAGCCCTGTCCACATCCAAATGCAGCCTAATAGAGATACAGATCTGTTTTGTCATTGCAGCAGCTACAGATACACATACAAATAATGGCTTGACTGCACATCCCTATCAGATATGAGGATCTTCACCATAAAGCTGGCAGCTTATTTGAGGCAAGTACATGTATACATGACTGGAAGACAGGCAGTTGCCACAGGAAACAGAATAGGTGGATGGGAGGAATCACTCTTTATCGGTCCCCTTGTCTGCCCTTGTATCTAAAATGCGGTATTTGTTCAAATAGGCTAATGTGAAATCACAACTTCCTCTTTACTTTGATTATTTATAACCAACACGCTCCGCTCCTCAGACTGCAATTCTGCCTCACACATTCTGCCAGGGTTTGGGCACCAAGCAGGCTCGTTTGCATATATTTGCATGTAATTAGCACATCAAACCTTCAGACTTGAAAGGGACACCTTGTCAAAAGGTATTTTGCATCTCCCTCTCCTCTCCACCTCTCTCTCACTATCTCTCTCTCACTCTCTTCTGCTTCTCAATCTTAGCCTCTATTATGAATGTGTGATTAGAAGAACAATTATATAAGTTAAACCTCTCTGAACCTTGGGAATTATACCAGAGTTTGGATATTTGTTTCTGCAACTTTGTATCCAAGAGAAAATTCTCACAGTCGACTGAATGTGTATGTGTACGTGCATCTCAAAGTTCATGTCACTTTGCTTCCACTCTCTGTGCTGATTGTTGATTTTTCACCAATTATGAAAGTCACTGAGATGATGAGACAATCCCATTGACTCAGTGCATTGCATTAATTAGAGTTAACAATGATGTCGACATGCATCAGTCAAGCCTTTGAGTCACAAGCAAACATGCACTGAGCCATAAAACAAGTGCCCAAACAATTAATGAACTTGCAGTCATTTGCAGAACTTTTTGTGCAGTAGGTTTTAGAAACAGCGCTCCATAATGCAGCTCACGGGTCTGTCATTTTTCTTGCAAATCACTGCGACATTTCAGCCCCCCGAGTGTCACATGATTGTATGTGGAATGTAAATATCATGTATGGCAGGTTGAAAGTGTTTCTGTAGCTCAAATGTTAGAGCACAGCGTTAGCAACGCCAAGGTCGTGGGTTGGAATCCCACTGGAATGCATGAGCAGATAAAATGTATGGTTGTAACAAAGGGTAGGTTGTAAAACCATCAGTTTAACCACTTAGAAAATTAAATTGCTATAATACATGACCACCATCCTCCTGAGATGAGTTTGTGTATAAAAGCAAAGGAATTACAAGATTCCTATGTTTAATTTGAAACTAAAATGGCTTAAAACTTTCACTTAAATTTTTAACTTTGGCTTAGATGTTTCAAATAAATTTTTAACACATTTTTAAAAAGAAATTGATACTTTTATTCAGCAAGGATGCATTAAATGGATTCCATTTTAAATACATGTTGGTCTTTTCATCAAAAACAATCCTGAAAAAAATGTATCACGGTTTCCCAAAAAAAAAAAATAAAAAAAAAATAAATAAATAAATAAAAATAAATAAATAAATAATAAAAAAAAGATCATGTGACACTGAAGACTTGAGTAATGGCTGCTGAAAATTCAGCTTTGCCATCACAGGAATAAATTGCATTTTAAAATACATTAAAATAGAAAATAGTTATTTTAAACTGTAATAATATTTCACAATATTATTGTTTTTACATTTTTAAAAAATCTTAAACATTTAAAAACCTCACCAACCTTAAACTTTTGAATGGTAATGTACTGTAAGTTGGGGATAAAAAGCACCAAAAAAAATGGTTATAGGCGAAAAGTGTTACAACCATCTCTAGTCTCAACACTGAATGCAAAATGTAAGATGCTTTGGATAAATGTGTCTATTTAATGTGTAAATGTAAATCTGAAATCTTGATTATTACTGTATATGCATATTTCAAGCTGTCATCTTATTCTGCAGAGGTTTTAAAACACATTAACATCTCCTCATTTACACAAAGTATTATTCTAGCAAAAAACACACTATACTGATACCAAGTAGTTGCTCGGGTTCCCATATATTTCATATCTAAAACAAACAGCTGCATTGCGATTACATTTCCCATACATTTATTATTAAATCTCTCTTGCTCTTACAGTACATAGCTTGCCTGCCAGTGATTATCCCTTCGTCACGTGTCCCTAAGGTCGCGACCCCCGATGTAGCTCAGTTTTTTTAATTTGTTTTATCGTGGGCTGTGGTTTTATGCATGTCAATCTCGATCTCAATATGAATCCTGTTTAAACAGACACATATTGCTTGTTTGTAGGGAAAATGGAAACTCAGCAGGACAGTTCTTTTCCTAGGGAAGCATCTGGAACAACTGCCATTGCTTTCTGCATTTAATGTAATTACAACAATAAAACACTATAATAAAATGTAGTTATGTCCTGTAATGTCATGATATCTAGGGCTAAAAATCCCAGTTCAACCATTTCTGTCCGGATAATCAGACTGTACCTCACAAGGCAGAGGTGTCCACTTTATGGGCCACCCATGGCTAAAGCACTGCACTGAATTCTGCTTTATTGCATATTGTAAAATTCATCCAGAGGTGAGGGACGTGTCCTTGCTTGGTGTGGAGAGGTGGCTGCGCTGGGATCTCGGCACTCTGCAGCATAAAAGCTGACCTCCTTCACCCCAGGGCTCTTAAAGGCTTGCTCGACGGCGCCCATCTGATGTGATTATTGAATGTTTATTCCCCTTTTCTCTCATTGTTAGTGCACTTAGAATGATTAATTACGCCAAGCTCTCGCTCTGACATCTCGTCTCACTTGGGGGAGAAAAACATGCACTCCTTGCTCCTTTCCCCTGTCTCTTTCTATCACTCGCTCCCTCAGTCCTCTCCATTCAAATCAAATTCAATTCAGAGAGCACTCCATCTACCATCACGGCCACTATATAATAACAACTACAGCCACGGTAAAACAGACAACAAATAAATATGAACACCCATAAATTGAAGGAATAGTTAAAGTACGGTTTAACCCAGACTACTCAGTAAAACATAATAAGATTTTATGTGGGCAGCACTTTACAACCTTCCTGTCTCTTTCTATACCCCTTTGTCCATCTTTTTTTCTCATCCCTCTGTCTTTGCCTCAGCTTCCTCATTCTGTTACAAAGCTGCTGAGTTTGATATTGAAAGGGGTATCAAACCACTAGACCACCACTTATCTTCCACATCTGCGGTGTGAAATTCTTGACACGGAAAAGCCCTTTATCCAAATAAACCTGTGTCTGTGTTTAAACAGGCATGCGTCAATTAAAAAGCTCTGACCTGTTTGTCCACTATGTAAGTAATCCATTTAAACAGCCAGAATGAAGCATCTGCAGATGTTCATCCTTTATACCAGCTGAGCAGCCAAAAGGGAAGGACAGTACCAGCAGGCGCGCTGTCTGCATTCAGATTTAGCCACCGAGTTGCTGCCACCTGACATGCAGTTCACGAGCCAAAAGATTTTGTTTGTGATCTGTTCCATTATCTTGACAAATCCGTATTTAACTGCTTATCTATAAACTATACATGTGCCAGGTTCCGGTAATGGGGTATACTGTGGTAATGAACACGCACTGTATTTAGGGCCCTATGATTTCTGCGATGAGGATGGAATCGCGGAATCCAGTCATAAAAACTGAATTTACTGTATATCGCAGAATGTTACGGAATTTGCCAAATTTTGGATGGATAAATCAAGCGTAGGTTAGTATACTTAAATCAAAACGAGATATGGACTAGTGTTTGTGAATATTAAGCCACAAAAATAATATTTAAAAATCATGTTCTGTGTGTTTCTCTTTGTGAATGAATGGTGCAGATGCATAGAACTGCTCAGAGAGTCACTTCATGCGCATTTTGCCGTTTCTTTTGAGTAAAACTATCATCATATCATATACAAACAGAAACCTAAAGGTCTTCACAGCAACCCGTCAAAATAAAAGTTCAGTCTAACTTGAAGAAACCATGACAGAAACTTAATGTAATGATACTACTACTACTACTAATAATATTTACCAGAATTTATTTAGCAGAAAAAGGTAAATACACAACACAGTATTTCTGAAAAAAAGAAAGAAAAAATAATAAATCATTTTTTAAATAAATTAATAAGAGATGCTTTTGATTATTAAAATTTAACGAAACCATTGAAATGTTATCCAGAAAATGAATGAAAAACAGAATTTGGTAAAAAATAAAACTGAATTTGAGAGAAAAAAAAACATTTCACGAGGCTTTAAAATTTTTTGGTAAACTTTTAATAAATTGCTGTTAAATGGTGTACGTTTCATGATTTCAATTAATTAGACATGCTTTTTAGTTAATAAAATTTAATTTAACCATTAAAACAGAGTCTAGAAAAAATAAAATGGGAAAAAATGGAATTTGGAAAAAAATAAAACATATTTGGGGAAAAATAAATGGATATCATAGGGCCCTATGTATTGATATGGTGGGCACTTAAAAATACTGTGAATAATTCTATATACCTTATTATCCGAATTTATGAAGCTGTGTGTCTGGGGCATAAAACTTTGGTTACCAAAACAGCAGATGCGTTGAATAAAAATGCAGATTTACTCTCTGACAGTCGTGGCACGGCAGAACCGCAGAAATACAGTGGTTACACTGGTTGCTCTGGTACACAACACAGCTGGGCAACTTTCTGTTTCTGACGTTTGTCACAGAGAATAAAGGAAATCAAGCAATTCCAGATATTTCATTTTTATATTATTCTTAGGTACTCGATGTGGTGTTTATCAAACACCACCAAATACTTAAAGACAGCATATTTTTTTATAAATTTATCTTTTTAAACTGTTTTCGTAATGCAATTCTATACTGTAACAACTGTTTCAGCAATCATCATGATACTGAAATTTTTGTAACACTTTATTTTACAGTGTCCTTGTTATATGTTATATGTACTTACTATGGTAATAACAGTAAATTATACATACCTACATGCAGTTAACCCTAAACAAAACCCTAATCTTAATCCTATAAGTACATGTTGGTAATTTACTTAGTACTTAAATGTATAATTACCCTGTAACACTGTAAGTGTAACCAACATTTTATACCATCACATCTGTCTTTTTTTCCCCCCACATTCATTTTTCTGATCAGTCTCATCCTGACACAGTCTCTCCTGTAGCTGAGACAATGCTAAGGTAGTTTGCGTAGGATGTTTATATACTTGAGTGAGAATTAGTGTATTTATGCACGCCATAATTACATAGTCTTACTTAGTTAACATCCTTCAGATGTTATTTGGGCGTTAAAGAGGGTACGAGCGCGGCGAGTCCTCCCTAAGGCCAGCGAAAAGGAGAGGAGACAGCTTCCTGGATTAATACTGTGTGTCGAGATCTGACAGCTTAATCGCAACTGCTTCCTCGGAATAGAGAGAGCTTGATAAGAAACTTGAAAAAGAGGATATCGTTATCATTAATATGATTCATTTTGTCAAGTCATATCCCTTAATACCCTTACCAGGGTTTCCAAGATCCTACTCCTGCATTATACATCTATGTCTTTATCATTTGTCTTCAGTGAAGTGCATCGAACAATCCCTCCTGTCAGATTTTCCTTGGTGTGAAATAGACACATTCTATTTATTAATCCTAACACTGTAATTCTCCACTCTAGCTATCTTTCTGCCATCCTTCTAGACATTTACGGACAAATAACTGTGATAAAAAACACAGCGTGTTTTAAAATGTAATTTTTAATTAACAGATACAACAATATATCACATTTACTTATTATGAACGTCCACGGTTAATATTATGAGAAAGCGGGTTTTCTCATTACCCCTGCTCACTTTATAAGTGCAGTAAAGGTGATGGAAAACAATTCTCAATTGCACAAACGACTGATATTGGAGGCACCCTCTCTGTGCCGTGAACATTAAATTATAAATAGTTTTTATTACAGCAGTACTTGGACACAGCTCTATATTATCTGTGTGCATATAATGAACACCAAAGATCTGTTACCATGGCAATGACTGGGAACAACAATCCCATTAGTGGGATTGATAAAAGGCCAAATGGAAAAAAAGGATAAAAGAGAAAATGAAGGAGAGAAATAACTGCAATAATATGGGTAAAATCTCTGATTACATTTACCGGATGTTGCTCCACTGAACATTAGCCTGTGTTAAGCCTTTAGCCTGAGGTAGCGGTGGTTATTTTTAAAAAACACTTAAAAAACATTATTACATTTGAGTGATGAAGAAGAGGCAGGCAGGTCTGTCAGATGAAAAGGGGCATGGGGAGCAGTAAAGAGAACCTCTGACAGGGCATAACACTAAACGGATATTCCTAAACATCTGCAAGATCTCATGGCAAAGCATCCTCAGATTTACAGCAAGAGATGAGAATTGTCATATGATTCTGCTTCTGATTTCTCCTAACAATTCTGGTTTCTTAATGGCTCTATTAATGATTCTTTAATAAATTTATATTTGAAAAATTTAATAATTTGTATATTTATTTAATAATTAATTATGTACATCAATTCTTGCTATATGTTTGTTTAAAAAGACTTAAACAATTAATATGCAGTAATATTTTGGATTTAACTGGACTGACAAATTGGACACAAATCTATTTATTAGAATCTTTTGTTCAGAAAGATTCACTGGCTGAGCTGCACTGTATGTTTTTGATACCACAGAAAAGAGGAGACTCGGTAGCATAATTTGTTCAGAAATTGGAGTATTCTGGTTGCACTAAATGTCTCTGATTCACTAAAAAGAACCGACTCAGAGTGATTTGTTCAGAAATTGGACTACACTGGTTTAGCTATATGTTTTTGATTCACAGAAAAGAAACCGCTCAATAGCATTGCGCTACATCTTTGATTCAGTAAAAAGAACCGTTTCAATAGAATAATTCATTTAGAAATCTGAAAACACTGGCTGAGCATGTATTAAGAGATGTTCTTTTGCGAAATGATAGCACTGATTGTGCTGTAGATTTAGTAGCTGTGCTGTGGCACCATTTTATACGTATTGCAGGGATACTTTTAAGGGCCATTCACACTGAATGCGTTTTTGCATTCTACTCATGACTGCTTTTCCATTGATTTTCTATGCAAACATGTATTATATTATGGTATCAGTGAAAGCATACACATGCAAGAACCATTAACAGGCTTTAAAACCATTTATCATTTGTATTTGCACTATTTTAAAAATGGAACCAGTTTTATTTTAGTTTTACTAGTTAGATCTTACCTGTCCGATCGCTACCACTTTGTTTATTTAAACAGGGAGTCATCTCAGTTATCACCAGTAAAGTATGGAGTACCACAAGGATCTGTCCTAGGTCCTCTGCTATTTTCAATATACATGTTGCCCCTTGGTAATATTATTAGAAAATACGGGATTAGTTTCCACTGTTATGCTGATGATACTCAACTATATATCTCAACAAGACCAGATGAAACTTCGAAATTATCTAAGCTAACAGAGTGTGTTAAAAATGTAAAAGATTGGATGACCAATAATTTTCTCTTATTAAATTCAGATAAGACAGATATATTACTTATTGGACTAAAAAAACAGTACACAGAATCTCTTGGATTACAATTTGCAACTAGACAGATGTACTGTTACTTCCTCTACAGTCAAAAATCTGGGTGTTATATTAGACAGCAACTTGTCTTTTGAAAATCATATTTCCCATGTTACAAAAACAGCATTCTTCCATCTTAGAAACATTGCCAAGCTACGAAACGTTACCTGTTTCTGATGCAGAAACGCTAGTTCATGCATTCATGACCTCTAGACTGGACTATTGTAATGCACTACTAGCTGGTTGTCCTGCATCTTCAATAAACAAGCTACAGGTAGTCCAAAATGCAGTGGCTAGAGTCCTTACCAGGTCAAGAAAATATGATCATATTACCCCAATTTTACAGTCTCTGCACTGGCTACCTATCAAGTTCTGTATCAGTTACAAAATAATATTACTTACCTATAAGGCCCATAATGGTTTAGCTCCTGCGTACCTAACTAGTCTTCTACCACGCCACAATCCATCCGGCTCCCTAAGGTCGCAAAACTCTGGACTTTTGGTAGTACCTAGGATAGCAAAGTCCACTAAAGGAGGTAGAGCTTTTTCACATTTGGCTCCCAAACTCTGGAATAGCCTTCCTGATAACGTTTGGGGTTCAGATATACTCTCTCCATTTAAATCTAGATTAAAGACACATCTCTTTAGCCAAGCATTCTTCTAATGCATCTCATAATCTTGTACTGCAGTTATATCTGATCAAACGCACATTATTCTTTAGCTTAGGTTGAACAAATCATTTTTGCTTGGATGAAACAGCAGCTACGCTAATTATGTCTCTATTTATTTCTCTGTTTCTGCCACGGGATTAACATCCTGTGGTAACTAAGAATTACACAAGCTTCAGTCTGGATCCAACCCTTAAATGATCTGAGATGACCAAACACCTGAGAAGAGATGATGCCAACCCCTCAGAGGACCTCAGATGATGCTAACCCTCAGACAACATACAGAATTACCAAATTTTGTCATATGTTAAATATATTAATTTTCTACAATATATAAATATTATAGAAACTTAATTTCCTGTAAAGCTGCTTTGCAACGATTGTGAAAAGCGCTATACAAATAAACTTGAATTGAATTGAATCAAACTTATTTGCAGCCCTTTCCTTGTGGAATGCTATGCTAAGACACTTTAAACCATTCAACAGTTCAGACCGTATACTCATTAATGACAGATTCTTTTATTTGCAGCAACATCCTGTGCTAAACAGCAGTATCTCACAGCAAAAAAATTATTTGCAATTATTTGTTCCAAGGAAAGCCACTCATCTTTGAACGAGTTGGACGCATCAAACTCTTCAGGTTAAGTCATTCAACCATTCCAACCCGATGGATCAGCAATCTAATTATACCCTTGAAATGTTGGCTTTTAAAACAACTATCGCATGTGCCAAGATATCCAAAATAGACCACATCGTTCAGCATGACTCCTCCTTTCATCTCACATCATTTGAATAATTTGCACTCTGTATTTTAGAGATTTTCAGCATACGTTAAGCCAATCCAGTGCAGACAGTAACCACAGTCTTTGTTTTCTGTGCATTTGCACATGGATTAGTAACAAAAAGGGTAATAGCTACTCTAAAAGAACCATAAAAACAGATCTTGAAGTTTGTCGTTGTCATTGAAGAAATAGTAAAAATGGAAAACCACTTTAATCTGACACACAAACACACAGACACACATAGACTCACCTGCAGTGTCTGTGTACACCTGCCACTGTTTCGATGATGAAGCACTCTCCCTCATTCAAACAGAAGGCCATCTCCTGACTGTCTTGGCACGGCTTGAAGAACTCCGAACGTACGGTGGAGGTTGTGGGGGCAACTGCATATGAAAGAGACATGGGAGAGGGCAAGAGAGATAAGGGGGGACAGAAAGAGATTAATCAAGATTAAATACGTTTAATCAAATGACTCTAACACTAATAATCCATCCATTCCCATAATGTCCATTCCAGTGATAAAATTACATCTGAGCGATTTCTCAATATTATGACATGAATGGTGTTAATTGAATCACATGTTCAAGTACGATGGTTTCATAATCACTCCACTGATTTCAAATGAGCCCATGTGAGGACCAGAAAATATTCTAGAATCTATTATAGAGCTTGTATAGGGTATGAGGGTTTAATGACACAGGCCATCAGAGATAATAAACCTCATGTAATAAGCTACAACAGGGATTTTTCAGACGTTTTTATGCCATTCTAGCTGCGAACGATAGTTTATAAAAAACTAGGCAGCTTTTAGGACAAAAATGTATAATTACATATCATATATACATATTATTAGCCAATATTATATACAGATATGTATAATAAGATAATTATATTGTGCAATAAAATATTATATTTAAATGATACTGTATCTTTTTTTTCAACCCAACAGCACTAGATGTATTAACTTACAGCTATGGCTGTCAGTACCATCAAATTAACAAATACAATGAATAATAGCAAAAAGAAAATAATTATTTAATAAAATAGTTATGTATAATGTGTCTATTATTTACTAAATAAAATTGCTTATGACTGAGACCCACTGTTTGAAAAATCACAAGCTACATAACTTGTTCTAATATAATATTGCACCATCAGTTCTACAAAGGCAATAATCAAACGAGCTGAAACAATGCCCGCTCGCCCACTTATATGAAGCTTTGGGAATTCTGATTCATTGTAGAGAAACAGTTTGTTCTGATTGTTCTTTTAAACTAACCAGGATAAATCATATTATATATGTAATAGAATATATGTAGCACTTAACAAGAAGGGCACCATAAAGCATTGGCTATTTAATATATTTAATTAGTGCTATTTATGAACATGATCAAGACTGATGCATAATGTATCAGCATGCTGGTCAAAGCTAATTTGCTTGCATTAGCACCTTCCTGTTGTTCTCTGTTTAAACTGCAGTGATGATTCACATAAACAGGATTGCTGTTTATAAAAGGACAGCCTGCACCTTTTAATCTGAATCAGAACAGGGCTAGTATGAAGAATCCGGTTCCTCTGACCCTTCCTCGCTTGCTTGACTTCAACATGGACATCAACATCTGCTCTGCTGTTAGCAGTCACTCTGAACACAAAACCAAGGCCTGCGGCACCTGGTACATGATTACACAGTCATACCGCCACCAACCATGTCCATAAGCAGAAAACAATGCACTGAAAGCATGCACATACATAATCTCCTAGACATCTGCCACAAGATGAAATAAAGCAGAGACACTGAAAGACGCCGCTGCCCACTCGAGAGCTACATCTGTAGTCTGCAGCTGCCAGCAGAGGAGGGAGTGCAAGCATGCGTCCTGGTCAAAAACAAGGCAATCCAAATAGCACCAGACACCTACAGTAACACAGGAAAGGTCAAATCAATCTGTTGTTCTCACGTATTGATGGATAAATCTCGGGTCACTGGTGCAGAAGACGATGATGGATTAGAAAATTGTTGAAACGAGAAAAAGAGAACAGAGATGCTTCGTTCGTTTGAGAAAGCTGCGATGAATGACTCCATTACGTGGAGTCACACGGTAGCCAAAAGCAACTGCTTTGCACCATAAACAATACAATAACAGCACCAAATGCCTTATCCTAGCCCTCAGACAGCAACCGACTGGATTTTTCATATCCTCTTGTTCAAGTGTCCATAGAAACGGGGGGTTTTATGACTCAGTATAAATCATCTGAGAAGCATCGATCAAATGACCATTGATCTGCACATTTTGTTGTTAAAACGGAGGATTCTGTTGGGTAGATTATTAGTCTCATTCTTCTCCAGAGTGGTGTTTCAAACCTGACTGGTATACTGCTGCTGACTGGCCAGTCGATCAGCAATCAGCAGTGTTTACTGTGTGACCCAGGGCTACTTATGGACTGATCTCTCACCACTACAGCTCTAATATAGGTGCTCATAAAATCTGCCATACTGAGCCCATCTGCAGGCGAGAACTGGCGGAACATGCAATAATCATTGCACAGGACTATATTAAAAGGGGAAAAAAAACGCTGTATAATAAACACATGATCTCAAGGGGGGTGGCGGAAGTGCTCGGTGAATTAATGAACATTGCAATCGATGCTCTGGGATTCGGAAGCACTATTAGCAATCAGCTTCATTTTAGAAGTGATCATTGATGAGTTTATTAAATCAAAGGTGCTGAACGCCTGCAGAGGCAGCACTGAAGCATAGCACCCACAATGCGTGCTTTATTCTTTTGCTTTCTATTGACAGGTTATTGAAACAGAACGGAAACTCAGAGCACGTGGGTGTCAACCCCCACCATCCAGCCTAATTAAGTCTGCAGGGAAGTAATGATTTCCTCTGCCCACAACGGGCTTTGCTGTAAGGAAAAACTTTTACAAATGTGACAAAATCTAACGCCGGTAGAAATAGTACAAAGAAATTAATAAAGATGACTATGCAGATCCCTTCTCTGAGTTTGCCATCGCCAGTTGAGGCCATCAGAGGAAAAACGAGCGCATTCATACTGTGCACCTGCGCTGTGGGACTCGAGAGTGCTCTCTGCACATCAGACACTGTGGTTTCATGGGCGGCCAGCTCATGCATGACATGATAATTGCTCAGCTTCTGGTTATTTAGTGATAAATCCTCCCCTCTTGTTATTCCCAAAATGGTTTGTCATAACATTTGATTCATCCCGGTTGCTTTAAAATTAGCCTATTTTTTTCTGGAAGGCAATCTACACAAGTAAGTCCCTTGATAAGGTGCATGAAACGGTCTTGCAGCAGTTCAAAATTGAATCAGAAATCCCTGTGGGTTATTCGTCTGAATAGATGGTATGTGATGAGCTAATGGACAAAAAATAACATGTCCACCCTTCATGAATGCTGTAAATATAACATTAATAGAGGTAATAATATATAGAGGTAAATATATGAATAAATCATGCAGTGGGAGCTGCAGCTTATAATTTAAAGTACTGGAGTTCAATTACAGTGAAGATTCAGTCAGCTAACAACACATATCTATTTAAATACATAACCATCAGATCATTTATTTTATTTGCATTAAGTGCAGTACAGCTATTTGAATCTACTGCCACTAAAACAAGAAAACACCATCATTTATCCATATTTTTATTAAAAAAATATGGTAACACTTTATTTTAAGGTGTCATAATACAGAGTAATTACATAATTAAGTACTTAGTAGTAGCCGTTGTACTTACATGAAACAAAATGTACTTATCATGTAACTAAGTTATGGAACAGCCTATAATTACAGTTTGTAATTCTGTAGATGTAATAGGCAGCTACTGTTACACATATGTAACAGTAAATCTCCATTTTTTGGTCTCTTGTTTCTCATTTTCCTCTTGACAATACCCCATAGATTCTCTATGAGGTTCAGGTCTGGTGAGTTTGCTGGCCAGTCAAGCACACACACCATGGTCATTTAACCAACTTTTGGTGCTTTTGGCAGTGTGGGCAGGTGCCAAATCCTGCTGGAAAATGAAATCAGCATCTTTAAAAAGCTGGTCAGCAGAAGAAAGCATGAAGTGCTCCAAAATTTCTTGGTAAATGGGTGCAGCGACTTTGGTTTTCAAAAAACACAATGGACCAACACAAGCAGATGACATTGCACCCCAAATCATCACAGACTGTGGAAACTTAACACTGGACTTCAAGCAACTTGGGCTATGAGCTTTTCCACCCTTCCTCCAGACTCTAGGACCTTGGTTTCCAAATGAAATACAAAACTTGCTCTCATCTGAAAAGAGGACTTTGGACCACTGGGCAACAGTCCAGTTCTTCTCCTTAGCCCAGGTAAGACACCTCTGGCGTTGTCTGTGGTTCAGGAGTGGGTTAACAAGAGGAATATGACAACTGTAGCCAAATTCCTTGACACGTCTGTGTGTGGTGGCTCTTGATGCCTTGACCCCAGCCTCAGTCCATTCCTTTTGAAGTTCACCCAAATTCTTGAATCGATTTTGCTTGACAATCCTCATAAGGCTGCGGTTCTCTCGGTTGGTTGTGCATCTTTTTCTTCCACACTTTTTCCTTCCATTCAACTTTCTGTTAACATGCTTGGATACAGCACTCTGTGAACAGCCAGCTTCTTTGGCAATGAATGTTTGTGGCTTACCCTCATTGTGAAGGGTGTCAATGATTGTCTTCTGGACAATTGTCAGATCAGCAGTCTTCCCCATGATTGTGTAGCCTAGTGAACCAAACTGAGAGACCATTTTGAAGGCTCAGGAAACCTTTGCAGGTGTTTTGAGTTGATTAGCTGATTGGCATGTCACCATATTCTAATTTGTTGAGATAGTGAATTGGTGGGTTTTTGTTTAATGTGAGCCAAAATCATCACAATTAAAAGAACCAAAGACTTAAACTACTTCAGTCTGTGTGCACTGAATTTATTTAATACACGAGTTTCACAATTTGAGTTGAATTACTGAAATAAATGAACTTTTCCACGACATTCTTATTTATTGAGATGCACCTATATATATTCTGAGTCAGAAGTGCAAAATTATTTCTCAATGTAGTCGGGGAGATCAGTGGCAATTGTAACACACAAGATTTCTTCAGTAACAGTGATGACACTTTTCAGCATATGCTGTATTCAGTAGTGTTCTCTATCTCTGCCTGAGAAAAAGAATCTTGTCCCTTTATATAAAAATCTGACATCCAATATTTTTTCTACAGTCCAAAATTTTGATGCCTTTGAGTTTAAACATATGTCGTCTTTACCGATAGGTTGTTGGTTAAAAGTTGCAAACACTCTAGAGAGAGTCGGGGCAAATGCAACAACACTAGTTCTAAAAGAAATGAGAAATTACCAAACTGAAAGTATTTATAATGCATGATTAACACCATTTCATTAAAACTATCAAGAGTACTGTTCTACTTAACTAAACAATTACTTTTGGTAAAAAAGATTTTTCAAATAATAATTACCTAAGTCCAACTATAACTGTACACAAATTATTTCAGACAGCTAAAAGAATTAGTGCCAGAATAAAGCAGAAAACTGTTCAGTATTAAGTATGATATTAGTACTCATGTGAGGTGAAGTGGACAATCACTGTGATAGGGACAATTGGTACTCTCTCTCTCACACATACACACACACATACTAAAACACAACTGATACATTTGTAATAGCCTGGGATTTCTGAAGAAAAATGTAAAAATGTTTTTGAAGTGCAATTGCCTTGGTCTCCCCTACTTACAGCAGATTAAAATTGTTCAAGTAGCTTTGAATACGAGGGAAAATCATAGGCGATTATTCCACAAGCCAGTTCTGCACACAATGTCTTGTATTATGTAATGTATGTAATATAGCAGTTCAACAACTCAGCTGTGAAAATAATCAACCAATTTAAAAATCGCAGCAATCCCTAACTCTGATTTATAATTCCCTGGCGTTTTCTTTTAGTTTCTGGTCCGAAAACACCCAAATTGAAGAGATGAAAGGAAAAAGGATTTAAAATATTAAAAGCACATTATTATTAATCACCTCCATATATCTGACGAACCATGCATATCCATGTGTAAAAACACACATGCTTTCTGTCACAGCAGAGACAGCCATGCACATTTACATTTGTAACATTTTCCTGAAAGCCTTCTCGTAATCACCCTGCTCATTAGTGTGCTTATGCGCTGGCATATCTCTGGGGAGACACCAGAATGAGCAGAGTTCTTCTGTGCTGTTTACTGCACTGCACATCAAACGCTGCACACACACAGAGCTGGAAGGTCTTCTGGGAACCTGGGCTTAGCTTTCCCATCATGCACCGCTGCCCACTGCCCTGCTGCTCTCTCCTGAGTGGTGTAGTGAGGCAGGGAGCCTGTGTCTGACCGCTGCGCATACAGAGCTTCTGGGACGCAAGCACCACACATAAGCCCCGGCAATTCTGTGTTTGTTTTTTTTTTTTTTTTTTTTTTTTTTTTTTGCATATTTTGAATAATGTATGTCGATATATTAGAATAAATTATGTAGGAAACTGTATCTGGTCTTCACTAACAAAAATAGTTATTAAGAGCATATTTTTGTGGGTCGAGATCTTGGATTATACAAGATATATTTAGTTCTGGTCCTCTAATTTGATTGGCCAGTGGCATCCCAGGACGGCTGATATACAGTTCAACAGCACTGGGACGTTTTGCCGTTTGTATCACTTCACTTATCCACTGGTTAATAGTGTTTCAGAACAGAATATGTGCAATGAGTGGCAAAAGCTGTGCACTTTTCTCCTGGTCTGATAATTCAAATTTACGTTATTCGGACCAACAATGTAACTATGAATATCATTTAGCTATTATCTAATGGTTCAATAAAGAAGTCAATTTTGAGTAACTTACTTGTTAGACACAGTATTGTCAGTTACATTCTCTACTGGTTGAGTAAACAACTCAAAGACTCACTCTAAGACAGTCATTTGTTTAATTCCTGATTGAATCAGTGTTCTGAACAAACTAGTTGAGTAAATGACTCAATGACTGGCTCAAAGACAGTTATTTGTTTCATTCCTGAATGAATCTGTATTTTTGAACAAACTGGTAAATTACTCAATGACTCACTCTAAGACAGTCTTTTGTTTCATTCCTGAATGAATAAGTGATTTTGAACAAATTGGTTGAGTAAATGACTCAATGATTCACTCATAAAGTCAGCCACTTGTTTCATTCGAGAATGAGTCAGTGTTCTGAATGAACTGGCTGAGTAAATGACTCAAAGATTCACTCAAACAGTATTTGTTTCATTCCTGAATGAATCTGTGTTTTGAACAAATTGGTTGAGTAAATGATTCACTGACTCACTGATAAAGACAGTCACTTGTTTCATTCCTGAAAGAATCAGTGTTTTGAACAAACTGGTTGCGTAAATGACTCAATGACTAACTCCTTTCTGAATAAATCAGTGTTTGAAATGAATTGGTTCTGTAAATGACTCAGTGACTCTCCTCCCAGTCAGTTACCTGTTCATTCCTGAATGAGTCAGTGTTTTTAAGCACTGGATCCTCGTTTTAGACTGGAGGATTCAGTGCCCCAACAGTGTATTATACAATAAGAATCACTGAAAAAGTGCTTTTGGGCTGTTATATTAGCTTTCTTGGAATGCCATTCAGTCAAATTCGTCAAATTCATCAAATCTGAGAAACAGAACTAGATGTTTTATAATGTTTGATTATAGGAGTACTGCTGCCATGTGGTTACTCAGAGATAAATTAAATGAACTTGAACTCTCTGTACGAGTTGATTTATCTCTTGTACCCATTTCACTATGTACAGGCCATGACGCAAGTCACCTACGCACATGGTCACCTTTGACAGCCTCCACCTTGCTTTTCCCTCTCACACCTACACTCTAAAAAACGCTGGGTTGTTTCAACCCAACTTTGGGTCAAATATGGACTAACCCAGCTGTTGGTTTAAATTTTTACCTTAAATTTTTAACCCAAAAGTTGGGTTAGTCCATATTTGACCCAAAGTTGGGTTGAAACAACCCAGCATTTTTTAGAGTGTACCCAGTGGGGCCACCTGTCATGGACAAATGGAGGTTAGTGGGGGGACTTATGCGTAACAGTGTGTGCCTTTACTGTCAGAGGGACGGCGGGCAATGAACGCTTCTGCCTACTTACAGCTCATGATGGCTGTAGACACAGACATCTGTCACACAGTAACAGCGCGCCCTGTCCTTCACCGGTCAGGATGACAGGCCCTTGGGGCAACTTTCTGCAATAAGCCTGTTTTCTGAACTCACAACTAGTATTGGGGAGTGAGAACTGATTACATTAAAAAAAATAAATAAATGCTGGAACTCAATGGTCTTCATGACATTCGGTTTTGTTAATGGCTCCTGAATGTCTCCATTCTTTCTCTGCTGAGGAGGGAACAGTGCACTAAAATACTCTGCCAGTGTTTCCTGCACAGCAGGACTGTGCTGATACCAAATCTACAGCAAAAGGAATCATGTTTTAGCTGAGTTGTGGCTTTCAGTCTGAACTGAATGTGATGAAAGTAATACTTCGTGTACTAAAATAATTGTTAATGCAATTGTGAAGTGTGTAGGTTTTCATACTGTTTGATAAAATATTTGCACTATTGCATTTTCACTATAATCTATAAAAATCCTTCTTGACCAGCCCAACATGGCAACACTGGCTCAACCATGAGGCATGAGGTTTAGGGCAGGACTTTGTATTTGGCCACCCAACGGCAGGTAGGGAATGTGTAAAAACCAGTATTTGTTACAGAAACCTGTATAAAACCAGTAATTGTTTTTGTGATTTCAGATGCAAATTGAGCATAAATTCTACACTGCAGAGCTTTAAAAGAACCAGAGTCATTAAATTTCTTACAATTTCCATCCCTACTTAACCTACAGGGTCTTTATGTGTGAGAAAACCTGCCAAACTCACAACAGGCTACTTTAACAAATGGAGATAAATGACGGGTACCAATGATCGCCTGAAACACACTGAGGTTATGGATTAAGTATATAGATCTGTTAATGCCTTTAGTGTTGCGAGAGCATTTTTACTCTGTCCTTTGAGCATTTTCATTATGCTAAGCAAATTAAAAGCTTTCACCTCTGAATTACAGTGAAGATGAAAAAGATGATTTACTTCCAAAAAGGACGAAGCTGGAGAGTGCTACAGGGCTTACTTTTATAAGACATGATGCTACTGAAAATCATTTTTGGTCATGAACATGGCACATTTTAATCTGTTCATAGAGCCACCATGAAATTAACATTTTCTTTCTTTCTTTCTTTCTTTCTTTCTTTCTTTCTTTCTTTCTTTCCTTTTTTTTTAAAGTGAAGTACCCTGCCCATTTTTCATTAGATATTCCTGCAGTTCAGAAAGCTCAGATGACAGCATGTATGAGCCAACCAAAACTGCAACAAACTCGTATAATGGATTGCTGTGCCAGCACAGCAGCTTTACATATCAGACAGTTGAAGCTGCGCTTGCATTAACATCATCACAATGGATCTCCTGGCCAGTCTCAATGTGAGAGGTCTGAAGTAGCATATTTGCTAAAGCAGGGACGATTGATGTTGAACGTTAAGGAAGTAAGAAAATCAAGATTGAATGTCATGAAACCCACTTACTCTAATGGAAGTACATTTTTTTTTTTGGATTTAGTAAAAACTCTTTTGATAGATACCATAGAGAATATATCGCAGCATGCCTTCCACATTGGGTAAATATATAAAGATGCTGCAAAGTTCATTACAGCTGTCTAAAATAGAGAACAGGAGAAAACCGAGGGAAGACAATTTGTTGCTCTGTTAAAAAGAGTTGAAAGTGTCTAGACAGATGACTTCCCCTGAGAGGAAAAGGAGACTGACTCATTAAATCCCCCTGCGAGGCGAAGACAGGGAAAACTTAAGACAGATTAATGCCAGAAACGAGACCCATTACCGCTCTGAACAGAAAAAAAAAATTCAGACAGAATAACTCTCAGAAAAGGGTGTGATCTAGAAAGGTGAATGGAATTGTCTTAGCACTTCCTCTGGAAACAATGACAGCCATGGCTGAATAAAGTGTGCCTGACTAAATGCAAGTGACAATTAAGACAAAACTAGTGGCCTGGAGGAGTTAAATGAGAGTCTGCCATGGCAAAAACATATTCAAAATACAGAATCATGATGTACTGGACAGGGAACGAATCTAAATGGTTTTAGCGTGCTAAAAGCAAACATCCTTAATTAAGCGAAATGTCTCACATGCATTAGTGGAATATAAAAGGCAAATTATGTGCTTTCACAACCTCCGCTATGATAGTCCATAAATGACTTTGAACTGCACAACTTGAAATGGTATGAATTATTAAGCCTTCCATTCATAAGCAGGAAAGATCTCACAAACATCTCCCAACACCACCAAAAGGGTTCTTATGTTTCCTGAAAGAAAGAAAACAGATGATATAAAAATAGATGATGTAGAGGCATATTAGTGCAGGTTGTATGCTTTTAACGAACAAGGGGGTGGATTTCCATCTAGTCACTAAAAAGCTATTAACTTCATTACCTGTTGATCATGTGACAAAAACAATAAGTGGCTCATAATGTGATGAATGTATAAACAGAAAGCAGCAATGAATGTAAAAGCTGCTATCTTCCTGTTTTATTATAGATAAAAGTAAACTTCTTAAATATACAGAACATGGCAGCATTTTAAGGCATGAACGCAATCCCAGAATTCACTGCGACAAGCTGAGTGAAAAAAATAAATCAAAGAGGCTGAACAAGATGGGAGAAATGGCGATTATAAACATATATTTCATGCAATACTCTGAGAAGCACTGAACTAAAAATAGTTCAGCGTAATTAAAATGAATCATTTCATCAATATTTGCATTTTTTTTGCTTATTAGTGTATTGCATCATTAGCTTTGCAACAAGCTAACATCAAACTCTTTATAAGAAAGCAACCTATGTAAATAGCAGTTTTGTGAACCATTCAGAAATGACTTGATAATGGATTTTAAATGCTAATTCAATTCCTGAATTTATACTGAGGTAGTGAACAAGATGCAAAACTGCAACCAGAATTTGAATGCAAGGAAGTAGAATATAAATTAATTGAAAGTAATTCATAAAATCGTAATTTTAACAAAAAAAAAAAAAAAAAAGGAATGGTAACAATTTAGGATAGGGACCAATTCTCACTATTAACTAGTTGCTAATTAACATGCCTATTATTAACATATTGGCTGTTTATTAGTACTTATAAATAACATCTGCATGACCATATTCTACATCCCTAATCCAATACCTAAATTTATCAACTACCTTACTAACTATTAATAAGCAGCAAATTAGGAGTTTATTAAGGCAAAAGTTGTAGTTAATGGTTTGTTAATTGAACCGAGAATTGGACCTTAAAATAAAGTGACCAAAAAAGTTTTCCAAGATTTTCAAAAGGTTTCAAAAGCCTTGAAGTTCAATGAATTACTCCAACAGTCAGACAGACAAATAGATAGATAGATAGATAGATAGATAGATAGATAGATAGATAGACAGACAGACAGACAGATAGATAGATGAACAGAGCTCAAAACTGAGTGGTATAAGGTTCTGTGTACTTGTCAAACAAAGGCCATTAATTTATATTTTATAGCACATTATCTTTGCAATGTGCTGATGTCCTGCGGCCACGAGCATTAAAATCCTCGACACCCTGGAGACCCAGATTACACACTATTGTCTTTTATGAGGTCTTTCTGCACAAGGCAACAAACCCAGGACCCTTTAGCCTTCCCAAGTCTTCTGATGTACTGCAGATTTGGCCAGTTATTCATCATTTGATCTGCTCAAATAGCTCTGCCTCCCACACTCTCAAAACGTCAAACTGATTCATGTATTCATTATCCAGTGCCGAGGATGCATGCCTAAGCTCGCACACTCTCTTTCTCTCCCGGTCCCTATATCTCGCTATTCTTATTCGTCTTCTTCTTCCTCCTCCTTATCTCCCTCTGTCTCTTGTTCTCCCGCGCTCACACGAAGCTACTTTATGTTTCTGCTTGGTCTCATGTTTCTCTATAAGAGAAGGAGTTATAATGAGCCATGTCTCTGAAGACACAGTAGATAACAGACTCCTCCTGCAAACGTAACCAGCTACCGTAGTGAAGCCTTATCAAAGGCGATCTGCTGCTTTTCACATGCATCTTGGGTAGAGCTCCTAACATGCTGCAGCACATGTTTCACAGATTCACTGGGTGTTTGACCAGAGTAACCTTGCCGATAAGAGAACAGCTGCAGGGCTGATCCAGGATGGAGGGGAGTCTCCTTTGAGCTGGGTGTCCTCTCACCTCTCCTGTCTTATACGCCCCCCTTTCCCCTTAACTCTTGTCCTGGAGAGGAAGTGTAGCTCCGTCAGCTTCGCTGTGAGCACAGCTATATTTAACGCCCAATGAAATATTTATCCTCAAGCTGAGACACAGGAGGATGTGCAGAGCCAGCATAAATGGGAGGGGACTGAGAGACGAGAGAGTGAAAGAGAGACGGGGTGAGGAAGTGCAAGAATGAGGGGTCTGGATCGCCTGCACAAAAAATGTTGATGAAAAAAAGCAAAACTGACAACTGTGTATGTAGCTGTTTGCTTTGCTGCACTTGCTGTACTTTCTCCTTTTCAAATGTTTCTTCAACATTTTACACTCTAACCAGATCATTTCATTCACCCACTAACAATATCCAACATTTTAAATTATATATTGTGTTTAATAGAATTCTGTGATGGAAATACCATTTAATTTGAATGGCCAACGCGTTTGTTTTGCTAACACAACCTAAATACACAATATTAAAGGAATAGTTCACTCAACATGAATATTTGCTTAAAATGTATTTACCCTAAGGTCATCCAATACCTAGATTTATTTGTTTCTTCATTTGAACATATTTGGAGAAATCAAGCACTGTTTAAAAGTGAAAATAGTTCAGAACAGTTCTAAATAATATTTTACCACACCTTCAGCTTGATTTGGAAACGATGCCCAAAAATTGTCAATAAGTAATATTAACTATTTCTCTTACATTTCATTTGTCTCATATTTCATCTTAAGCTCTTCATTGATGCTGTTGTTTCCTTGGTAACCAAGGACACTGACTTTTGATTTTCCTTTTTTTTTTTTTTTTGGCTAAAATGATGCCACAGTCATAATTTGCGTTAAAATTCATAAAAACCATTTTAGCACAATTCAGTTTGAAATGGTTTATGATTATTTCACACTAATATAATCATTTAAAATGTCATAATTAAATCAATAAGCCACCTTCAGAATGTGTGGTACAGTGATTTTACTATAGCTAAAGGCTATTCTTATGATTTTACAATAATTTTAAGTTAAAAATATCAGTCCCTTGGACAGTTGAAGAAACACCCAATTATGGATTCAAAATCATCTTTTGACAGAAACAAGTGGTTTATTATGCATTTTCCCAACTAGAACATCTTGATTAAACGCACAACATGATTTAGTGAATCAAAATCCTTTGCTGGTCCTGGAAAAATACAATCATATCCTTAATCCTAACCTTAAACCTAGCCCTAAATATCACCCCCTCCCTAAAATTTGATTGGTTTGTTCAACTACCAACGAGAGTGATTCAGGAGCATGTCCTACTTGGCTAAATCACATTAAGCTAGATGAAACACATATCCTTTTGAATTTAGAAAATCAGGTTTAAGATGAGTAACATTCAGCAAGCAACATGACCTAGATCTCAAGCCTCAGTAAAGCATTATATCTGAAATCAGAAAAAATGAAACAGAAAAGTCTGTCTGAATTAGGAAACCTCAAACCCTCTCCGGTTTGCTGTCACTGAAAGGCAGTTCTTCGGCGGGATGCTAGCAGAAAGGCGGTACTATGAAAAAAAAGCAATGAATGAGAGATACTGGAGTGGAAAGATAGCAGCGAGTTACAAGTATAGGTGTGCTATGGTTATTTATTCTTTCAACCTGTATCTGTCTCTTTTCATTTTCTCTCAGGGCGCCGGACAAATCAGACGAGCGATTCCTCCACTACCCTCCGGAGTGAAAATGTGATTCAGCAGTGGGCAGTGAGGTTGTGAGGTAGTGTATAGCCTCAGCAGTGTATGCGTGTGTGAGATGAAGCAAGCAGGGTGTGATGTACTGCTAGCAGGTGGCCTGGTTTTAATATGCACGAAAGCAGGATGGAGAGCGGAGTGTGTGCACGCCAGCCTCAAAGTCTCTCTCTTCCTGTCTCTTTCCTCCCTTTCCCTTGGCTCTGCTCCCAGCATATGGCTCAAAGATGGGCATCCACGGGGCACGCATTAGGACCCACTGACACATAAACCAACAGGCCTGATGCAAGACTGGCCACACTGACCTTTTTCTGCACTGTGCTTGCTGTTTGTTTGCTTCCGAACATTAGCACCACTGCACAGGCTATTCATGTGGGCGAGGTGATGATATTAATGTTAATTAATCAAATGAATCACAATTAATTACACATGTATCAGTATTTGCAGGAGAAAGCCTGTAAAGGATGATAATTTAAGTCATAACATTAGATATCATGCCATCTGCTGGGTATTTTTTGCAGTAGGCTGCTGCTGTCTAGATGAAGGATAGTATTAAGATCTGTCCGCAATCTAATCTCCATGTTAGTACTCTCATCCGAACTGTAGTTCACTTGGATTCGTGCAAACAAACATAAGAGGTGCCAGCTCTCTGGATTCCAGAAAAAAGGATTACAAGGCTGAAGCTCAGCACACCCTCCACCCGTTTCCTGCACGAGCTGGGCTGATCCAATCATCCTGACACACTCTAAACAAGTGAGGGGTCACGCTCTTTGCCTCTTTGGAGTGTCTATCATGGGACCCCTGGGTGCTGGTGCATTTGAGTGACACAGACTCTGAATGTGTGTGATCCTGTTTAACCTCTTTGCCCTGCCAAGTGCCAGGCTCCCTGCCTGTTTAGTATGCAGACCTGTGACATTCATCCAACCACAGAGAACAAAAGATGGACTGCTGCCAGCCAACTCAGAGGAGAGAGGAAAAGGGGAGAGAGGAGAGGAGATGAAAGAAGAGAGGGAAAGAGAGGAAACGAGATGAGAGAAAAGGAGATGAAATAAGAGGAGAGGGGAGAAGATGAAAGGAGAGGAGAATAAAGGAAAGGAGACAGAAAGAGAGGAGATGAGACAAGTCAAGAAGAGAGGAAAGTAGAGAAGACATGAGGAGAACAGAGGATGTTGGTTGAGAGGAGAGAAAAGCAGGAGGCGAAAGACAAGCGACTAAATGAGAGGAGGTGGACGGGGAGACCAGAAGGAGGTGAGAGGGGATGAGACAAGGTAAGAGGAAAGGGAAAAAAAGAGGAGATGAGAGGAGAACAGAGGATGGAGAGATGAGAGGACAGACAAGACCAAATAAGACAAGAAGAGAAGAAAGAAAAGTGGAGAAGAGGAGAGGAGACTAGATTAGAGGAGTTGGGAGGAGAGACTAGGAGGAGGTGAAAGGGGATGAGACAAGATGAGAGGAGAAGAAAAAAAGAAGAGATGAAAGGAGAACAGAGAATGGAGGGATGAGAGGACATATGAGACCAAATAAGACGTGAGGAGAAGAAAGAAAAGTGGAGAAAAGGAGACTAGATTAGAGAAGATGGGAGGAGAGATTAGGAGGAGGTGAAAGGGGATGAGACAAGGTAAGAGGAGAGGACAAAAAGAGGAGATGAGAGGAGAACAGAGGATGGAGGGATGAGAGGAAAGGGAAGACCAGATAAGACATGAGGAGAAGAAAGGCAAGGTGGAGACCAGATTAAAAGAGTTGGGAGAAGAGACTAGGAGGAGGTGAAAGGAGAAGAGAGAGATGAAGGGCGAAAGGGAATAGAGGTGATGGGAAGAAGGAGATGGGAAGAGAGGTAAAAGGCAATTCTAGAGGAGAGGGGAGGAGCAGGTACCAAAGGAGAAGGAGAACCAAGTATAGGGGATGAGATGAAAGGAGAGGAGATGGGTAGAGATAATGAGATGAGAGGAGAAAAGAGGAATAAAGACAGAGGAGAGGGAATGAGACAATAGGAGAGGGGTACAGAAGAGACGAGAGGAGAACAGAGAACTAGGGGGTAAGAGGAGAAATGAAACAAGACAAAAAAAAATGAGGAGAGAAGAGAAAAAAGAGATTTAGAGGAGACAATCAGAGGAGAAAAGAGGAAAGGAGAAAGGAGGAGAGGAGATGAGATGAGTCAGAGAAAGGAATAGATGAGAGGAGGTAGAAGTGGAGACCAGGAGGAGCCGAAAGGGGATGAGACAAGGTAAGAGGAGATGAGAGGAGAACAGAAGATGGAGCAATGAGAGAACAGACGAGACCAAATAAGTCATAAGGAGAAGAAAGAAAAGTGGAGAAGTGGAGAGGAGACTATATTAGAGGAGTTGGGAGGAGAGACTAGGAGGAGGCAAAAAGAGAGGAGAGGAGATGAGAGACAAAAGGGAACAGGGGTGATGCGAAGGAGGAGATAGAAAGAGAGGTAAAAGGCAATTCAGGAGGAGAGGGGAGGAGCAGGTAGGAAAGGAGAGGAAAACCAAGGATAGGGGATGAGATGAATGGAGAGGATAGACAAGATAAAATAAGGCATGAGGAGAGGAGAAAAAGAGGAGAACAGGAGAGGAGACTAGATGAGAGGAGATGGGAAGAGACAACGAGAGGAGAAATGAGGAATAAACATGGAGCTGAGGGAACGAGACGAGCCAAGAGGAGAGGGACACAGACGGGAGGAGAACAGAGAACTGGGGTTGAGAGGAGAGGATAGAAGAAATGGGATAAAAATGAGGAAAGGAGGGAAAAAAGAAAAATCAGAAGAGACAAGGAGCGGAGAAAAGAGGAAAGGAGACAGAAGGAGAGGGGATAATATAAGTCAAGAGGAGAGAGAAGGAAAGGAGACAAAACATGAGAACAAAAGACAGGGTTTGAGAGGAGAGATGAGAAAATAAGAGAGAAAAAAAGAAAGAAGACTGGATGAAAAGAGGCGGGAGGAGAGACTAAGATGAAGTGAGAGGCGAGGAGAGGAAAGGAAGAGGGAGAAGAAGGGAGGAGACGAGAGGAGAGGAAGCAAGTGAAAAGGTGAGGAATAAGGAGGAGACAAGGAGTTGGGAGGGGAGCAGAAGTGAAAAGGGAGGAGATGAGAGGAGGTGCAAGGAGGGAGATTAGGTGATGCGAGAGGAGACGAGATGAGAACAGATGAGAGGGGAGGAGACAAGAGGAAAAGAGAAAAGATAGGAGGAGAGCAGCACACCCTATGAGAGGAGAAAAAAGGAATGGCCCTTGTTGCTGTGCTCACTTTCTCTCTTAGTATCGCTCCTCTTCCCTCCTGCCTGAGATTTTCATTAACCAACAGCCCTGTGATTTACGAGCAGGAGCCCAGCTGAAGGTGGGGGAGTACAGCCTGTGTGCATTTGCACTTCTGCAAACACAAACACGATTCCTCTGCTCAAACGCACACAGATGTGCTGCTAAAAACATTCCTGAAACACAAACACGCATTAATAATATACTTCATCAGATATGCATCAGTTGTGTTTGTAAAATGGCTCTTTTCGCAGTGGGCAGCTGCAATTATCCTCTCTTCTTTTTTGATAAAGAACCAAAGATAAGATTTAATCGAGAGTAGGTACGGATTTGATGAAACAATCTGTCTTCACTTCACGCAAATTTAAAGGTGAAGTGTTTCATTCCTGCGCTTCCAGCAGCGATAATCAGAAGTGAAAAAATAAGGACTGTTTTTAAAAAACAGCAGCAAAAAGAGACTTCCAAAATCTTCCATTTTTCAGTTTGGTAGTCCCAGCCTAAAATCACACTACCGGTTGAGCCAATGTTGTTATGCTCAGCCAATTGCAATTCTGTTTGGTGCCACTAGTGCTGCACAAATTACACACTTCACCTTTATGCTGCAATCATTTCAGTGAGAGAACAAATTATGTACTCAGAACTGCGAAGCCCATCTTACATGTTTTCAGCCAACATCAACCCCATCTGTTTATTCACATTTGAACTGTACTTATACAAAAACACAGAGTTGCTTTAACAAAATATAAACCTGGCAGAAAGTACTGACTGATATAGCAGAGTAGGCCAAGCTGATTAGTTGGCCGAGATTTGGATATTTCAGAGATTACCATCGTTGACCAGAGTCAGCTGAATATCCATAGTCTGAGAAGATTTAAGAGTGCACATTTCCTGTTTTGAAATATTTAAATTTAATTTTTTTAATGAATTTATTAACCATTTATTAACTTATACACCGGACCAAATGACATTTGTTTGCTCATTCATATTATTTGAGATGTATATCATTGTAGAATTATTTGTTTAATTGCATCTTTTTCTTTACCTGCTACACAGGCAGGTACCAATACTGATACTAATACCACTGTTAATATTATTTCTGAGGATAAAAAGAGTAATTATATCTACTCAACATCCTATTCGAAAGCCATCATTTTTAACATTTAAATAGGCTTAAAATGTAAATTGTAATACTGCTGTTTTTGTTTATCATTTATCAGTAATAGAACTTATTACAGAACATGATCAATATTATGACTTTTAATGCAAATAATTATGCAGGGTTTATGTGATAATTGTTATAAGTCACATTTAGCTTTCTCTTTATTTAGCATGAATAAAGTAGTTTGTCAGCTCTTTCTGTTTCATTGAAAGAGCTGTTCATTTTTTCAGCTGCTTATTTTTTGCATTTATTTTCAGAATAAGTATCAAAATCACTGCTAACACTTTAGTATAGGGACCAATTCTCACTATTAACTAGTTACTTATTAGCATTCCTATCAATAACATATTGGCTGTTTATTGGTACTTACAAACCACATATTCTGCATGGCCATATTCTACATCCCTAATCCTACGCAATACCTATAACAACTACCTTACTAACTATTAATAAGCAGCCAATTAGTAGTTTATTAAGGCAAAAGTCGTAGTTAATGGTTTGTTAATAGAGAGAATTGGACTTTAAAATAAAGTGTGACCAAAACACTTATATATTATCATATACACAGCATATTTTATATGTATGTGCTTCACATTCCATATGAATAATATTGAAAGTAGTAAAAATATGGACAATATCTATTTTCCAAAAACCCAAGTGAGATAGAAACAGATATATAGAAAGAGCAGTGCAATGTAGTGAAAGAGCGCAAGAGAAAGACAGACCACGTCCTGGAAGGACAACTGAAAGCGTTGCCCTGACACAAAATGTAGCTTCAGACTGATGGAGCTGTTTTCAAAATGGTTTCCACCAGAGCGCAGCACTCCTACTAGACATATTTATCAAAAATGTTCTGCTCTGAGGCATGTTGTGATTTTCACAAAAGCTAACTCCACACTCAACAAAAACAGCCGTTCGGGGTGGAGCGCATTAGTGACAAAGGCAGATACACCGGGGAGATTGTGCGTCTGCATCACCCGCCAATCCTGAGGAGACAAATCAAGTTAATTAGCTTCCACTTTTTCAAACCTTGCACCTGAAGTAGGTGTTTGCTTTTGTTCAGCATAATGCCAGCTATGAGTTTGTATGGGGTGCAACATAAACAGCCTTTCTGTTCCCTTAATCTTGTTCTGCGTGGAGCATTCCTATTCCACCTGAGCTCAGAGGTCTGTATGTTCGCTCACAGCTGAGATGAAATAGCTGCACCGAAACGATGTTTGCGAGCAAACAAATTATTTGGGGAAAAAATGAGATCTGTTCCTCAATTACATATCCGTCCCCCTTCAATCTGCTGCCATCGGTAATTGCTTTCCTTTTCATATTTTTCATATTCACACTACGAGAGCAGCTTAAAGGTTTTGAAGCCTATTAGTCACATGATCTTACGGTTTTGTTCAATTTATTTTCTTCACTATTACACTAACCTCTCTGACGTAATGTCTTTTTATTATTTCTGTTTGCTTGGGTGTTGGGAAAGTGATATCCAAGCGAAATGCGTGTAAAAGTCCACTATTAACTCTACTTGCGTCTTTTATTTTGTGTATTTCAAGAGTTGTCCTTGAAACATTGGGCTTGATTTGTTCTAGCATTAGTTAATGAAGGAGGACACGTTTTTCCTCCATTGTGCAATTTTGTGTTCCTCCTTCATCTGAGTGGGGACGAGAGGTGATAATCACCAAATGAGACCGGCGCAGTCTCATTTTCTCTTGGAAACACACACACACACACACATGCACACTCCCTACGGCTCCCTTTACTCTCACCATTTCTATGTTTCTACCAGAAAATCAGGGTGAAGCCTGATGCCAGCAGCCTTTACTGCAGCCATCAGTTCACAGATGAACTCACTGCAGTAGCTGCCCATGATCCCGCTTTCATTTCTGCCTCTATCTGATAGGCTACACTCCACCGCAGCCAGTTCATATAATTAACCTGTCAGCAGGATCAACCTGGGTTAGACTTTGCTGTCCAATCTCATATTGAACCCAAACATTCTCACAGCTTCATCCAACCACAGAAGGACACTTTAATTTCAAAGACCATCCCTGACCCGTTCTTCTCTTCGCTCTACAAGCATATGTGGCAATTAATCTATTAGTCAATAATCCAATAATCTATTAGTATTGGACACACTTTATCTTCTTTGGAAGTCTAGACACCATCTTTGGTGTTCCCTTTTCTCATTCCCTTTGTATTTGATCGATAAATTGTGCGAAATAAGATAAAAATTGGTCAATTACAACTGGTGAAACACTTTATCTTTATAACTACAGACCTGAGTTTGGCTGTTTCCTTTGCTCATTTTAATAGAGGTTAAATGTGAAGTGGGTAATTTTTTTGGATGTTAATACTCAGATACACCAGTTTAATACATAGAGACAGCTATCAGTAAGCCATTGGAAGATTTAGCAAATTCTGCAACAGCAATATTGTGAAATATTATTAAAATGTAAAATAACTGTTTTGTTTTAACAAACTTTAAAATGTAATTTATTCATGTGATGCAAAGCTGAGTTTTCAGCAGTCATTACTCCAGTCTTGTGTCACATGATGCTTCAGAAATCATTCTAATATGCTGATTTAGTGCTCAAGAAACATTGGTGAATAGAAAGTTCAAAAGAACAGCATTTATTTAAAATACAAATCTTTTGTAACATTGTTAATGTCTTTACTATCACTTTTGATCAGTTTAACGTGCCCTTGCTGAATAAAAGTATTAATTTATGGTAGTGTACGAATGTAGGCTATGCATACATTATATACACAAAAAATTATTAAATAACAAGCCTGCAGCTTGTTGTAACATTATACTGTAATGTCGTTTTCCTATAAATGTAAGAGACTTACATGTAAATCTTATTACGTTATAATCCCTTTACAGTTACTGATCTCATAAAAATATTATTTGCATTACATGCAGGATTTGACAATTTAAAAGCTAAATTTAACAACAAATATTTCAAAATGAATATTTTAGCAAACACTTTTGAGCTGCCTTTCTTTATTTGACACACACTCGCATACTTGCTCAAAATGGAAATAATCATGTGAATGTATAACATTTACATATAACTGGCACTATAGAAAAACACCTCTCAAGCACATTGAACAACATACGCACATCACATACAACCAACATAAAACTTATCGGTGAAGTGTTAAACAGTTCTCTCCTGCTTTTAACAGCTTTGTTTTACACTTTTCCTGCCACAGCTCATTACATGATCATTAGCCATTAGTCAAATGTGGTTTTTCCGAAAAATATACATCAAAGATGAAGTATGTAAGATTTTACCTCAAAATACCAGAGCTAATCTAACCATGGCTGACATGCTACATGGGAAAAGAAAAGCAGATTCAGTAATAGAAGTGAAAGCCAAAATTCAAAGACTTGCCAAAATACACAGACAATGGAGAAAAACAAGAAAAAAAATTGGCATGTGTTTTACATAATGTAGGAATTTAATGGAATCTTTGGGTTTTGCCAGACTTACAGAGCTTCGTCTCGACACGTAAGCTCATGTTTTTGCCACACAAGTTTGCTCTGTACTGTCAAGCCCCAGATAAAACAGTAAGCTACTGACATATATATTGTCTGTATTTGATATCTGAGGGTTTGATCCAACAAGAGTTCAAGAGTTTGATGTTTTGTTCATATTCAATTTTATTTTTCTGTTGATAGCTGTATGAGACATGTCCACTAATACATATGCATACTTGGCATTTGAACTGCATACTTGGTTTACAGTACCATTGGTTACTATATGTTCAAATTTGACATTGAATCATAAGTAGAAGCTTATGTCAGCTCAAGTTTTCTCTGTGTGAATGTATTGTTCTGTTCCAGTGATGTGCTGTAGCTCAACCTTGAAGGGAAAAGATATTGCCTATGTTTTATCTAATGGTGTATTTGAAGGGGTTCAGAAATATGGCAGGCATGTGACCATGCCCAACAAACAATATCCAAGAGAATAAACAGCTGCCCAGATGAAAAGTGCCATTGCAAAATTTATGACTCACCTACAACCCTCGCGATAGTTGCTTACGAATAGAACTTTGTGTCTCCAAGATCCAGTCTTTAAATAATCGCATTTATGTAAAGAAAAGAACACCATGTGCGGAATTATCTTCACTATTAATCTATCAGAACTTGCAGAAATGACATCAAGTGTTCATCCATATGAAGTTCTAGTGTTTCTGTATTCGAAGTTGAGGTTGGCTCCTCTTACTAATTTTCTACGGCCTATGGATATGTGGAGAACGATCTTCAGTAAACTTCCCTGTCAACTGTTAGAACTTCAAATTTGACTTCTGGTCTTCATTGAGCATATACTGGTCTCTTCATTGGGTAAAAACTGTATCCCCCTACAATATATATGATGTCATCAGACAAGTCCTCTTCAATACTTACTGTCCAGTGTGTACACATAGCAACATAGTTAAAAGTTTTTGTTGAGTGAAACTCGTAGTGCAGGAACTGCATACTTTACCTTTAACTAACACTAAAACTTTTAAAAAACATTTTTGTTAATTGAAATAAAGCTGAAATAAAAAAAATATATAAATTTTAGATGAAAAACTTGGCAACTAACTGAAAATAAGATTAAGTACTAAAATTGCTAAAAATAAATAAATAAATAAATAAAGAAATATGAAATAAAGAAATAAAACTTTCAAATCAAACAAAGCAATTTTTTTTTTTTTAATAAAAGCTAATTCAAAATATTGCATAACCATTCTTGAGAGAGTCAAGTTATGATGTGGGACATACTGATAAGGTGAGAATTAACAAATGCAGAAGCACATTTTAAGATGGGAACAAAGACAAATCTACAGTATAGCCTAAACTCACTCCAAAGAGATGTGTCAGTTCTCACCTTAGGTTCCTCTATGCCTACATCCTACATAGTACGTCGTAACTCGACTCATTTGTGAATGCGTATACAGCAGTTGTCGGAAGCCATAAATAAATATTTTTCTTACAAAAACCCATCGCTTCACTTCCAAAAGTATTCATTAACCCACTGAACTTGTATGGATTACTTAATGATGGATGGATGCGCTTTTTGGAGCTTCAAAAACTCGGGCACCATTCATTGTCATTAGAAAGCTGGGAAAAACCAGGATATTATTTAATATAACTCTGATTGTGTTCCTCTGAATGAAGAAAGGCATATACACCTAGGATGGTATGAGGGTGAGTAAATTATGGGATAATTTTAATTTTTGGGTGAACTGTTCCTTTAATAAATACTATGATAGTGTATGAATACTAAATATTAAAACAGCGCTATAAATACGCCATAAATGCAAAGAGTTGTTGAGTATTTTCATTATCAAATACAAATTTTATCTCTGAGTTGCTGCAGTCTTCCCGACTGGACCAAGGCAAGATCACAACCCATGCAGGCAAACTCAAATAGCAATATGGGATGTGGACGACCCATGATTGTTTGTAATGGGAACGGTGTGCTCTGAAGCGTACACGGGCACCTATGTGAGAGGATGGCATTACTTAAGAATGCAGAGTGAAAGAGTGACAGGCATCAGGGGACACAGAACAGCCCAGACGTGTACAGGACAGCCAACAGAGGCGGGAAATTAGCGAGTGAAAACAGATCCAATGAGGCGTGAAGGAGCCTCTCCTCTCGTTCGCTGGCAATAAATGAAGCTCTTCCTCGTTCTAACTTCAGTCACGAGGCTCCGGGGCCCAGGAGGACGAATGAATGAAACGCCCGACAGGCAGACAGGGGAAAAACAGGAATGAGCCTCTGTAGGGACAAAGCACAAATGTGTTTGTTTGGCAACCATGTTTGCTCTGACGGTGGATAGTTATGAGAAGCCATCCCCGTTGAATCTTCAGCAGGGATGGCTAATGTACATGAGGGCTTTCTATGTAATAGCACTCACGGGGGAGATGCAACTTAACTGCGGCTGTAAACAGGAGCGGAGCGTACGCGCATAAATGCGCAGGCAATCGCGTAATCACAACTCTAAAGAAGCAAAAATGCATGTCTGTGCACTTATGCAAAATCACATGCGCTTTCTGCTACACATTCCGCTCATTTATTGCCACTGATTGGCTATTACACATTGCAGTCATCATTATGCGGCTGACAGCGAGGAAGCTCTAAACACAAACAATGCAGAGCTGGAGGCAATTTATATCTTTCTTTTCATCATCATCATCATCATCACAGTTATGATTGCTCTAACCTTTAGGGGCGTATGGGGGGAGAAGCGTGGTTTTAATTACATCCACAGGGAGTTTGGTTAACCGCTGTAACTATTGTTGCTTTCTGTACAAATTTTTACTTTCACCTCTAGACAAAAAGAAATGGGTGCCTCTTAATCTTTCATTTTCCTCTTTGCATCATCCCTTTTTATCCTCTATTTCTCCTGTTCACACAGACTAAGTGTCTGTTCGCACATTCACACAAAAATGCATGGGCACATTCTCTTAGCTTGAATATTTGAGGAACACATCTTTGTCTGAAACCTATCCATCATTTCCATGAGGTCGTCAGTCTGACAAGTCGATGACAAATGGTAGACACAATGATAGGCTGGTCGTTCGTGCCATATGACGTGTATGTACATTGCTCGTGCTAGCAACAACTCTACCATCACTCAGCCTCTTCTGGCCTAAAGGAGACAGAACAACTTCTTTCAACATCCTTGATAGTCCTGGAAAAACATTACTATCAACTAGGACTGTCAATTGATGGAAATTATATGATATGTGGATCAATATTTGCTGAAATGAAATCTAAATGAAAATAATATAAGGTATTACTGAACGTTATTGTGGTAGATGCATAAAGCACCAAACAGACATGACTTTACAAAGTCAGCATGTTCTATTAAGATTTTTACGGTTAAGGTTGGGCTTATGACTAAAGTTAGAGACCTGAACAACATTATCATCAATCTATTTCTCTCTGATTTTAGGGGAAGGTTATGGAAAGGCCTTCCATGACCAAAAAAGGATGTTGATCCTGCAGATGTTCTACTTTGGTAAATCACGTCATGACAGTTTTGTGACCCAGCTCATAAAAAAAAAGAAAAAAAGATAAAAAGAGAGGACAAAAACAACCATTAAGCTTGTGCAGTACCAGAGTCCTTCACAAGCACACACCTCAGCACTGACTAACACTGACAGTCAAAGAGATTCTGTCACCAGTGTCGGCTGTTGCTTTTCAAAAGTGGCAAAGCACAGATGTCACTTATCATTGGCTAAATGTGTACTCAGATCTAGTTAATTTTGATGTCTGTAATGCTGCTCCTAAAAGCTTCTCAAACTAAAACAATGAAATTACTAAATGAAAACAACTGACTATTAGCTCAGAACTGTATTCTTATTATCTCAATATTTACAAATGGCACTAAGCAAGAGACACGATTATGCACACTTAAGTAAATGTGCTATGACAGACTTTAACTACATCTCCCTCCAAGCACTCTTTGTTTGGTGAAGTTTTTTATTTCAAATGCTGTCATTTGTTGCAAAGTTCCACCTTTTTAAGATCATTTTCCAATATTTTCCTATCGTGTGCAAATAGTACTTAAAGATGGATGAATGGAAAGATATAGATAGACGGAATGACGAATATACAGAATGATAGTGATACAGACAGATATATAGACGGATAGAAGGATTGACAGACAAACTGATAGGATAATGATAGATAATTAGAACAATAGATACATAGAACAAAGCAAGACAGAGAGATATATAGTTAGATAACCAGGTAGAACAATAGACAAAACAATAGCTTGACAAACATTCGGATAAACTAATAGAAGGAATGACAAATAGATCAATTGACAGATAGATGGATATTTTGAACAAAAAAATGATAGGAATGACATGGACAGATCGATTGATTGGACAGAAGAACAATGGGTAGATACATTGATGGAATGATAGACATAATGACAGACAGACAGACAGATAGATAGATTGATGTGTTTATGTGTTAATTTTAGAAGGCTTTTGCACTGTGCTGTTGCTACAAACAGGCACCAATGACGTGAGAACAGGAATGAAGTGACAACCACACTGACACAGACATACCTCCAGTCACAGCGCTCCAACTCTGAACCATAACGGATCAGGCAGCTGTAACATGTTCGCAGTCAAACACACCTTTAGGGGCCAGAGCAGACAGGTTCATGACCAATGCACTTGTGGGACGATATATGACGTGTGCAGGCTGACCAGAGTCGTCGCTAGAGTTTGTTGAATCAAAGACTGTCAAAGATCAGAGACAGACACTTCTCAGCAGTGACACACTGCCAGAGCCAACTGGAGCAGCCCCATGGACAGGTCCCAGATCAGCAGGAACACACTGCCTTGAGCCACAGAATAGCACTGCTTACTACACTGGATTACTTTGCATCCCAAAGGTGCGGATTTGAGGCTTTGTATGAGAACACACCAAATCCTCACTGGATTTTCAGGACAATACAGTATGTACTCATCTCTTCACCAACTCGTAAATTCCTCTCACAGTGCACCGCAGAGGAAACAACCTGCTGCCTTGCCAGTGCTGAGTCATACTTTAAGTCCTCCTAATGTAGTTCTCTCATATTGCTACTGTATATGAATCAAATAAAAGTTTATGGGATTTCATAAATACACTGATTCCAATTGAAATATTTAATCTATCTAGCTTAAAGATTCTAAAGTCTGACTATAAAGTTTGACTTGACTAAAGAATTTTCTATTGGCTTTCCAGCAGATTTCAGAGTTATTTTGCAATAACATCCTTTTGACCCATAGTTCATTCTGTAATTTGCTCTGCCTGCAGCTGTGAACAGTATTTTATACATTAATTTATGAAGAGAACTTCTATTAAGAACTTTTAATGTTGAACAAAAGCAGCCCTGGAGTCTCAATGTTATTCCGGTTCCTGTTTGACCCGGGTACAGTATACTTCACTTTCCACATTCCGTCTCGCACACAGCTGCGTCTGCATAGCTTTCAAAGTATACTCGACCGTGGATGAGCGCAGATTGACGAGCTCGACACATGCACATACATTCACCTTGTGCCTGCACTGTTATACACGGACCGTTCGCGGTGTGCTCGAAAAATGCATCATGAGGACAGTTTTGGGCTTCATAAATCCCAGTTGAACAGCGCGGACAACAGAAATGAGAAAGCAAAAATATTTTTCTTTAAATTGTGATAGTACTGGTTCCTTCTTGCTATATATAATATAAGAGGGCTGGATACTACCACAAATTTCACAATTTGATTCGATATGGATTCATTTGGAAATACTTCAGATAATATTTCAGAGTTTTTCTAAATAATGTAAATTATACAGAGAACCCACTCACTTGGTACTTTACTATAATATTAAAGGTTAAACAACAGTCCAAACAATTAAATTCAATTAATTCAATATATTATTAGATATAATAAACAAAACACACACACACACACACACACACACAAATAAACTGTTGTACATTTAAATTACACATAAGGCAGCTTTTATATGAACTTTCTAATTATATAATTATGTTTGTTTTTGTTGACAACATGATAATGTTTTTATGACAGATTTATTTAAACATACAATAAATAATTAACATACCACAAACAGTTGCAAATATTATGAATATGTAGTATAGTATATATACATGCCAAATTACATAGCGTCAAAATGGAAATGATCTCATTGACAGGGTAACCAGCTAATCAGAACAACTTGGTAGCACTGCCTTCTTTCACATTTTTTATTTAATTTTAATTTTTTTTTTTTTACCTGTATTTCACTGTTTCCCTTTCACATTCCAGTTCCAGTTATGCAAAAAAAAAAAAAAAAAAAAACTAACAAAAAGATGCCTACTTCTGATTGTTACTTTAGGAAACTGAGCAGTTTACACACCATTTTATTTTTGTACTGAATATCATTTTCTCATTTCAATTTTTGACGATCCACTACCTCTCTTTCCTCCTGACAAATAGCGACAATTTACTTCACTCTCTGCACATCATATGTGCTCCCTGCCCATCAGGGAAACACCACGCCTCAGTAGACCTTATGAAAACTTCATTACTTCAAAATTAACTCACCTATCATTGATTATTTGTAACCACAATTAGCCAATGAGATTTTTCAGTCTATTATTTCAAACAGCGTGCAATCAGATATGGATTTTAAAAGGTGCAACAGACAAATATCTTGTTCACAGCATTTCTGTGACATGATCTAGTATCATCCACTTGAAATAATCCCAACCATAATTATATCACTGGCAGGAATTGTTATCTCCTCCCCTCTGGGTAAGGAAAATAAGTGTTTTATAGCTGTCAAATATTATGTGTGGGTTCATGTGTGTTTTTGAGGGTGAAGGGGAGGAGAAGCAGTTTGCGCGTATGTGTGTATATGACATTTCTATCCGAGCCGAGAGGTGCCTTTCTTTGAGTGCTGTCTTGGACTCAGCAGGAGGTGAAAATAATTTCTACCCAGGCAAAGAAAAGTCACTAGTCGTGTCTCAACCATCATTCCCATATGCCTCAGAGTGACTCACTTTATCCTGTGACAACTTATGGATTTTTTCATGACATTTGACATTAGCAGTTCCAGTGATAAATAATCACATAGAGCTGTCAAATGTTTTTGATGTGCCTACCAGATTTTAGTGAAAAAGTTTGTCGATGAATATTACAAGCATTCAATCAATGCTGCGTCCCAATCATAAGGTATATAGTTGAGGTTCTGCTGTGTTGCTGATCTGATGCTGTTGTTGGTATGTATTTTGTGTGACAACTGGTATTCAGGGGCCTGATATGAGTGTGTTTGGGTCTTTTGTAACACCGCTGTAAACTGTGATTATAGCCTCTGGCTAAGCGCCAATCAAGCCAAGTGCTTCCAGACTGCAACCACAAGCTATCTCAGCCAATCAGATTGGGGCTGCTGTTTGGTATGGAGATGTATTTGAGGGAGAAACTGCATTTACTTCAAGGGTTGCTATTTTGGGTTTCCAAGGAAAAATAATCCAAAAAGGAAGGAAAAAACTAGATTAAATTTCATTGTGTGTGGAGAAGACTGAAGATGGGTGAGTCAGAGGACAGGAAAAAGAGAGAGAGTGAGGAAGACAAAAGACAGAAATAGGGGGAGATAAGGGAGGAATCAAAGACTGAGTGAGAGGGAGAGATAAGAGGAGAGAAAGAGAGAACGGCTCCCATTCGCCGAATCTCTCGCCAGACCTTTGGGTGAAAAATTACAACCAGTCACCGCGGGGCATGAGTGACTTCCTAACCACTTTAATAAACTGAGGAGAATGTGATTGCACTGTTAGATAGTCTGTCAGTGTGTTAATGAGAAACGAGCTTTTATCAGAGTCAGCTACTCCAGAACCACCTGGACACATTAGCGTAAAAACCCATAATCACCCATCTACGATCTCTTAATAAAAGAACAAAAAGCCTTCCCAGCAACCCTTGCACTTTACCTTTGAATAGACACAGCAAGACAGGACACTCATACCAAAACAGACGGGCAAAATCGCAGCAGTAAATATGGGAAATAAAAATTCCTGAAAATAATACAACCAAGAAATTTTGGCTATATATATTGATATATCTGATTTTAGTGATTCTGTTAGCATATTGTCTTTTTATTATGATAGATAGATAGATAGATAGATAGATAGATAGATAGATAGATAGATAGATAGATCAGTTTATTTAATTTATAATACAATAAAATACATACTGGGCCTGTCAACAGAATAAAATAATTAAAAACAACAACTCATGTGATTTTCCCTTGTTAATAACAACTTAACACATTCAGTTATTTTTTTATGGAAAGACAACAAAATATGTGCAAGTGTTGGGTTAGGCAATTTGTATGGATGACACTTGTAGCAAAACACGCATATATAAAGACTCCATACAGTGGTGGATTTCTGCAGCAGTGCTCTTTACGCATCTCGCTCACACTTCTCCATAACAAAACAACACTCTTTGCTATTTTTGCCTTATCAGATGACTCAGCCAATCAAACCAACTAAACGCAGTTATAAAATACAAAAATTCTCAAACTGCTAGAGTTTGAGAGAAAGCTACTTGTTAACTTTATCACCCACATTATCGATTGTCTTTAATTGAGTCATTATAGTAATGGTCATTTTTAGTAATATTAATGATGCTAAATGATGATAGAAGTCCAGAGGGAACACATTTCTCACTTGAAGGACTTGACTGTGACTGAACTTGAGCCTGACTGGTGGGTGTACCAAAAAGACAAAAAAAAAAAAAAAAAAGAGGTCTAGAATCATCTCTGCTTTCAGACAGATTGAAGGGCTCATGTCATGGAACGGCACCCAAAGCTTATTTTTGGATACTCTCTTTGGGGTGACCCTTGCCTAGACCTTCTTAAGACTCAGTGCTAGAACAGGTTTCAGGAACATTTTTTTGGCAACGTGGGAATGAGGCAATCTATGTAAAGCACAGTCAGGGCCTCCCTAAATCTGCTCAGAGGTAGCACAAAATCCCTCTGAGACTGAAGAATGGAGCACAAAGCATGCCTCTAAATCACCGTGTTATTCTCTGCACATGCTTGTTTGATTGGTGCACTCGCTTGAATATAAATAGCTATAAAAAACGTCTGGCCACATTGTGCTCATCTTCAGTGCTCACACGTGTTTGTGTTTGCCATCTCTCTGTCTATTTCTCAGAAACTTCTTTTCTATGCTGCTCCTTAATTCTCATGGCGAGTTCAAATGAACCCATATGAACATTGAATGCGCATGCACTCAATAGACATACGGAGCCCAATCTGCAAGGACGCGCCATTTTAGCTCTGATCAAAGAGGCCTGACAGGAACTCGCTTTATTATTCACGTGCAGCAAGGTCTCTTATACCCATTTTACAAGGCCTCTCGTACCCATTTGAGTTAAGTGATCCGTGTTCTGAGGTCGAGACACAATGTTTGGGCAGGAAGTCGGCGGTGGGTTAAAGGCCTGCGGGCAGGATGGGAGTGACAGAGGAGCAGGGGTGGAGGGAGGTGGAGGTGGGGATGATGAAGGCTAGAAATGAAAGTGAAAATGAATCCCGCCAGTCTGCCAGAGCCAGAGTTGGAAGGTGAAAGCCTCTTAATCCATTTCCCGTGCCACCTTTGCTTGCCCTTGCGCTCTCTGCACCAGGTTTCAAAATGGAAGGTGACAGACTGTGAGCAAGAGCGGGCTGTGGAGAAGGCTAATCGGCCAGCCCTTCCCAACTCGGACTCCTCCATCTCCCTTAGGGCAAGGAACGGGCCCAAGCCTCCAGCAGGAGAAAGATATATATAAATATACATGCACGCTCACACTGCAGATGCAAAGCAGCGGGTGGCTGATGACTTATAGGCAGATCTGGCAGCCTGGCTCCTTTTCTCCAATGCCCGGAGTTACTCATGTGAAACTCGGGCTCAATCAGGAAAGTACGCTGAATACAGAAACAATCATCATTAATCACCGCTCCGCCAGCTCAGGGTGAGTTTCCAATTAGCATTTGGGCACTGGTTTCCCTGCCACCAATATCCCAGCATGCTGTGTTTATCTTCTCCCTTACAAATCTATCTAGCTTCGGGCCGCGCACAGTTGCAGAAGTGCCTGAGTGTTTATTTTATGACAACAGCCGGCGGCGAAGTGCGAACGGCGGGCGCACGGTCCTCCTGGACCCGTGACACAACTTCGAACTCATTTGGCTTCCAATGGCAAAATTAATGATGCAAGTTATCAAAGTGCCAATCAAGTGAACGTGAAGAAAAACACAACGCTGACTTTGTGAGTTTTTAACAAGTATCTAATAAAAGCGCTCTCAATGCGCCATAAAACAATATACCGTTACTTATAATAAACCATAAACATTCATTGCTTTCTTATTCATTCGAAATAAACCGCAATTGAGCAGAACGGTTTATGAAGATTGGCGTGTGATGGTTTTCCGTGGCTCCTTTGTTGCTTTGACAGTGGTGGAGGCGAGAATGGCGAGAGGTTTGTCGAGCTGAATGGAGGCACGGAGTCTCTGTTTGGTGCTGAATGGCATAATGTACTGCACTGTGCCCAATCTAGTGTTCTGGATGGAGTCGCCCTTTGTATATCCGTGTGCGAGCAGACACAATGTCTATTCAGACCTCAGCTCTCTGCTGGGCTTTCCACTCTCTTTCTCTTTATCTTCTCTAGTGTAAACTTGCAAGAATGGCATGGTGGCTACAGTCACTTCAATTTGCTTCAGATAAAGCCTAACTCGCTAACAGGGATCATGAGCGTCTCCGCCGACCCTATCATTCTGAGGGGATCTCTTTGCAAAAACGGCATCTAGAGATCAGATAGATACAAGCTACAAAAGTGCCAATCTCCCTATCAGCTCGCCTCAGTGTTAGTTTAGTTTATGAAAGAGCACCATGTAATCTTTGTGCACTGCAAACTTACTTAGATTTTTTGTCTTGTTTCCAGCCAAAATATCTAAAAATTCTTAAATCAAGAAGGATTTTCTAGACAAGTAAAAATTATTGTCTTGTTTTCAGAAAAAAACAAGTCAAAATAAGCGAGTTTTTGCTTAGAACAAACAAAATAATCTGCCGATGGGGTAAGCAAAATAATCTTATTTCAAACTGAAAACAAAAACTCACTTAATTTTGACTTGAAATTTTAGATATTTTGGCTGGAAACAAGGCAATCTAAGTAAAAAAAAAAAAAAAAAAAAAAAAAAAACATTTTTTTGCAGTGTGATTACAGTGTTGAATTATAGCGTATGATCATCTGGTACATTTCAGCAAGCCAGCACTTCCCCACTAACAAGATAATGCTACCTAAACCATTCCAATGTGGGTAAATGATGAAGATGGATGGGATTCTTAAGCACTAGATAGAAGGGAGCTGTTGCCATGGAGAGCAACTTTGTGATACTGAATGCAGGTGTCAATTGTTTTCTGAGACAATGGGGAGCAAGAAATAAAAATTTTGATGCAAAGTCAGTGAAGGACTTTACCTAAGATAAGATGTTTTATGACATGATTTATACAATGATGAAGGGGAAATTCACTGTTGACAACGCAGCAACCGTGACATGCTGTGAATAATAAAGATGGCTTGATGCCTTGCTTTCAATCTCTTTTGGTGAAAATAAGACAGAGTTAGTAGTGCGTGAGCAACAACCGACCAGTCCAGGGGTTTTCACTTTTTTAAAGTACATCTATCTATCTATCTATCTATCTATCTATCTATCTACTGTTGACTAACCCCACTTCGTAGTCCTCAGGTGTCCCCAAACCCCAGTTTGAAAACCCCTGGATTAATTGAAAAGTTGTAGCAACTAACAGACTAGTCAATTCTGCAAATACAGTTTTTTTTTTTGGTAGTTAAAAAGCCTTATAGGGACACGGGTATTTCATTCTAAACACAACATATGTTTATTACTGACTATGCTGGTTGCTTCAACAGGGAATATCTTAGGGCCTAATAAAGATGACTCAGATTACCCCAACATGTCATGTTGCAGAGGGGAGGGTGGAGGGTGGAGGGAATAACACAATTAGCAACAAACAAACAGTGTTAGTTCAAAATGAGGAAGACGTAGTATGATTTTCATAGAGAGTGCTGGAGGCTCAGAGGGATGTGTGTACACTGGGTCGTTTGACCACTGTCAGCACCTCTACCAGAGATCAGACAGGCCATATGCCAAGATTCAGAGAGCAGAGTCTGACGCAATCCTCTTAGTACACACGTCAGTCCACACATGCATACACATACATTGTCAAGGCTGCCAACTGGAAATACAAACACATTTCTAACCTGAGAATACAGAGAGAGCTTACAATTGGGGAACTATGTCACTAGCAAAACACAGCAGGTTATTGCCCAAAAGTGTTCTCAATACACATGCAATCAGACACTTGCTGCCTAACGGAATCTGTCCTAGTGTGCACACTAGCATCAGTCAGCTCTTGTCATCTGGACCCGCTGGAGTCTACTGATCAGACTACATTGATCTGCAGGCTCCACAAGACCTAACCCCATGCTTACTAACTATCTATCCATCCATCACATTGTAAACTCTGTTGTAAAACCATAAAATTTCGTGATTAGGTTTCACGTAACACCACAGATGCCTGAAACTTAATATAGTATATATACTTTCACATTGCAGATATGTTGTTACGACACTAGCACATCTCCCTTGTGACGTTTACGGAACATCATTAACACATCAAACTTGATACTACATACGGTATGCCACTGTCAAAATGTTTGCTTTAATCTATCAAAGTGCTACAGATAACATAACACGGTATTAGTGAGAGAAAGAGATTTCTGCAGGGTTGTCTTTGTACATGGTTTATGTAAATCTAAACAATCAGAATGACCAGTGCTATATTGTTGACAGATCTTACCTCAATCATTACCTCAGAAAGTCTGTTCTATTCAGAACCTTTAAAATGGATTCTTTTCACATTTCTGGGGTTGGAACACAGAAGTAAACTACAGGCTAAACTTCAATACGGGTAAATGGAAGATCATAGTATATATCATTTTTGTGGTAACACTTTAGTATAGGGACCAATTCTCACTATTAACTGGTTGCTTATTAGCATGCCTATTATTAACATTTTGGCTATTAATTATTACTTATAAAGCACATATTCTGCATGACCATACTCTACATCACTAATCCTACCCAATAACTAAACTTAACACCTACCTTACTAACTATTAATAAGCAGCAAATTAGGAGTTTACTGAGGCAAAAGTAATAGTTAATGGTTTGTTAATAGCGAGAATTGGACTTTAAAATAAAGTGTGACCATTTTTTATTTCCATTTTCAACAGCAGTGAATGAAAAACTTGACTTTCAAAAGAAGAAAGAAGAAAACGCAGAAAGATAGATTACACCAGGTAAAGGAGAGAAATATGTTGAATTCTCTGCGACTTTCTCAGAATTTTCAATATTCAAAACCCCATCACAGCAGTTAACTACTTTTTTGTAATTTAATGCAAGCGTAACACAACAGTACGGTATGATAAGATAAATATCTATTAATTTTTAAAGAAAAAGTGATATATTGGCACAGATTTTGCCAGTAAACCAAATCTGTTTGTAAGCTTTGCATTCAAAAAAGGTTTGATTCCAGGACATTTTTAAAATCTTACACTGTGACGTATCCAATCTGCAACCAAACTGCACTGTTGTTAAATGTTAGTGATATCAATCCATCCATTCATGAAGCTGTACCCCCATAGCTCTTCACTGCCAAACATAGAGCTTGAAAAACTTGCCTGTGTCAAGGGGCATGAAACACTCATTTATATCACTGGTATCACTCACATTTCCATGTATATTCACTGCCAGTAAAATCAGCACTCTGGGTGAAGTGGGCTGTTTAAACTTCACTTGTCTCCGCTCACCTGAGAGACTCTTGACACAAATGTCATTTTGAGATTGCTTGTTGTTTTTTGCAACTGCTTATTTAGGCACCTTTGTTGTTTGGCCCAGACAAACCACCGAGGCCTACAACTACTGCTGATACATTGTGTGCTTGAATATGTGTCCGCCAGCACAGCCGAGACACTTGACAAATAAAGAAACCCTCAAACAGAAATGTCAGGTAATCTTTAACCTCCAGCAATGAGAGAAAAACATAAAGCACGCCACCATTATATTTCCCATTATGCTTTGGTTGAACCCCCTGCATTCAAATCAATTTATTTCATGTCTTTCAGAGTTCATTGACTGAGCAGACAAGCCATGAAAGAGCTCCTAGGAGAATATTCACTGTCTGGGAAATATAGTAGCATTGTTTAGAGGCAAAGTGCTACTTCACATTCTGCATACAGAGTGTAAACATTTGAAGCGGACAACATCTACATGCATGTATGGACATCTGTATGCAGCAGATGAATGTGTTTGTGAGGACATGCCCTTGAGCATTTCATTGTTATGGGCAAACATGACATCTTCCCTTCTTCATTATGAAGGACGCCATCTTTTCTCTCACTTCCTGTGTGCTCTCACCCTGACCCTGCTGCTACTTTTGCCACTTATTGTGGAAAAAAACAGTTCTTCTGAATATAACTTGGCTCCATAAAGGCTATAAATAAGTGAGGTAGATGTACACTTTCCCTGTCCCTGTCCCCAAAAGTGGTGCTCCTCCATGCATGAGCGATTAGAGGAAGATGTGAGCGCAGTCTGGCCCGAGGCTGACGGATACTACTGAATGACGTGGAGATCGATGGATGAACGCTGAAACATGTCACAGAGAAAAAATTATCACGGATTCTAGTATGAGAACTGATACATATCGCTCTGCATTTCAATGAGCCGCTCAGAGGCCAGGAGGTCCGCCACTGCAGCGACACTGAGACTGACAGACTCCCCCGAACATTTCAGATGACCTTCAACCTGTCAGAGAGGCGCGTCAACGATAGCGCGGAAAGACAACGCTTTAGCTTCCATTTTCAGTGGATGTTTATCTGTGGAGCAGCAGTAAATTCTGCAACGTCTCACCTTGTGCTGAGCAAAAACAATTATTCCTGGAAAGCGGGAAGGAAGGAGGAGATTTAGACACACTGACAGTCTAAAGAGATTTGGTGTGGCTCTGTAAACTAAGAACAGCATGCATAAACCGTAGCGGGTTGCATGAAAAAGGAAACGAAAGAGGTTCTTTCAACCTGCGCGCACACAAACACTCTCGTATACTGACACAAACACACTAGCTTATAGGGGGTGCTTTGTCTTCAGCTGCACCAATAATCTCATCAAACACGCTTTCTGTCTGCATTTCTGTTTTTCCTCTCTCTCTTTTTCCCAAATAAACACATCACACAGACAAAGCCCATTTTGTGAGCTACTTCCTGAATTCATTACAGATCCGCTAGGAAAAAGGCCAAGCAACATTGTTGCAGAACCTATGTGAGGGATGCGGCCTTCTGCCACATTCTGCCTTATCAAGAGAATAATTAGACAAGTAATGCTTGGTAAACTTGTCTGCCAAACCAGTGAACCATGGGGAAACCAAACCAGCCAGGTTTCATAATAGAGCATTTTGTCCTTGGTCTCCTAGGTGCATCATTTCACATGCAATACATCAGTTGTAAATGACTGCAAGTCGGTTCAAGTCTATAATTGAGAGATGATCACAGCTTCCTGTGACACGTAGAAAACTGGGTCTGCCAGAGTTTTGACTCAGAAACTGCAGGAAGAAGAAACTGCTGTGTTTTTAACAAGTATGCTGGCTCACTGAAATTTCCTATTATAATACTTGAAGGTACACTGGGTCTTATTCACTAATAAGCAAGTGCTTTTGTGTTTCTTGAACTATGGTCACTTTTGGACTTGTGAACCTTTCAAAAATAAACTCTCTTAAAGATACTTTTCACACTCTAACAAGTAATTTGACTGCTAACAATGTCTAATTGGGGACATGCATCACGATGCATCACAAAGTAATGTTCCCATACTTGGGTCATTTGGAGCACATCTTAAATGAAGAACATTTAATAGCATTCTGTGATAGAATTTACATTTTTAAAAATTTTTGGAATGAAATGACTCCTTTTGCTAGCTTGTTGTGTATCCAAAATGCACACAATTACATATTTTTTCATTTTCTGCATAACTTGAAAAAGTCTTACTGGAAATTATGCAAAATAAAATATCGCTCTCAAAGCAATATTTACCTTGGTTTTTCTTTGTTTTCTTTATGCTGCACATCTCATATTTTTGGCTCTGCTGTCTCCTTGGCAAACAAGTAAAGTAATTTTACAAACAAAAAACTTTATCACAGCCAAAATTGTTTGGTGTGGTTGAAATGATGGCAGAAATGGCATTTTTAAATAAATAATAAATAATAATTAAAAAAAAAAACAACCTGATCAATCTTATTTACACAATAAATACTGAAACTTTGTTTTACAGTAGCTATTACAGTTTTAAATGTGATCATTCATGTTGTTATAATGGATTTTCATATTTTAGTTGAAAGTCTGGGTCTGAGACAAGAAAATAATACATTTCTTATAAAAATATAAAAAAATAAAAGATGATAGAATGTTTCTAAGACTTGAAGGTTTAATAAAAATCAGCTCCTGAAACATAAATGTGCCTGAAAATTGACCCATTTATGTGAGCGAGATTCACAACAGGAGTATATATGCACAAACATTTGGTCTTACCCTCATTCTAATGTTGATAACTCTAAATGAAGGAGTGCATGCCTACATTTATGTAGTAATTATCATAGTACATGCACAACATATAAGGGCTGCAAACATATGCTTACTCTCTCTAAAAACAAATTCACGTCAGAGAACATGATTATATAAACCTTTTACATAAACCCATAGAGTGATATATAATGCATATCATTTTTGTTACACTAAAATAAGTAAGAAATAAAAATAAATAATCTAGGCTCTCTTAATTATTCAGTTTCTAGTACTAATGCACACAAAAAACAATTTCATCTCAACACATTCCATGTTTCTAAGGCAACTGGAAGTCTGGTTTTTGCATACGTGTGGATTCTGTTGGCTGTAAAATTGATTGGATTAAACATAATTTTACTTGTAAAAATAAAGTTACTGTCACACAAACAAATACATGCGTGCACACGATCAGTAAATGAAACCTGCTGTCTATCTATATCCAGTTATGGAAATAAGACGCATGAAACAGTGTGCTGGAATTAAATCCGACAGTGCTGATGAGAACGTCATTGCCTTATTCCTGTGAACCCAGCTCAGACTGCAGATGAGCTTCATAAATAGCCTTCTGGCCTTACAACTGCCGCCTCCTCCCTAGTCCACATGCTCATTAAAGACCTCCACTACACCCGTGGAGCTTCCAATCCGTGACTTTCACCTAACATACCCGCACAGCCAAAGAAAATTAGGTGACAGTCCAGAGAAAGAGAGATGAAAAGATCAAAGATAACAACAGATGAAGAAATATAGAAATAATGTATAACATCTAGGCATGAGTCACAATGCTTGACTTGTCATCCAACAATAGTGGATATGTAATTCTGACAAGTTTATCTGGATTTCTACTTCTTGAATATTGTGAAAACTATTTTAAATGGCAACTGTTGAGATATTAAGATGGCTGCCAGTCAGTGAGGAGGAAGTGCAGAGAGAATGAGAAAAAGAGACACATACAAACTGTCATAACGTGGCAAAATTCCCAAAGGATGCAGTGTGAGGGGGCGCTATTAATGAACGTGTAGGCTGAGTAGACTCTTAATTTAGATCAGGAGTGAAGGTGAGAGTGTGGTGTCGAACATGTCGTCAGCAACGGGCAGGAGGCCGCTCAGCCAGCCGTAAAGCACTTGAAATGTGAGTGAAATATTTCTCATCACCACAAACCATGTTAATCCGGTGGATCAGCGCTCATCTGCCCCCCACTTTGGGAATGGCTAAGCACTTCAGCTGGCAACATTGTTATTCTCTTTGAGATGTCACAATGGACCCACTGAGCTCAGTGATGTATTTCAGCTTTAATTCAGCAGGATAAATCTAGAAAAGTTCTTTTTTCTCTTTTAATGTACATTCTTTAAACCAGACTGCACTGGATCACTGTATTGTCTGTTATATTACATTAGTTTTTATTTTAAGTACACTAGTGTTTTTAGTACACTAGAGTACACAAGCTATAGGGCAAAAAGCGGAGAAAGCAAAAACAAAGAGAAGTTTTTTCTTCATATTAAATAGAAGATGTTATAGAAAGTGTCTCTGTTCAAGGCTGGGGTTTAGTTAAGTGCTCACGTAAGAGGTCTCTTTTCAAATGCTTCTTGAACACATTATGTTGGCATCAATTCACTTGAAAAAAAAATAAATGCCACTATTTATTTACATTTTATTAAAAGTAAAATTCTGGAAAACAAGCAATTCTTCTCCAAAAATAGTGATATCCCCAGGATTACCGAAACATTTAAATTATAAAATGAATCAAAAGGCATACAAATTATTTTATGAGGGATATCGTTTCCATTACAAGAGTGAGTGTGATTGTGTTCTCGTTTTATTTGTTAGAAAGCTAGCTAGTTTACTGGATGAATGAGTCCGTAATTTTATTTAATGTTGTGTGAAAAATGCTACAGTAATTGTGACATTAAATTGTTTAGTAGTGTTGACAAGAATTAACTGCACTGTATAAATGGTTATATTGCTTTCAACTCTATCGCCTTTACAAACAGATTCATATACAGCTGCTGAGGGAATGACAGTAAATTTGGCACCTTCCTCTTCTGACTGCTGCAATCCATCTCTCTTAATTTTTCCCTTTTTGTACAGCAAAGTACTTTTTTTCATTTGCTGTTTGAGCAAAAGGAAATGCTACATTGACATTTGCTGGTTTCCTATTTTACCTTTATATCAGTTACCCTGTTGTTGTTTACTTCCATGTAGCAAACCTAGAAATACAAAAAGGGTCCATGCAGGGAGCTACTTAGACGCCTAAAGGAATAATTGACCCAAAAATGAAAATTTTGTCATTATTTACTCAGCTCTAGGTTGTATGCTGCAATTTTGTCCTGCACAACACAAAATAGAATATCTGAAATCATAGCATAGTTTTCTATTGTCATTATTTAAAAGTTCAAAAGGTTGGAGTTGGTAATCTCTCTTTTTTTCTCTTATGCTTACCAAGGCTGCATTTATTTGGATAAAAATACAGTCAAAACAGGTAATATTATGAAATATTATTACAATTAAAAATAATGAAATTTTAAATATACTTCAAAATATATGCTATTCTTCTGATGGCAAAGCTGATTTTTCAGCAGCCATTACTCCAGTCTTCAGTGTCACATGATCCTCCAGAAATCATACTAATATGCTGATTTGTTATTATCAATGGTGAAAAAAACCTGTGCAGCTAAATCATTTTGTGGGAAACGATACATTTTTCTTGAGAGTTGAGAGACAGCATTTATTAGAAATAGATATCTTTTGTAACATTATAAAAGTCTTTATTGTCACTTTTGATTAATTTACTGCAACACAACCTTACTAAATGAAAGTATTGATTTCTCTTAAAAAAATTTATGGACCATTTTTGAATCTGAACATGATCACAAATGAGATTTCAGAGCTTCGGGGCAAAGGAAGATGACAAATGAATAATTTAAATGATCATTTTTGTGTAAACTCTCCTTTAACCAGATCACTATATCCTTGGGGCTGCAGCAAATGATGCCATTTGAGCCAGGCTCTGACTTTGAAGGTGGGGTGCCATTCAATGACCCTCTCGAGTCACATAACAAGTGCTTTCTCACACTGGGGCCACAGCTGGACTCCTCCTGGACCTCCTTATGGGAATACTTTTCACCAGAGGATGGATGATTTTCAGACTAGGAGGGGTTAAATGGTGGATCCAGACCTGCCTCTCAGTTTCATAAAAATGGATTCCGCCCTGTACGCTTGGATTCGTGGCAGCTGGCATGGCTTACACTGGCCTCAACTCCAAGGCCACGGGCTTAATCTTTGATCCCTATTATTCATTTTTCTTTTTCGGTCTCCCTCTCTGTCTTTCATAACCCATCACCCCCTCACTTTTCACTCACAATTCTCATTTTCTCTCTTTTTGGTGTGGCTCTGGCCTCTGTGGTCATCTGGCCAGTAGTGATGCCCAGTCAGATGACTTGCTCCAGTCTGCAGTACTGATTATAGAGGAAGATAAAGGAGGAAGTGACAGACAAAGACAAACATAAGAGAATCCAGACCAAGGAGGTCTATAATATCTGGAGAAACTATCTGTTAGTATTCCCATTTATCTGACGGTTGCTTGGTCAGCACAGAACCCCCTGGAAGTATGCAATTTGAAATCTGCAATCTTAGCCCATGGGAGATTTTTGAGCAAATCACCTGAGCTGTAAATGCCATGTGACTAATCACAATGAAGCTAAACCATATCAGGACATGCTAATTAGCCGATAGGACCACAAGAACACATACAGTCCCAAACTCTTATTATGATCCTGACATCATGAGCTGTCATATGACAAACATCAGACAAGGGGCATTTACTTGAAATAGAAATCTTTTGTAACATTATAAATGTCTTTACGGTCATTTTTTATCAGCTGATCAATGAAAAATGAGTCCTTGCTGATTAAAAGTATTAATTTAAGTTTTTTAATCTCAATGACCCCAAATTTTTTTGAATAGTAGTGTATCACAGTTTCCACAAAAATATCAAGCAGCAAAAACTGTTTTTAAAACAGACGAAATGTTTCTTTGCCATCACAGGAATAAATTACACTTTAAAATATATTAAAATTACAGTTATTTTAAATTGTAATAATTGTAATAATATTTCGCAATATTACATTTTTACATTTGAGCATAAGAGACTTATTTTAAAAACAAACAAACAAACAAAAAAAGAATTACACAATAAATAAATAAATAATAAAGTGGCTAACTCTGAATAGCCAGGGAAAGATGTTTTGGGTCTAGACAGTTTAATTACAGCATCTACCATCTGAGGCTAACAGGCCCATGCTAACCAGCCAAACATTGACCCCTTTGGCCCAGACAGTTATGGCAAGTGGGAGTTTAGCAACAAAGCACGTGTTCTCTCATGCCCATTCGCAAGACCCCACAGCTGTGTAGCCGAGCTGACATTTTTAAACAGGTTGCTTTTCATAACCCGTCACAGCTCAATCCTCCAGCTGACAACAGACCCACGCTCTCGCAGATGGAAAGAATAGGCTCCAAAAAGAGAAGTAGGAGGAAAAGGAGGAGAGAATGATATAGGGGGATGGGAATAAGAACATGACACCATGCGCCATTACTGTCTGTCCTCATCATTATCTTGTGATTGTCTGTGGTTGCGTGGGGTGTTCTTTTGAATCTGAATTGGAAACACTTTTGTCAGCTACTGTTTGAGTTTAGTCTCGCACAAGGGCTGCAGACACATCCTCCTCACTACAGCTAGAGAGCAGCAGTTCGTCTACAGAGAACTCACTCTGTGTTAAGTGTACTTGACGAGACATATGCTGTGAAATTAGAGAGAAAGTCAATAATTTTCATTTATCGGACTCCCAAGCACACCGTGAGTACATTGTGTACCCCATAAAACGTACTTTTTAACACAGCACACTGGAGTGTACAAAAAAAGTGGTCTCCAGTGTTGAACCCAATACTCTTCCTTTCAATTTGCCAAATGGACACAATAATTACGCTTCTTAACTCACCCACCGCATGAGACGCATAATTGTCTGAATCTCTTATTAAAACGACAAACAAATATAACAAGCTCAAGCGCAGAAAACAGCACTACCTATGCGTACAGCGCATTCTTTCCAGATTTGATCAAAATCTCATATTTCATGCCAGGTCAGACCTCTGTGCGACACTGAACTGTGCGACTTCCTGCCATATGTAATAGCATACTGGACAAGTTCCTTATTGATTTGGATGCTTAAATGGCATTAAAAGCAACTGGGACCGTGCATGAAAATGAAATGAAATTACACATATGTATCTGTGATGCAATATTTAATAAGCAAACGTTGTGGTATTTATATGTGCTGTGAGACAAGCCCGCTCTCGTCCACATCCTAAGCTTACATTGCATGTATAATCATAAAGATGAAGCGTACAAAGAACGTTTCTGTTATATCAAAGATGCATAAAACTCATTCGTTTTGATTGCGGACGCCCACATAATTACAAATACTCATGTAGTGATGTGTGCAACATTCCATCACCCCAATGAATCTCAAGCCCATATCGCGATAATCGTTAATTAATAATGACGCCATTATCTATTGCAAGTCAAGACTGTCATCTAACCTTTCATGTTTTGTTTGAGGTGCCGTAATCATTTGAAATTGCTCCACGGAAATGACTTGCAAGTGTGAGAGATCTCATTTGGAGAGAAAATGACTCTTAATTTTCCCCTTCAGTCCAGCTATTCACTTTGTCAGCGCCACTCTGACGGCCTGTGCATGGTAACGACGTCAGGAACTATTCCGCCTCATCTCTGACGGTTTTAAAGCCTCTCTGTGAGTTGCGAGCCCTAAATGCTATATGCTATTTTCACTCCCAAAAGTCTTTTCTGTCAAAGAGACTATTAATTCCAGAAAAGCTCTTTGGTCACCTACTGCGCATGTTCTTAAAGAGGGTAAAATATTCATGCTGTTCAATCATAAATTTATATATGGCATATAAATATATTTATATATGCATTCACAGAAACTTTATTCTCATTTTCTGTGTGGGTCTTCAAAAAGACCAAGACTATTCCTCCAAAGCCATAGAAATCTAAAGCGGCCTCATTTGTCAGCAGAACTGGTTGCCCATGGTGCACACGGAATACCAAAGCACTATATGCAGGTTTCATTTCGTGCTCTGGCGGAATACCCTTGGTTCTTGGAAATATTTAAATGTGTGGGTAGTCGGCACAGACTAATAAGGTGGCTATGGGAGGGACAACAACGGCTTAAATCAAAGATCCACAGTGTGGAAGAGCTTTACTCCAGGGGTTGAATGTGGTAGATAAATAAAGTAAAGCACAGAGCATGTAGCCGCTTGAAAACTCGTGTCAATAAAAAGAAAGCGCATTTCTTTTGCGTCTACATGGCAGATTGTCTGCGCTTAATAAACGGCACAGAACGTCTACACAAATGTTTATTGCTTTTAAATACGGCTGTAATCAGTCTAAGCTAATTGTGATTGTGTTAGACAGCGCAGAGACGCTAATTCACAGCACAGCTGTATAATTTAATAGGCTTGACCCATGGGTCATTGCTGCCAAGAGGATCTCTTGTTGTCATGTACGAACGCGGAGGATCCCACTCCTACAGGACTCCAACCAGTGGAGTTCATTATCAGAAATGGGCATCAACCATCATTCTCCAACACTGCGAGGCCTAAGGGGAAATAACACTCTTTGATCACACTGTCATTATCATCTATCCCCACTCCCACACCCTGACTCTTTTTCTTCATCAAGTCAGACTTTTCACACCCTCCCCCCGCCCCACGGCAGCCATTACAGCATTTGGTCCTCCCATGTCAGGATGAGTAAGATTCTCTGAGTCTGTACCAGCTCTTCTCCTGAATTTCACATCAGCTGAAAGTCTGATTCAGCTGAGAGTGCACTGAAAAAGATGTCAAATAACTTACAGTGTGGTATAGCTAAATTAACAGACTTAATTCAAGTTAAAAATCAAGTAAATAATGACTTTCATCAGATCACTAAATAAATTTTACATATTTACATGGAACATACATTCTATCGATCGATATACAGTAGATCAATATATTAAAAAATGTATGAAAATGCATTAAAATATTAAGCAGCATAACTGTTTTCAACACTGATAATAAAGCACCAAATAAGTATATTAGTGACACTGAAGACTGGAGTAATTGCTGCTGAAAATACAGCTTTGCCATCATAGGAATAAATAAAACAAATGCATTAAAAATATAATGATAATTTATTAAAATAAGAATGTTATTTTAAATTTACAATATTAATGGTTTACTGCATTTTTTGATACATATCTTTGATGCTTAATAGGCATCTTTCACAAAACATTATTATAATTTACTAAACGTATTAAAAAATTCTTACAAACCAAAAACTTCAGATCTCTAATATGCTCGTTCAAATATTTAAACACATTGAAATTAAAGCCATTATTCACCAAAAATCTTGTTTTAACAGCTGTGTTGGTGAAGAGCAGCTTGGACATTCTGCTATAAATATTCCCTTTGTGTTCCACAAAAGAAAGAAAGCCATACAGTTAAAAAAAAAAAAAAAACACACACAAGGGGTAATAATAATGACAGAATCTTAATTTTTGGGTGAACTATCCTTTAAAGCTAAATGCCCATATTCACACTTTACAGTGTGTCTGGGAGCAAGTTTTAATTTTAATGAGAATGAACCCGACTGACTGCAAGAGACACAGGCAAATGAAGCCAGTCAATGCTGGATGTGCTCAGTATTTGTTAATGAGATGGGGCTTGCAGCACAGCGCAGAAATCCACCCCCTACAGATGGAATGCACCACGCTCGAGGGAGCAGGCTATTACTAATTAGCATTACATAAGGGCCAAATAAATACATGTTCTCTGAAATAAAGTGATGAAACCTTGAACGTTAATGAATTACAGCTCTCACATGAAATGTTCACATATCACTGATTTTAAAAAGCCTGACATGAAAGAATCTCACACACATTCACGAAACAACAACTGAAGCTGAATATGAAAGATGAGGAAAATTTAATTGAAAAACCAGCTGACAATTGTAAATGTCCTAATAACCAGCTCTTCTGCTTCAGCATGTTAGCTATTTATGTTCAAACTTTAACGTCTGCAGATTCTCTTATCTTACCGAGAACATGAGGAAGGAGGAGAACACTAATTCAGTTTTTCTATCTGATGGCATACAGCAAGCTTCACCTGACACACCTGCAATGTTTCGAGGCACACATACACAAACCTGCGCGTCCATATAAGCACATTTCTCAAGTCTTTTGCAAGGCAGAGCTCGTGACAGCTTCGCCACACTCCACCCATGATCAGAGTCGCAACAATTCACGCACATCTGCTTATCCAAGCACACCTAAGACGCTGTCAGGCAGTTACACATTTCAAAGCTGCCCACAGCACATTGACAATACCGTCAGCTCGCAACTTTAATTGAATGTGGGTGTTACATATGACGAATGTGGGCTGCTTGCCTCCGTGCATGTGTATATATGTATGAGTGTGTTTGTGTGGGTGGGAAAGTCAGATAAGATCTACTTCCGTCAGTACTTCTCTGGTGGAAATATCATTAGTCACACATGCTCAGACAGTTAAGGCCGCTTATACGTACATAACACTTAATTGAGGAAACCTGCTTGACTTGGTTAACCTGCTCATTTCTAATACATAAAGTATTTTTTTGAGTTAGGTCTGAATGGTCTGAATGAATCAAGCAGCAACTCACTCGCAGCCATTTCTTTTGGACATGTTTGAGTCTTGTTAACAGCTCACATTTTTCAAAGCTGGTTCATTGAAACAAAACATCCAAAAGAGTCAAATCACAGAAATTGGTTGTATTTCCCATCAGTACTGAATGCTCAGTGGTGTATTTGGTGTTGCCCACTACATCAGGGGTAAGTAATCTGGCCGAGTTCCATCAGGCCTCCATTTCCCTGGTGTTTCCTCCCCTGACGTTTGAGAAACAGAAGGCTCAGCTGTGTTGTCCCCTCTCCGGTTATGATGAAGAATAGACACTCCATCAGTGTAAAATGAAGAGATGATGGTGAGTGCCAACTAACACGCCAGGCAACATGTCTGCCATGGGCACTCAGGGAGCCTCAAGTCTCAACAGCCGATTTGATTTAGTCCCAAAAAAAAAATAACGCAAAATCACTTCAAAGATTTACCCCCAAGTCCTTTGGGAGCCCCTTTCCTTGCCTACTCTTTCCACTTGATTGACAGATGAAGTCTTCTCTTTGTTGGGGTGAGTGAGACTGTCCATTCATTTAAGTGTGTCCACAGGCAAACATACACCGTGACACATTCTGATTACTTCATACTGACTATTTGGGCCTCTTGACAGAATAAGAACCAGATGAAACGGGAGAAAACTCAAGAGAGTCTCATTTTATGAAAGGCTCTAAAAAAACAGCAATATGATGAATAGATGAAAATATGAGATCTCCATCCAGACGTGTCTTGAAAATACCAAATCCGCTCGTTGTATTACTGCAATATGAAATAAAAAAAAAATTGATTTGCAGTTCATGAAGTACTAGTTCGGAACCAGTGTGGCGGGGAAAAAAATAAAGCAAAGCAAAAGAATAATGTTGAAGTTTCAGTTAAGATTAGGGTTTAGTATGCCACAATCATTCAGGCGTTGGTAAAAAGAATAAAATTGTGCCTGATGAAACAAAAAAAATTGAATTAATTCATGACTGTTTTATCTTAAATTTTTTAAAGCTTGTTTTATTTCTACCAACACATATGCAAATTAAATATTTGATTATGTCACTTGAATTTGTTATAGATAATCAGATGAATTTATAAAGCCTCAATAGTAAGCCAGAAAACAGTTTCCTTAAAATATGCCTTCAGACTAAAACCTGGGCGGCAAAGCAAATGCATTCTGCTGTAGATGAAAGAACAGGCCAATCATATTTCAGTATACAAATAAATGCACATGACAACCAATCAAAATTCCATATGCAAATATCACTGAAGATTTGGCAAGTGGCAAACTTTCGGTTCAATGGCAAAGTTTTTTTTTTTTTCAAATTATTCATGATTGTTACTCAGTAAATTGGAAACTTGCAAAGATAATAACAGTATTTCACCCAGCTGCTGCTTATTTCACCACTTTGAAAAAAACAATTATCCACTTATTTTGGAAATGTATTGCAAAGTGTTTTGAATGGACTTTTCTAATTTTGTAATCCTCTGTATTAGCCAAAAACTTTTTTGTTGACTTTGAAAATAGACCCATTTCATATTAGGCTTCTAATTATTATATTACTATTCTATTCAATATTTTTCATTCATAAAATATTTTATTAAATAACCATGTTTTGTTTTTAAAATATGTTGATATATTTTAATTATTTAAAGACTGTAAAAATTCAATTGCTTGTAATACTACTACTCTGCTGTAAGGTATTTATGCTTGTACATGTTCATTTAAAAAAAAAAAAAAAACATTGTGAGCAAATGGGATAACTTCAACAATAATTTTCTTGGAAAACAATTTATTCAAAGAAAAAAAACAGCTAAGACTTTAGAAATGATTTAAAGGAGTTTGAATTGAGTTTGCATGTTAAATGGTTCAAGCTGAATTAACTGCAGAAATGTGTGGAGAATAAAAAGAACAGGAATATCAATCGCCTTGTAAGCACTGTAATTAAATAGCAATAAATTAGTGTATGTATAAGACACTGCATCTGTTCAGACGGTTCAAATGGCACTCTAAAAATAAACCTCATTTTAGCCTCTAAATAAATATTAAAGTATAGTGACAAAGCTAAGGAATGTTGACTCAGATCTTTCAACCTGCCGTTAATGCTCGCAAAGAGAAAATTTTGAATATGTACATACAAATACACAGTCTAATTCAGGGACTGCAGATTTTCCGGGAAACTATCTCCACCTTGGTGTTGTAATACCTCCAGTCTGTCACTGGGATATTAAATTATGGATTGTGTCCCTGTGAAATATGACATTAAAGAGCAGCATAGACATGCTTACGGGTAGCACTCTCTTCTTGATACTGACAGTAATTGCTACTCCATAACATGCAGCCCTACACGTGTACTTAGGCTAAACTATTCATTAAGATAAGGAGTATTAAACATCTGAGAGTGTTTAGTTCATTGCCGTCACTGCGGTCAATCAGTGTGTGTGTGTTTATTACGTAAGTGAATCTTATATGCAGTATTTTTCTTTGCAGTCGAAAAAAAACCATCTCCCTGAGTGGACCAAAAATGCATTATTCAGCTGTACTTTACCATATAGATGCTCAAATGAGCAGTTTGCTGACATACACTGACAGACTGAACAATCCAGCCTGTAACTACACCCAGAAACACACACACACTCTCTTTTTCTTTTAAATGGCTGACTGCACTGTCATATAGATTACTTCTTTAGTGTGCTGAAGGTCTACGGAGCAATTCCAGAGGTTACACCCTACAGTGACTCCATTAAACTCCAAAATTCAGAGTTACATAACCTTTTAAAGGGCCACATGCTTAAAGCACGTAAGGTTGAGTTCACATTGAGCGATCCAGCTAGACCAAAACAAGAGGGCAAAAAGAATGGTTCTGATGTAACGTCACATCAAATGGCCTTGTCCCATGCTGAAACACGCTGCAGCGCATCCCAATAGGGTCTGGCTGCAGACTTGCACTTGCATTTTCAGACTTGCACTCTCAGACACCTGCACTTCCGCAAGTGACTTCACTTGCAATCTTTTTAATTTTTTATTTTATTATATTTATTAATTTGTTTTTTTTTATTGAATCTCTCAACATTTTACACAAGTAGCCAGGTGGTGAAGACAATAAAAAAGAAACTAAATTACAATGTCACTTGCAATCGACGATTGCACTTTTTGCTTCCTGTGACATCACTTGCAATCCACACAAACCGTGCGTGTTGTCAATGGAGACGAGACGCTGTGGTGGTTAAACCATTAAAACTAATTTAACATCATAACATACAGGGTCCTGCAAGTCATCTGTAAGAGAAAAAGACAAGACCCGCTAATCTGTGGCAACAGAACAGCAGAATATGAATGCAATGTGCAAAGTCTCTCCTTAAGCACTTTTAAACCTCCAGTAGAAAACCATAAACACTTAATATCGCTGATAGTGTTATTAAAAGATCACATTCAATATATAGTTTATTAATTTAATGTACTACAAGGCAAGCATATGTCCATGAACACAACGAGCAAACTTTCACTTTTCCTCCCATACAGCAGGAATGTGTAATAATAACGGACTAAGATGGACTAATGTGTCATAATAACAGACTAAGATGATAAAGACCAAATTCAGTAGGCTATTTCTTATTGCTGATGCAAACTATACAGACCATATGAACGCGCATTAAGAAATGCATTAAATGATATTAAAGGACCAACTCCGTGCAGGCAAGCAGATAAGCCCAGAACGCAATACGTTAAGTTGCACATTAAACGTTTTCCTCCCGTAGAAAATCATTATAAATAAAACAGTAATGTAGCTTAATGGACACTATTTTATTCTAAATGGGAAAATGCAAAGTTTTGCGTGTTGCATTTATTCTGGGCTCACCTGCTTATCTGTACATATTAATTATGTTTTAATAATGAAGAGGAGCATATTGAGTTTGGTCTTTATAATCTTAGTCCATTATGCCACATTATGCCACGTTTTGCGGTATGGGAGGAAAACAGTACATACATATACATTATATTAATAAACTGTATATTGAATTTGATCTTTTAATAGCACTATCTTAACACATTAAGCCATTCTACGGGAGGTTTAAAAGCGCTTAATGAGAGTACTGCGTTCATGTTCTGTTGTTTGCCACGGATTTGCGGGTCTTGTCTTTTTCTCTTACAGATGACTTGCAGGACCCTGTATGTTATGATATTAAATTAGTTTTAATCGTTTAACCACCACAGCGTCACGTCTCCATTGGCAACACGCATGGTTTGTGTGGACTGCAAGTGACGTCACAGGTAGCAAAAAGTGCAATCGTCGATTGCAAGTGACATTGTAATTTAGTTTCTTTTTTCTTATCTTCACCACCTGGCTACTTGTGTAAAATGTTGAGAGATTCAATTAAAAAAAGAATTAATAAATACAATAAAATTAAAAATTAAAAAGACTGCAAGTGACGTCACTTGCGGAAGTGCAGGTGTCTGAGATTGCAAGTCTGAGAATGCAAGTGCATGTCTGCAGCCAGACCCTTCTCGCGCGCATCCTGTGTTAGCGTGCAAATTCATGATTGGATTAAATGGAGGATATAGCTACCAACACTCAATACTCTCATACGCAACTAATCTGGCAGACTAACAAGCTTTTAATTGGCCCTCTCTTTCAGATGAAATGTGTTCCCAGCCATGAAATGAAATGCTTTTAATCAGGCTAAAGGAGTTAACTTACTGTAGATTGCGCCATTATACTATCAACATCTGCATTTATCATTCTCCATGGATGTTGAACTAGACTTTAGCCAGAAGTGAATAAAGAACAAATGGCAAAATGGTGATTTTCAGAACTACAGTTGGGTCCTTAAAGTCTGAATTCACATTGAGATTTCACTTAAGATTCTTGGGGTTCTGGCTGTTTTGTGGCAATACACTGCCATTTACGAATTTGAGGTCAGTACGAATTCTATTTTTAAAAAAATCTATAGCCTACTTTTATCCAGTAAGGATGAAATAAATTGATAATGAGTGACAGTAAAGACACTTAAATGTTACAAAAGTTTTTTCAAATAAATGATTTTCTTTTGAACTTTCTATTTATAAAAGTACCCTAAAAAAATATTATGGTATTGAAGAAAATATTCAGCAGTACAACTGTCTTCAACACAATAAGATGTAATGTCTTACATAATAATAAGGAATATTTCTTGAGCACCTGAATCAGCATATTAGAATGATTTCTGAAGGATCATGAGACACTGAAGACTGGAGTAATGGCTGCTGAAAATTCAGCTTTGCCATCACAGGAAAAAAATTATATTGCTACATATTTAAAATAAATCAAAATAGAAAAAGTTATTTAAATTGTAATAATATTTCACAATATTCCTGTTTTTACTGATCATAAGAGGCTTCTGATCTTATTCTTACTTTTGGACACATGTATATGTGCCTTGGATATCAGATTAAAAAAATTATTAATTTTTATAGCATTTATTAATCTACTATAATGTAAAGATACAAATATACTATTGTTCATTGTAAATTCCTACATATATTACTAGCAGATTTTTTGTACATTAGGTATTATAACAAACATGTTAATAATACAAAAATGTATTAGTACATGCACGAATTAACAATGTGAAATCCTTAGTTCAAAACATCAGTTTTACTTTCTTCTATTAAAGCACAAGATGCTCTTTGGATCATTCTCACAAGCTGGAGAATGTGATCATCAGGTTTTACAGAAACGTATGGAATTCATGTAGCCCGAGTGCTGCTATCATTAAATTCTGAATTTCATATACATTTTTCAGTGCAACTTATCACTAAAACTGTTCTGCCGATAATATAATTTGTAATAAAAATATTTCTATTAAATCAGAAAAATGGTCTCAGGCTTTTTGAGCTCTCAAATTCAACTGCTACACTGACATATTAACAAGACATGAAATACTATCCACTTTGTAGATGGTGCTCAAAAATCTAATGGAGAAAAATGTCCCTTCATCGCACAGGAAACAAAATTGCACAAACATGATTAGCTATGCAGATGATGGCAGTCAGACTGTTCACCTTGGGGTATGAAAATGGAACCTCCTGACTCATACACAATGGCTTCGCTACTGTTTCAGGATGTCAAATGTAATTTCTTGCCTCAGAAGGTCATGAATTGCAGATGTAACATTAATGTCAACTTTCAAATTCCTTTTAAATCATTTCCAGAGCTGCATCCTGTGATCTCTGTTGACACCAGAGCCCTCAGAATCTGAAGAAGGTAAGATTGTGAAGCTCATGCACCCTGACTGTTCCTTCCTGCCCCTGTGAGCTTCAACTCGATTGCTGGCAAGAGATGTGTAGGAGAGCGAAAAAGAGGTGCACATCAGAAGATCACCATGACTCATGCTCATTCTGTGCAATCTATAGACAGATGTGTACACACACACACACACACACACACACACACACACACACACACGCACAATAACCTGGCTGGAAGATGCCGTAGCTAAACCATCCAGACCCAAACACATCTATCTCTATTGAAAGCCATTCAAAATTGGCTGTGCATTCTGATGAAACCTTTTGCAAGAAACATGATAATTAAAAATATATATTATTTATATAGGGCTCATGCGCTTTACAATATTACCTTCTTATGATTCTGAGGGCTATACACACACACACAGCTGTTCAAAAGTTTGAGGTCAGTAAGATATTTTTAAATTAATTAATACTTTTATCCAGTAAGGATACATTAGATTGCTCAAAAGTGACAGTAAAGACATTTAAATAGTACAAAAAGATTGCTAAGTGCATGTTCATCTGTCAAATCTTCATTAACTGATATGAGCTTTTATACTTCAGTAAACACCGGAACATTTGAGTTGCATAAAGACCACAAAACTGTCTCAAGTGGCTCCAGTGGAAGACAGTTACTGGATGTAAAACTTAATGTGACACACAGCTGCATCTCTGTAGGTTACCAAAAGCACATATGCCAAAAACCCGCAACACGCTAAACGCGTATGTGTAGCGCAGAGCGACGCTCTCACACTATATGATGTGACAGACAACTAGTTATCCAGTACGTTTCTGTTCACACAGCAGGGGTGTGAGTTTACTTATAGAATGTGGTTGTCACTTCCATAAATAACCAAAATGTGTGTGAACACAACCGTTTTAATGACTCAGATACAGGACTGACAACCGTATTCTGCTGCTGTGTGAATGTGGCCAATGTATCGTTTCAAGAAAAATATTAAGCAGTACAGCTACAGCTGTCTTCAACATTGATAATAACTAATAAGAAATGTTACTTGAGCAGCAAATCAGCATATTAGAATGATTTCTAAAAGATATTTTAGAAATTTTTATTTATATTTTATATTTCAGATTATATATGTGTGTGTACTGTGTATATATATATATATATATATATATATATATATATATATATATACAGGTGCATCTCAATAAATTAGAATGTCGTGGAAAAGTTCATTTATTTCAGTAATTCAACTCAAATTGTGAAACTCGTATATTAAAATAAATAAATGCACACAGACTGAAGTAGTTTAAGTCTTTGGTTCTTTTAATTGTAATGATTTTGGCTCACATTTAACAAAAACTCACCAATTCACTATCTCAACAAATTAGAATACTTCATAAGACCAATAAAAAAACATTTTTAGTGAATTGTTGGCCTTCTGGGAAGTATGTTCATTTACTGTATATGTACTCAATACTTGGTAGGGGCTCCTTTTGCTTTAATTACTGCCTCAATTCGGCGTGGCATGGAGGTGATCAGTTTGTGGCACTGCTGAGGTGGTATGGAAGCCCAGGTTTCTTTGACAGTGGCCTTCAGCTCATCTGCATTTTTTGGTCTCTTGTTTCTCATTTTCCTCTTGACAATACCCCATAGATTCTCTATGGGGTTCAGGTCTGGTGAGTTTGCTGGCCAGTCAAGCACATCAACACCATGGTCATTTAACCAACTTTTGGTGCTTTTGGCGGTGTGGGCAGGTGCCAAATCCTGCTGGAAAATGAAATCAGCATCTTTAAAAAGCTGGTCAGCAGAAGGAAGCATGAAGTGCTCCAAAATTTCTTGGTAAACGGGTGCAGTGACTTTGGTTTTCAAAAAACACAATGGACCAACACCAGCAGATGACATTGCACCCCAAATCATCACAGACTGTGGAAACTTAACACTGGACTTCAAACAACTTGGGCTATGAGCTTCTCCACCCTTCCTCCAGACTCTAGGACCTTGGTTTCCAAATGAAATACAAAACTTGCTCTCATCTGAAAAGAGGACTTTGGACCACTGGGCAACAGTCCAGTTCTTCTCCTTAGCCCAGGTAAGACGCCTCTGACGTTGTCTGTGGTTCAGAAGTGGCTTAACAAGAGGAATACGACAACTGTGGTGGCTCTTGATGCCTTGACCCCAGCCTCAGTCCATTCCTTGTGAAGTTCACCCAAATTCTTGAATCGATTTTGCTTGACAATCCTCATAAGGCTGCGGTTCTCTCAGTTGGTTGTGCATCTTTTTCTTCCACACTTTTTCCTTCCACTCAACTTTCCGTTAACATGCTTGGATACAGCACTCTGTGAACAGCCAGCTTCTTTGGCAATGAATGTTTGTGGCTTACCCTCCTTATGAAGGGTGTCAATGATTGTCTTCTGGACAACTGTCAGATCAGCAGTCTTCCCCATGATTGTGTAGCCTAGTGAACCAAACTTGAAGGCTCAGGAAACCTTTGCAGGTGTTTTGAGTTGATTAGCTGATTGGCATGTCACATATTCTAATTTGTTGAGATAGTGAATTGGTGGGTTTTTGTTAAATGTGAGCCAAAATCATCACAATTAAAAGAACCAAAGACAAACTACTTTAGTCTGTGTGCATTGAATTTATTTAATACACGAGTTTCACAATTTGAGTTGAATTACTGAAATAAATGAACTTTTCCACGACATTCTAATTTATTGAGATGCACCTGTATGTATGTATGTATGTGTATATATATATAAATGATTAATCGCAATTAATCACATCATGTTCACATAATATTTGTGTATTATGTATATTTATATGCAAATATATTTCTTACATATATACATGTATGTGTTATTATATATATGTATATACATATATATATACACACACACACACACACACACACACACACACATTTCTTTGGAAGGGAGGAGTTATCTGGTGACTAACTCAAAAAGCTCTTGTGTATCCCAAGAGCAAAGATTAGCATAGCCGAGTAAATGCCATTGAGATGAATGGGAATGCTAACGGAAAGCTCACTCCATGTATTGTAGATTTCCTTGCATGAGATCATTGCAAAAGCAGTTATACCTTAAAGACTGCCTGCTACTCAACTGTGTCTTTCTCATTTCTCGATTCCCCCCAGTCCGCTCCTTCTCTTCACTCAGGGGCATTCCAGTGTCAAGGAGGTCACAGCAGTGCAATCTCCAGCTTTCTAAGTTCTGAGAAAGCAGACATGGAAAAGCACTTCAAATCTGGTTTACCCTTGATAACCCTGAGAGCACTCTGGGTCAAACGCGAGCACTGGCCAGACTGCAGGGATTTGTCAGCAATATGAATAATTCTGTCAGCGAAGTGCTTCTTCCCTTGTTAACGGTGGTAGGTATATTTTTGGATGAAATACGCAGGTTGCGAGGTTGATTCACCTCTTTACTTCATTTATAGGTCTTGTAATGTGCGCACGGTTCCCTGGCTCATGATCTGGTTGCTTTCCCTCACAGCAGTGCCCTGTCTGTGTGAGAGCTCGCCCATTGCATCAGAGTTTATTCTTTGAGACATCACCAGGCACGCAGAAGTCCGAGAGAGTAATCTCTCCAAATAGCCAAACGCCACAGGCTGTCCCTGTGACGTACAAATAAGCGCATGTGCACGCAAGAACGGCTCCCTTTGATGGGATATATGAAGCTCCTGGGGTATTGTGTCATCAGCGTTTACTGTGAAGATTCAAAAAATGGAACAACAGAGGCTCTATGGCTTTCTAAGAGACCTTGCTTAAAATAAGCTGACTATGAATTTGTAATGCATGCTATTTAATTTGAGGGATTCAGGCAGAAAAACAAAATGAAACAAATAATTTATTACACACATGTATAAATAATAAAAACCACACACTGGAGATAAATTATGGCTGTTCTATACAATGCTTCTGCTGGCAGTAAGTCAGACTTCCACTCAAAGTCAGAAAAACCTAAGTGCCAATGACCCCTAACAGGGGAATGTCATTATGGCAGAGAACTTGGCCACAGAAATGGCAGAGTGGAGGATTGAGACATCTCCCTCTCCGTGATGGGCATTACAGATCCCCGGCTAAAGGTCAGGTTATCACCGGAAGACAGAGCAAGAAGACCCAAGTAAACTCTATCAAACTCTGTTGCTCGGCTGTTCACTCTCTATCTCTCTCGCTTTTCATCTCTTAGCTGCCTGTGTTCATTGCTGGCAACCTTGTGAGGAAGATGCTTCATTTTTTTCCACTTTGTACAAAATATAACTTGAGTGTGTTATTTCTTATAACATAATTTGTCTGCAACCTCTTTTCAAGTTTGAGTGTTGGTAAGATTACAGTAAATTTTAACACTATCAAATATTCTGCAGAGTACCGGAGAGTAAAATAAATACAAGCTCAAGGTTGAAAAATGAGTCAGTTCTGATTCAGAACAAGTTCATAAATAAATACGTACATAAAAAAATTATTATATTTATGGTGTATGGTTTTGTTAACAATTCTTAAATCTACATTATTCCATCGATGCATACAGGGTTATAAACTATTCTGTTCCCCGGTTGAGTTGAGCCTAAAGCCACTTTTCCACCGTCGGTCCAAATGGTTCTCATTGCTTAACCATTCCATTCCATGCTGATCTGGCCCAGCGGTACAGATATGGTTTCATTTTCTACTGTGGGGATGATAACAGAGCTCATAATACAAATGCATCAGCAAACAAGTGACCAATCATGAGTGGCAACATCACTGCACACATTCTACCAGTACGGTTCTAGGCTGAGAACAGTTTGTAACCGTGTCTTGCCAAACCAAGCTCAAGTGGAAATGTAACTGTAACCGTTCTTTACCGTTCTTAGAAACATTCAGTCCGATGGTGGAAAAGTGGCCTAAGACCCCAAAGCAATTCCACTGGGTGAACAAACTAGTCAGTGATTTGAAATTCTACAATAATGCTTTATATTGTATGACATCTGTACCATTACAACTAATTGCAATCATTAATATCTATAAAACTGTTACATTTTAAAGTATATAGTATAAGCAGATACATAGAATAGTGTACGAAATTGTGTGACCATGACACCATACTAAAATACTCAGGGGAAAAGCTGAATTGTGAGATCACAATGTTGTAACAAATGAAAAAAGTCAACATTTCTTTCTGTTCTTCTATAAATGAATAAACAGGCAACTTATCTTTCTAACAACACACAGTGCAACAAGTCAGGTCTCTTTCGTGAATGAATTACTCTTATAAGCCAGCTGTGTTAAATTACTCACTTTTTAATGACTCAAAAATGAGTCTCAAACGACAGACTTGCTGGGCAGTTACTGGATTCACATCTGACTCAATCATTTTCGGTCAATTCCAACTGGTGCTTCCTGAAAAGTACTAAGAGAATTGTTAAATGAAATCATGAAAGGACCAGAATCATAAAGTGGAATCGGAACCAGAATTGTTAAATTTCCTTACGATTCCCATCGCTACTCTGCACTAGAGTAAACCTTGTTGTAAATGTCACAGTCTACTTCACGATTCTGATATCGTGTGGCATCAGCCTTTACTGTAAATGATTAATGCACCTCAGCTAGGTGTTCCTCTCTCTATTTGTGTCTTTCTTTCTTGTGTTAATCACTGTTGTAGCATTTGTTCTGGTGTACTGTCACCAAAAGCTTTATACGCCTGTATAGAGAACAAACACAATCTTTGTCACAATCCACTTTCATTTGGATAACACAGAAACTTGTTAATCTACTGCATTAAATTATTTCTAATCTATTCACACTATATATATGATGCATTTATAGACATAAAATATGTATTTGCAGTGCACTACTACAACAATAAGAATACCTTCAGATCTATTTTATGGACAACAGAGCTAACCGCCTCCACAGGGAGCAATGAAACAACATGTTATGAGGAAACAGGCATTTTGGAAATCTACAAAGCCGTGCGAGGAAGACATTAACGTGTCAATCAAGAGATCAAAAACGCAGTGCCAACCAGCTGAATTGTGCCGCTTATTTCCACTTGTCTGCCAATGAATTGTATCTCTGGATATTATTCTAATTACACAGCTCTGTCTCTAATGCAACAATGGATCACAGACCGTGATTGTGTCTAGCCTTTAACCGCCACCGGGCCATAATGACTCTGTGAAATCAAGTACGGCCCGGCGCTAAGATAATGTATACGCTTCTCTCACAACGCAGAGGATGAATTAGAGCACATGGCTCCATTGGCTTGCCAGGCTTGAGGGAATTCAGGATGGAAATGAGCCGTGAGTGATGTGATTTGTTGGACGATCCGCCGGACCCTTCACGCGTCTGCCCACTGCAGCACAGCGACACACTGCAATCAGCCAGTGCAAAGCCTCCATTATGTTCCACCATTACTGCCACACGGGTAGGTATTATATTATATTATAGCAGGTATTATCAGTCATACGAGTGAGTGACTTTGACTTGTGCATGGAGGAATTGGTAGTGACGGTTTTAGTTGTCGCATGAGCAATAAAGGTAGATGTGATAATGCGACAAGCCGTAATCATAAAGGTTGTGGCATTTGTCATTTCTGCCAATGCGTTTGTACATGTGTCAGCAGGGCTTTTCGATGCACGTATGTGTGGCTTTGTGGATTAAGTATTACAATGCACAGCTGTGCCCAGACTCGCTGATTAAATGGCTCTGTATTAGTGGTCCATAGCAAACGGCCCCGTCTCCACCTGTCAATGCCTCCAGCCCTGAAGTTTTAAGCGTTCGACGTTGCAGTGGCTAGAATGGGCTCATAACCTCTGCAAGTACCAGCTATAATTGCACACTGATTATCATTGCTCACGCTGCCATTACTGCAGCACGAGTGTCATTAGCAGGCTGCCCTAACGCCATTTCTGATGGTTCACTATTCCCTTTTGTTCAACTTTATGTTCCTGAGTGCTAACTCGAAGCATTGTCAGGCCAAATTGATTGAGTGAGAAGCATTTTTTTAATAGAGTTGAGGTGCTTTTGTTATGTAAAACGTGTCTTTTGCATCTGCTAACATACGGTTAATGCCCCTTAGTTTCAACGGATTTCATGGTACACGAATCGCAGATGAAACTCGAATCTCCGCTTTGTGCTTTAACTGACCCTTTTGTGACAATCCATCCTCCCATTCTGAAGCAATTTTAGCAGTTAGTGCCCCCAAACAATCAGACCGGCAGGTGGGGCTAATCCTAGATTAGATGAAATGGTTGGCCATGTTTGTTTACCAAGCAGAACCATCCAGAGACTCTCGGACAGAGAGATTGAATTTAGACCGAGTAAAGGCACCCAATCTCGGCACTTAACTTGACATGATTTGTTTTGCATTTGCTGCAAGTGAGTGGAATATTATCAGCTCTTAGTGGGCCTGGAGAAGCCTGAGATTCAGAGAATTGTCTGATTCTTTTCCAGTTAAGTTTTGCTTATAAGATATTCTTCTAAGTGAGCCTTCATAAAAGTCATCAACTGCTGCTCTTTGCTATTTCATGTCGACTTCTTAGTATAACCTAATTCCTGGAAGCACTCTAAAAGTCACGTCTGATGGCATAAACCGAAAAACACAAGGTTTGACACACTGTTCTTAGTAACAGAACATCTACTGTCTATTTAAGACAGATGTTTGCTAGCTTAGTAAGTTCTTCATCATCAAGGGCTTCAGGGATATAGGAGTGATAGCACTGCATGTTAATTTATTTCTATTTATTTACACTGTTATTGCTCAACATGCATGATCTCAAATACCTACACACATTTATAGTTATTCATTCACGTTTGTTTATCCCAAGCGATTTCAAGGGTTATTATAGTACATTTCATCAGCATATATGGCCCCTGGGAATTGAGCCCATGACCTTGGTGTTGTTAGCACTATGCTATACCAGATGAGCTGCTGTACAGGAACATGGCCTATATATAGTATATGCATACAGCACAAACACTGTGCACTGTATGCTCAATTTAAAATATTTACTAAACTGTCTGCTTTCTGACAGAAAACGTGTACAAAAATTATCATTTAATTGGAAGCAGCTTCCAGAAGAGATCAGATGTGCTCAAATATTAGCCACATTTAAAAATCCAGACTCAAAACTCATCTGTTTAGCTGTGCATTTGTTGAATGAGCACTGTGCTACGTCCGAACTAATTGCACTGTATTTTATGTATAATCATTTTCTATTCTAAACTGTTTTAAAATCATTTTAAATAATTTTTTATATAATTTCCTTGTTTTTATTATTATTATTTTTTTAATTCCTTGCTTTTATTGTTGTGATTATTTTTTTTTTTAATGACTATTTCACTTCCTTTTATGTAAAGCACTTTGAATTACCACTGTGTATGAAATTTGCTATATAAATAAACTTGCCTTGCCTTGCCTTGCCATTTAAGGCGTAAAACAGCTTGTCACGGGGGCAGTACCCTGAAAGGGTTCAAATTAGTATATTAAGGGTGCATATTAGTACCCTAAAGGGGCATGTTAGTAATTTAAAGGTGCATCTTAATTAACTGTAATTTAAAATGGCATATTAGTAGCTTAAAAGGTATATCTGGTGTGGACAGACAAATTGCTTGTTGTTGGAATCTTATTGCGTCACGTCTGGTTAGGACACGTCGTAAGGGTGCATCTTCATAATTTAAAGTGCCATTTTAGTACATTACATGGTCATTTTAGTATCTTAAAGGGGCAGTTTAGTGACCTAAAAGTGACATTAGTAGCTTAAAGGTGCATATTAGAACTTAACTGAGTCACTTAGCAATTTTTTTCTCAGAAATGTAAACAATAAAAGCTTAGCATCATAGTCCTTGATTATTTAGGTTTTGACTTCTTGTCATAGGATATGACTTATACATTTTTAATATGATTGGCTCCGCTGGGAGAGATTTTGAATATATTTTTCCATATATTTAGTATGCAAATGCATTACTGAGCCCTACCCTGTGCAGTCACAGTCCTGCGTTAGCCTTTTCAGCTCTCTAATGACACAGAGACGAAGGTTTTTATGTTGCATGTGGGGGTCACTGAGCTTTGATCATGCTTGATTGATAGCTGAGGTGAAGGGCAACACCTCCCAACAGGTTTCCCTATAGAATCAATTATCAGTTGTGCATGTCTGGACCTGAAGTTTCCTCTAACGCTCAATGTGGGGGACACAGGTCATCGCATCCTGTGCTTTTAATGTTTTACACTTCACTCTTGTGTTTTTTTATTGGTTTTAGCAGTTTAAGTTCTTCAAAGGGCATGCAGGCTGAATATGATGAGCAGAATTGTGGGTCCATTTTTCTCCTAAGATGGCCTCACTAAGATGAAGAGAGCCAGAACTGCTTGGGAAATCTAATGGCTGTCCATGAATCTTTAAACAGACTAAAGGATCCGAGTTTCAATGAGTATGACTTCATCCTGCACTATGGGTGATCTTTTTGCCTGGACTAATGACTCGTGAATGAAGCCATCATAAAATCTGCTATTTTAATGGGAAATTTCAGGATTTCTTCAGGATTTGAGAGGATGTAATAAACAGGATGCTGGTACATGTTTGGTTGTATGGGATGAGGAGGGGCCAGTCTCCCTTTCAATGGCTATTACTAAAAGAAAGATATGGAAAAAAAATAAAAAATACCTCTTAAGTAAGCTTGTCATTGAGACGGGGCCCTCAAACCTACACTTTTGTATCTTGTCTACCCCTAAAGGTTGTGTATTACTACCCTAATGTACTAATATGCCCATTTATGCTATAGGCATTGTAAGGTACTAATATGCAACTTTAATGCACTAATATGCACCCTCAATGTACCAATATGCACCTTTAGGATATTAATTTGCCAAGTTAAGATTTAAAGGGCTAGTTCACTTAAAAACAGACAAAATGGCATAATCAATTAACTCTTATGCTTTTTCAAATCAGTTTGCTTTTCTTTCTTCAGTAAAATATAAGGATTTTAAATAGCCATGCTGCTCCTTTCCATACAGTATAATAGAGGTGAATGGGGACTGGGTCTGTCAAGCTATAAAATGACAAAAACAGCATAAAATCATCATAAAAATGCCACGGACTGGGATCTTTATGACTAATGCACTACATTACATTAAGTCTTCTGAAGCTATACAACAGCTTTATGGGAAGATCACATCAAAATTGAAGTTGTTATGTTGTTCACATGTCAGCAAATGCCAAATGAATACTTGTGCATCTTGTGATCAAAATAGCATTTATGTCTTATTTAAAACCTTGAGCAAATGGTAAAATTTTCAGTAATTAATGTGAACTACGGATTTTGGTCTTTCATATGTCTTTAGATGACTTGGAATTTAGCACACTAGTCCTATAAACTACAGAACAAAAGTAAGGTTTGGAATGATATAAGGGTGAGGAAATTATGACAGATTTTTCATTTTCCAGCGAAGCACTGTATCGCTTCGAACTTTTAACCTTACTGCCTGTCTCCGAGTTATTTTTGTACATTGTTCAAACTGCAGGGGTGCTCCCTGCTAGCACACTCAGTGCCATGAACTTTCAACCACACACAGACCACAAGATATACATCACAGAAATTGTAACAAATGGCACTTGCACTCGCAGAACCAAGTCTAATTTTGACCACACACACGTACATCTACACTCACATACGGCACACGAACATACCTCCTGGCAGCAGTCCCTGGGCTGTTTTTGCTTTGATGGAATAGTGGAACGCTTATTGGAACTGTTCACAGTGGACCGACTCTTCAGTACAGCTATCACAGATGGTAGAGAGAGGAGAAATCACCTGCTCAGGCTGTAGAATTACAGCATAATTGGCTTCTAAAGCAGAGCCCGGCCATGTGAAACAATGCAACTCCAATTGACTTCTCTTCTGCACTCTCTCCACACACACAAACACACGTAGAGAAGCACAAACACTGCAGCTTCCGCTCTGCCACTCCATTCGAGACCTCAGATTTCAGCACTGGACAGCTCCCTGTCTGCCAAAGCACTCCGGAGTTGCATTGTTTCAGCACCACCACCATTAGACAGCTCTCCTGTCATGTTAACAGCTATTGGCAAAGAAGATCTTTTCCTCTTTTCCTCTTTTCTATTGCTGACAGGCCAGATGTTTACATACTGTGGTAAGTGAGAACAGGTCAGAGAGAGAGAGAATAGGAAATGAATATAGTGGGCTGGAACAGATGTTATTGCTTACTCAAACTGCAGACTTCTTGTATTTTTTATGTAAAGCTCTGAGCAGAGAGAGGGCAGGGCACAGGGCTTTGGCGTCACATTCTGCACACTTTTTAGCTGACGCTGAAGTCTTGGCACTAAGCATATTAAGAAATTCCAGCTACACTGAGAGAATGTTTTGTCAGGTAACCTAAAAATGTGCTTCAAATGTGTTTCAAAATGTGCATGTGGTAACAACTAAACTAAAGAGTTTATTCCAGTTTAAATATCACTTAATTTGACTGAATAAACATGACAATTGTAAACTAAAGGTCAGATTAGGTAGAAATTATTCTTTAAAGCAACAGTGTACCAAAAATTTAAATTCATCTACTCATGAATCATTCAGTCTGATTTGTAAACTGGATCAAACGGTTCACTGAAAAGCTTACCCCTTCAAAAGAATGATTTGTTCACCAATTCAGTCATCATGTTCAACTCACTTGCTCAATGATCCGTTCAGCGTGGTTCTCGAGTTAACAGTTCACTGGAGGGAAAGATTATCAGTGAATAATGTGTTAAATCTGTCTGTTGCTCACATAAAGCTATCATGTTGCTTGAATCGGATTATAGTGCACAAGTTGTATGGACTAGTAATATGGTGCTTTTAGTGTTATTTGTAGGGCTGAGTAAACATTGATTTTTCATATTAATCACAATCCTGATATTAATTATTAAAATCCTAAGTTTGATCCTTTGCTCTATGTGTATGTGCACAAGCTAGCTGTTTAAAGGGATACTTCACCCTAAAATGAAATCTGTCACCATTTAATCACTCTTGTGTTGTTCCAAACCTTTATGAGATTCTTTCTTCTGGAACATAAAAGAAGATATTTTGAGAAAAGGCTCAATGTTTTTGTCCATACAGTGTAAGTCAATAGTAACCAAAGCTGTTTTGTTGCCAACATTTTTGAAAATATCTTTTGTGTTCGACAGAAGAAAGAAATACATTACGAATTTGTGTCACCTGAGGAGAGAATCCTTCTTGCTTTTTTACACATTCATTCATTTGAGAAACTCAAGCTGCTACTGTCATTTCAATTTTTGAACCTATCTCCACTACAAAGCACCAGCCAACTCAACACAACTAGATCCCTACCACCAAAAGTTGTGTTTATTTTACTTGTTTACTTCAGTTAGCATCCATTTTGGTTGTGTTGGATTTCATGGCTTTTATAATATTGTGAATGCAGGCTGTTAATTTTTTAACATTATTTTCACATTGCACCAAGTTAGAAGATTCACAGTACAATTTACAGCATTAGCTGTGAGTGAATTTCTTTCATAACTAATATATGGACAATATAACTGAAATATACCCAGAAGAATCAGAACTGCGTTGAGAGCTTGTGAATTAGATTCAGATTATATCAGAATTGTATGGAGAGCTTGTGAATTGGAATCAAATTCAATCAGGAAATTTAAAATCAATACCCAGCCCTAGTTTATCATCATCTTTGGAGCTTAAAAGCCTTGGACACTATGAACAGCCTGGAAAAGATTCTTCAAAATATATTTTTTTTGGTACTCAGAAGTAATAAATACAGGTTTAAAAGAATGAGATTAACATCCTTCCTTCAAATGTAACAACTACACATACACTACTGTTCAAATGTTTGGTGTCAGTTTTTTTTGTTTTTTTTTGAAAGAAATTTGTAATTTTATTCAGCAGGTACACATTAAACTGATTAAAAGTGACATTCATGATGTTACAAAAAAAATCTATTTCAAATAAACGCTGTTCTCTTAAACTGAGCTTTTAAAGAAGGCTAAATAAAAAAATCCACAAAAATGTTTTAACAGCATGACTGTTTTCAGCACTGATAATAAGAAGAAATGTTTTCTGAATGTTTTCAGAAATGAATTTCTGAAGGATCATGTGACGCTGAAGACTGGATTAATGGCTGCTAAAAATTTTGCTTTGCCATCACATGCATCAATTACATTTTAAATTACATTGAAAAAGAACATTCAAAATATTAATAGTATAAATTTCACAATATTACTGTTTTACTGTAGTTTTGACCAAATAAATGCAGCTCTGGTGATCATAAGAGACTTCTTTACAGACGTCAAACTTTTGAACAGTAGTGTATTTACTTTACATTGAACATTATCTTCCACGTTGGAAGCATCCTTGTAACCATACTGATTAATGTGATCTTTATTTAAAGCTATGCTTTAACTTGATGCATAGTCCAACAGCTAATTGTTACCATGCAGCCTTGACAAAATAAAAGAATTTTAATAAAACACTGAGCCTGAGATGAAAGCCAGCAGCTGATGTACCTAACTGAGCGAGATGCAGCAGGGGGATGAAAAGCAAAAGAACTAATGGCCGAAAAGAAAACCATATCACCACAGAGAGCATGAAACAGACACCGACAGCCATACGCAGTAAAGGGGGATGAAGAGGAACCGAGAGACATACAAGAGGGGACAGAAAGCAGAATGGATAGCATTCTGTCCCCATCAAGAGACGAGTAAAGAAGAACAACACAGAGAAACAGCATACACATGGGAACTCGGAGGATACACTTTACTCAGCACAAAGCCCCAGGGTTTTAGGACCAGCAGTAAATGGAGAGTGACATTTTAAACAGTATGCATAATGAATAAGCCCGAGCTAGGAGAAAAACACAACCAAGGCATAGCAGCTGCCACTGCAGCCAGTGATCGAATGAGCATGTGTGGCCAGACTTAAATACACCCTTACCGCTGGCAAGGTGCGCTTCACACAGTGTGCCGAGATTTAATTCACTGCGTTAGAGAGAATATATCACTTTGATCTCGGCACTATGAGGAATGTGGACTCTGGCATTCCTTTATGTCTAAGGCAAAGTGCTGGTCAAATCAGAGCATCAGGCACAACAGCCGCTGAAGTGCTCTCATTACACATGAGTGGGAGAGTGTGTTTTGTGATCCGGGCCCTTTGATTCTTTCATTGTCTATGAGAGGATCCAGTGTCAATCAGAAGAGCCCAAAATGTTCCTCCAGGCCTGCAGGGGGCAATAGCGAGCGGTGCAGTATCACAATGTCATCACATCCCCGACATGCATCATTTAGGCGTCATCCGCTGCTAAGCAGACCTCACAGAGGCAGACGTTGTCAGGCCTAATCCTCTTAAACTAGATTTACAAACTGTGGGCATGGCGCAAACATATCATATAGTATGAATTCAACACATGTCTATTGTTTAGCTAAGATTTAAACCTCCACTGTAGGTGAAATGAGTGAACAGGCAGAAATAACATTGAAACAAAAACAGATGGCTATTCCTTCAAGTATACACTGACAGCACACAAACCTGAGCGCGAGACGACGAAGAACATCACACTGCCAGGCAGCAGTGATATTTCATATCATAAATTTGCGAAAACACAAATCAAACAGAAGGTGTAGGGCAGGGTGATCAAATAACGTGGTAAGAAAATGTGACAAACAAGAGTGTGAGTCCTGGGATGGGGCATCCCTCCCTCTGCTCGAGTCAAAGTCACCCTGCAGGACCTGTGACTACAGACTGATGGAAAAAGAGCGAGGCGGTATGAGGCTTTAATACATTTGATATAAAATATTCAAGCCCGTTGCATTAATCTGTCTTTCCTTCAGGCCCTTAGAGCAATGTTTGTCCTGTGCAGTCCTGACAGAGGACAAAAAGGGAGAATCTCACCTGCTTCTACCAAGCAGCTCTATAATATGTAGGGAAGCTTCAGTATAGGTAGCATTTTCAAGCAAATCTCAATGACAGCTGCTTGGCTGGTGCAGCACTCCTGTAAGTACAGTATGTGCGATTTGAAAATTTAACTCTTTACTGATGAGTAACACACATTTTTAAGTATGTCAGCAATATTGTGCCTAGTCATTCTAGAGCCTCAGGCAAGTGACATCATGACAATGCTGATTGGCTGATCACAAGCAGAGCTTTGATGGGAAAGGCAGCAGATGGAAAAGTCTAAAGTCTAAGTATTTTGCTGTGTGATGGTGCATGCATCAATATTAAAATTGCAAAAAAACTGCAAATACGATAAAGATAATTTTTTTCATGTTGTGACTGATAAACAAAAACAAATTTTGAGATTACCTAAAATGACTTAAAAGTGTTACAAATTTGTTAGTGTTTTTCTATTTTTATTTTTTGTGAGAGTGGAAATGTAATATCGACTGATATGCATCCACTATGAGCCTAAATAAACATTATATCATATCATATATCACCGACATACATTGCATCAGTTTTTGTTGTCATATATATTTTAATTTGTATCAACATATGGTCCATGCATATATTACAGTATATTGAAAAATATAATCAATAGTTTTCTATACTGTATATTTACTATATATCACATTATATTTTTCAGTATATTCCCCACATAATTTTGCTAAGCAGGCAAAATTTCACCATTACCCCAATCAAATGCCTTATTGTGACCACAAGCAGGTTGTCTGTAATATCTGTCTGATTAATAAACAGAGAATATGCTTCTCTCCTGTGTGTATGGTTAGTATATCTCTGCATCTGTAATGAGAGATGACACTGAGAGCCTAAAGCCACAGCCAAAAGCAGAGCTCACTGATGTAGCCCTGGAGGAGTCGAGCACATGCTTATCTAGGACACCAGATCCACAGCTGGCCACATCTGGACAAACAGGCGTTGCCTACATACACGCACAGCACACAAATGCAAATGACATCTAGAAAACACACCCAAACACACACACAGTATTTACTGAAAAGTACGCAAACCACACAGCTGTTGTGGATTACCAAAAAACCAAGTGCTGATTTTTTTTTTCCTATGCACACCAAGCTCGTGATGGGTTCACCCTGGGTTTGGCCTGAAGCAAGACTGAGCTTGCCTGAACCACAGAGTCCCTGTGAATATATTTAGCTCCTCCCAAACATGTAAAACTCACACTCTTTTTTTCCCCCCCTCTCACACACATACAAACCTCACTCTCTTGAATGGTCATACACAAAAAGTATTGGCAATCTAACCAATCTTCAAGCAATCTACCATAACAAGTGTCTCTGCCTGGCCTTTGACATTGAGCACTGAGAGTCAGGCATCAGAGCCCTTACCTCTCTGCTGCTCTATTATAAACACGCTGCCTTGAGGCTGTTTCGCCGCCCTCAGGACAAGCTGAGCTCCCTGACAGAACAAAAAAATCATCCATCGTCACAACCCATGTCACACAGACTGCTCTCAGCAGACTGCATGTTGAAAACAGGATCTCACACATACATCGATACCTGTCACTCACAATACACCTTCAAGAGATGAGAAGTGCTCTCGATTAAATAACCAAAAGCAATGACCGCTGAAAATTCAACTCTACCATTACAAGTATAAACTGCATTTTGAAGTATATTAAAATAGAAATTGGTTTTTACAATCACAGTATTACTGATTTTGAGATTGCTTATTACTGTATTTTGATTAAATAAATGCAGCCTTGGTGAGCATAAGAAACCTGTCAAAAAACATACTGACCCCAAACGGAGGTGAATAAATACATAAAACAGATTCATCGCCACAACCAGCATAAAATAGAACATTTTCAGCACACGCTGCCATGCTAAAATCCTCATCTCACACACACATCTATTGCTGTCACGGTACCCCTTGAAAAGATGTGCACTGCTCTTGAAGAGGAAAAATACTATTTTTTAACAAAAAAGGGAGGGCAGAAAGGGAAATCCATCCATTTACTGTGACTCTCAAATCTCCAAGCCATATCTTTTCTTAATCTTTATTATTCCCTCTGAAGCTCACTGGCCTGACTGGACGAACGAATGGATGGCAAACCGCATCAACACTGTGATGTTTGCCATCACAAAGGAGGGAGGGAAGCCACTCACAAAGGATACATTAACAGTCCTTCCATCCAGATGGCTGAATGAGTTCCAGAGGGGAGACACACACACACAGATAAGACAGGTGTGGGAAAGGCCACTAGCCTTAATTTTACTTGAGACGGCATGCTCAAGCACATCTTATCATATTCCTGCAGAGCAGTATGCCACGCTGGGATCAAAGTGTTCATATTTAATGCTGAAGGGCCTGTATGCACAGCACGCCTACAGCCAAGCCACGGAGAGTGAGCTGGAAAGCGAAGTGCAAAATAATTGCAGAGATGTGCATGTTTGACAAGGTGAAAAGGGGAGTTTTTGAACTCTTACAGCCTAAGTGCTTCATGAACTCCAGGTATGTGTGTAAACGTTAGGGGATGCATAGACTCATTTAGTTCTGCCCGAGTCGACATTTTGGGGCTGTGTCGACTAAATCTGGATCACATAAGTTCATTTGCATTTGTGCAATAATTGGAAACAGCAGGAGCAATCTTCCTCAATTCACACACTACATCCTGGTAGGGCTGCAGGACATTAGCTTTGCATAGTAACATTTAAAAGCCAAAACATTAAATATGATTAATACCAGTATATAATATATATGTAATTTTGCAGAATATATTTCAATCACATAGTTTTTACATTATATGTATATGATTTTTATTTTTCATATGATTTTTATTTTCAATTAAACAGCCTTTTTAACCTACTTAAAATATTTCTAAAAAAGCAACATTTATCCAGAACCACCACAATAAATAAGTAAATAAATGTATATAATACTTTTTTTTTTAAATTAAAAAGCGTTTGTCGCCTATTTAAAACATTTCTAAATGGGAGAAAAACAGCTGATTAACATTCATGTAAATACTTAGATATTTAGAAAGTGTTTAAAAGTGTTTAAGTCTTTTCTCACCTCAGAGTGAACCAAAACCACCACAAACTTTTTTGGAAATAGTTAAAAAAATTAAAAACAACAACAACAACTTTGCATTCATAAATATGTTATACTGTAAGCAAATCACACTGGCAGCTGACATGCTCCGTGTTCACATGCTCATAGACAAGTCAATTTCTAGCAAGCTGAAACTAATCATGTCACGAAGTGGATGACAGAAATGACACGACTGAGACATGACTGTTTGTGCACGACAATGCAAACAGCATAAATCTGGCAACAGAGATGATGCACGCTTTTGTTTCTCACCCACGTCATCTCAGCTGCGTGGACATTCTCTCCCCTCTCACGCTCTCCGTAAACACAGCGTTGGACTTGCCAAAAACAGCAAAGACCGCTGATGCTGCAAGGCGTATGGTGAGTCATTTTAATAAGGTAAACACTGACCCGTGAATATTCTACTAGCTGGCTACTTTTATGGAAAATTAGTAGTCGTGTAAACCCAAGTAAGCATGTGAGTTAGCTTCTTGCACTTGCTATTAACAATACAGAATCTCTACCTTTCAGATAAATCTGACAGAGACTTGGACAAACTACATGTATATAGGTATTCATAGGGCTGGGTGATAAACGATATCATATCAAGATCACAATAAATTTTATGTCGATAACTATTATAAGCTCTGGACATATTTACTTGATATAAATTAATCTAGCAGCCAATCATGCAGCAGAAATATGACAATGTGACAGCAGCCAATCAGTGCAAACATCTTCTGCATGTCTCTGTGTGTGTATGAATGCCATAGTTTCATCTACTAGACAAACTGAAACACACGTAAGACTGACTGTGTTTTCAGCATCTTCTCTCTCAATATATGAGGACAGTCATAAATATCTCCAGAGCTGCTCTGAGAGTCACTTCACAAGCTTTTGTGAAACTACCGTTTTTCACGACAAACTGCCAAAATAAAATTATGACAAAAAATGTCTTACTATAGTATACAAAGACGTACTTGTCAAAGTAATAATTATAATATTGCTATTTATAAGGAATATCATACAACCAAGATCTTTTTTGCTTCTGTTTTAATCTATACAGTTCTGTTGTGAAGCATCTTATTTGAAAAAATATAAATAAATAAAAATGCAATGTTTTGTTGCAAATGAATTGTTATATTTTAATTTAAGTTCATTTTAAAATATTAAGTTGTTAATGTTGTATTAATTCATTTAATTGGACACCATTTTTGATCATTAATTTGTATTAAATCACAACACAATAAAAAAGAAAACAGATTTTAGGGAAAAATACAATGGGCTTTAAATGAAGAAGTAGCTACTCTGTAGAGTTTGATTGTGAACAAATAAGTTGTCTAGGTCTAACAAATGTGGAAAACATTTCCTTCCTGATTAATGGTAAATGAATATTGTGATTAATATCAATATCATAAGACACGAAAAACATTGTGATAACATTTCAGACCATATCGACCAGCTCTAGGTACCCACTAAAACACACACATTTTCACATACGGCACTTGCAAGAACTTGATGGCAGCACAATAAATCTGCCATTTGAAATCCTTAAGTAATGACATCTGGGCCAGCACCACAGGGGAAGCTGAATGCAATTGCAGACATTTCTGCAGTACACTACCCAACAAAGATTAGTAAGCGTGCCGAATTAACGACGGCTGCCCGAAGAACCCCAAAACCATGCCACTTCTTCTCTATAAATACTTTTTTCTAAGACAAGGAGAATCGGAAAAATGCAGGCAAACGTGGAACACGCTGAGAAAAAAATGACCGGTTTAAAAAGCAATACAGTAGAGAATAAATCCGGAAATATTTGGCATACCTGGAGGAACAAATCATTCCCGACACCTGAATTTGTACCTGAGTGTGATTTGAACAACAAGTATATTCAGGTAAAAGGAACAAACTGCATGTCATGCTTGGCAAATGACTGCAAGTAAGGCATCACTCCAGAGCACGCCAACGTCAAAGTGCGTCTTCCTGCGTTTTTTTTTATAGAGCTATTTTTATGTGCTTTGTTGCATGTTGAGCAGATCAAACACATTCCCTGCGCTGGAGTTCCTTTCTGTCTGTCTGCGACAGGTGCTTCAAAAAATGCTTGGTATTGTTGGTGTGTAACTCAACTATCAATGATTTAATATTTCACTTCAAATGGAAAGTGAGAGATGTTGTGGAGAGAAGATCCTCAGCAGAGCATCCTATTTTATAATTCACACTGTTGCCTGACAGGTTGAGAAGCCCTTCGTGTAGCTTGAGTCGATGAGTCCCTGAGACTCGCATTTCTTCCGCTCATTATTCAGGAGATGTGCAAACTTTGTTTTGGGGCGGAACGCAGCGTGCAGGGGTCACGGATCGTTACTAGGAAACAGAAGGGAATGAGGAAGGGAGATAAACATGGAAGATGGGAGATTAGAGGAGAGCCAGAGTTTGGGGTTGAGCACAACATTGAGCTTGGAGTCGTTTACATTATCCCTTCGAAGCTTTTACCATGCCAGGATTACACCAATGAGCCCAACACTACAGCTCTGGATGGCTCTGCTCACTTTCTTCGCCCACACACACTCATACACACATACTGTATATATACACAGAATACAAATACATTAAATACAAAACAAAAGCTACTTTTACTCTCTTTCTCTCTCTCTCGTCATTTGTCTAAACACAAATGTATACAATCACAGCTCATTTTCCAAACAATGTGTACTAGCAGCAATAATAATCATTTTCTGATTACAGTGTTTACAGTCTCAATTTCTCATGCATTCAGAATCCATTTTATCGTTTCATCTTCTCCTGCTAAGAAAGGAAAATGTTTTTTTTAGCACTGAGAAATTAGCCCCATTTGTAATTTAAGGCTCAGTATTACCAGCCTCATAAAGAAAAGTGTATGTATATATATATATATATATATATATATATTTATTTATTTATTTATTTATTTATTTTTTATTTTTGTTTGGGGGGGGGGGGGGGGGGGGGTCTATTCTCCTTTATTAAAAAGGTAGTAAGTATTTGATAAGAATGTCTCATTTGTTGTAAGCAAGACCTTTTGAGGTTTTCAGCGCTGAATATAATTAACAGAATATAATAACAGAAGGATATAATTTAAAAAGCAATATTCAAGGCCGACACTAATGGGGTGAAATTGGGGAAGATTCTAGAGGCCAACAGGTCCAATGGGGTGCTCATAACAATTAGAATAAGGCTGATATAGGAAATTAATTTAATGCATTTCACATCACAACACATTTTTTGAAAATGACTATCCAACAAATCAGTAACAACTACCTCTCCAGACACCATGATCATTTATTTGTATAATCCATGAAGATGATTTAAATAAATTGCTCTTTTCTGTAAGCTTAGTGTACAAATTTAAATTTAAAAAATGATTTAAAATACATTAACATTAAAGTGACTTGTGATTGTTATATCATCATAAAAATGTAAACTATACTGCGTACAGTTAAAAAGAACTAAACAAATAAATGGACTAGAATTAAAATATATTAATTTACCATGTCATTTAACTATTTAATAAAACTGAATTTAATATATTATTTATAATTTTACACATACACTATATTGCCAAAAGTATTGGGTCACCCCCTTTTAATGAACAGGTTTGACTACTTTAGTAATTTCCATGAGTACAAATCTTAATGTTTAAGCATATAATGATATTCTAGGGAATTGTGTGCTTCTAATTTTAATGCAACAGTTTGGACAGGACCCTTTTCTATTCTAACATGACAACGCCTCTTTGTATAAGGCAAGGTTCAAGAAGCCTTATACACAGAGGCATTGTCATGTTAGAATAGAAAAGGGTCCCGTCCAAACTATTGCTTTAAAATTAGAAGCACACAATTCCCTAGAATATCATTATATGCTTAAACATTAAGATTTGTACTCATGGAAATTACTAAAGTAGTCAAACCTGTTCATTAGAAGGGGGTGACCCAATACTTTTGCCAATATAGTGTATCTAAAATTTTTATAATCATATTTATATAATTAATCATTCCTCGAGCCTTTTCTCCAGCCCAGGTTATGATGCCGCGCAGCAGAGCGAGCCTGCAAAGCATCTCAATGCAGTCATTTGACAGCACCTGCTCTCCCCACAGGCCAGTGCACCAACTCTAGCTAGAGAAGAGTGTCAAAATGGAGTCTCCATCCACAAATATATACAGTACCATTCTTCTCTAAGTACTTTAGCCTCTTATGAGCATTCCAACGTACCAGGTGCAGAAAGCCCAAATGTCACTTCTATCTATGCTTATCTATCCATTCGGAGGCGAGCTGATAACTTGCGTAATTCAATACAGAGGATATGCAATAACTGAACTGTAATCCCCTTTACTCTGCCACAGCAGTATGCAATAATGTCATGTCATATCTTGTTATAGGACAAGATGTGAGTTTCATCCTATGAACGAATGGGTAGGTGGTGAGAAAGGCAATAAGAGACCAAAAGAATAAAGAGATCAACATAGACAGCACGGTCCTTTTCTTACACAAACCTATTGTAAGGCTTCGGGAGACTTGGAAAAAAGTGCTAAAAGTCACATGGACCACTTTTATGGAGCTTATTTGAAGCTTGAAAGCAACCAGGACCTTCTTTAAAAAAAAATCTCCTTTAGTGTCTTCATAGAAGAAAGTCAGCCATACAGGTTTGGAACAGGGGCGTTTTTACTGGGCCACATGCCCCAGTGAAATACAGCTGCGCCCCAGTAAAATTTTGCTGATAAATCCTTGTTTGATGATAGAGAATGCATATGATTCATTCAGAGAGTTCACTCAGGCACTGAATTGTTTGCAGCTGTTTCTCACACCAAAATAGTAACTGGATACTTTATAAGACAAAAAAAAAAAAACTAAAAGAGCACTGGATGAGATGTATATTATTTACAATCCATTGTGGGAAACAAAACTTGCAAATGTCTTCTATTGTTTGTCAATAATGAAACAGTTCTTTATTGTGCACGCAGCTTCTGAACAACTCTATAATGCAAGCAATGACAACTTATCAAAATATGGGGACACTTTTTTTTAAGAGGGGGCCTGTGCTCCAGTACTGATAAAAAGCTAGAAACAACCACTGACTTGACCAGTATATAATGTCTTTCCAGTAGGCAAGTGTACAATTACCAAAAATTCAATTCACTTTCACTTTCTCAAGATAGTGTTTTTCTATGCACTGGATCGTTTTGTAATTCCTATGTGTCTGTTGCATTACAAAAGGTTAAGAGAAGTGCTGGCTGCCTCAGCATAACGGGTACAGGCAGGCTGTGGCATTGTGTGTTTGCCCATGAAACCCTCCATCATATCACTTATGTTGAAAGACTATGTTGTGGTGAAAAACATGCACACATGACTCCATTTCTCAGTGCTTGGAATGGGACATCCCCACCACTTTTAAAAAGAGGCCTGATCAATTATTTACACTTCCTGCCACATGCATTCTACATGTTTCTCTTTCTGTGCATTAATATTTTAGCCTACACTGTGACATCCGTCCCCCCCAAACTCTCAGCTTCCCAGCGGACATTTTGTCTACATAAATCACACGGTGACATTAAAGAAGCCTAAGATGGCCTTCACTGCCACTTACTGCAAGTACACATCAGGGCGCATTAATCTCGCCCTCTCTCCAGATAGAGGAGAGAGCCCGGTGCTCGCGGCGTACTAAAATGTCACTAACAAACAAGACTGCTCTGGAGAGGACTGTCTGTAAGTGCAGAGTTACACAAAGACCACGAGGACAACTTGGAAGTCCGCTGAAAATGTCACGTCACTTTTTGCCGATAAAAATCAGCTAATCTGCAAGATAAAAGCAGTACTTCATTTTTGAGCGGCCTGGAAAACTCAGGTGGAGTGAGAAGTTCTCTCTCAAGGTTTGTCTCTCACTCTCTGAGCCTCTAAGGTTGTGATTGGTGGTCAAGCATCACGTGGCTACCCTGTTGCTGGTATCTGGGGAGAGCAGCGTGGCAGCAGCAGCTGGAACTACGTTCCTCTTGGCCCAGGCGAAAGCCTCGCTGACCTCCCATGAGATGGCGCTAAATTGATTTCTGTCTTTAATCCCTGTGTATGATTTTATGGTACACCTTCCTCTCCGGAGCCACAGGGGTTGTGGCGTATGCCGTACCTGAGTGCATGCTGTGTTAGCACGTCAAAATTATTAATCACCACGTCAGAGCTTTTCTCATCCTCGAGTCTTATATTTCAGCAGCCAAAGAGTGATTTTCTGGCTATGTTTTTCCCCAGGCTTTAGCCTGACATGTTCTCGCCATTTCTCTCCCGATTCCGCTGCGCTTTCATACCTGACAAAATCCGCTCAACCACGCCGGCTTCCGACTGTGCTGCGGAAGGTGTGCGTGGAATCACAATGATGTGTCAGTGAAGAAGCATCCCCGCCCCCCAAAGGCAGATAGCCAGCTGCATTTAGAGCGCCAGCCGCCCACTGCCTCTTTACACAGGAAGTAATGAGGCTTGGCCCCTGAGCCAAATCAACCCCGAACATAGATAGGACATAGAGACAAACTGTGAAAAACACATACAGGAAACTCAGGCATGAAGACAGGGGGAGAGAGGTAAAGGGAAATAAGGATAAGAAGGAGGAGGAGGACAGAATAAAAGATAATATTAGAGTAGGAAATGTAAAGGCGGAGGACGACGTGCGTCAGGGTGAAAGAAATGGAGTCGGAAGGCAGGGAAGAAGATGAGCAGCTCAGGTTTCATCGCTGCGGCTAATGGACGGCTGCATGTCATCCTTCAGAACAATCGGATAATAATACAGATATGAATGAGAGATGCATTCTCATTGGGGTAATTTTAAAACGATGTTAGTGTCTCGCTTATTCAATTAGGCTCCTATGGAAAATACAACATAGTCTCTCCCGGTGCATTACCATACAAGTCCCACCAAAACATGAGATCATTTTGCAGTCGTAAAGATGAATGCATTTGTACATGGCCGCTACCAGTGCATTTCATCATATTCCCTCTCAGGCGATCCTCAGAGAGAAAGTCCAAGCAGGGGCGGAACGGGCTTGTATTATATTATACAGTGATGTATTACCCGACACAATATTGCACATTCAAAATCCAACTTACAGTCCACTACTCTTTTTCTATTTGCCATTTGTATTCATAAAACACCTTGGCCCAACAATAACACCTCCCTTGTTTGATGCAGATCTATTCCAAGAAGCAAATCTATGCTCCAACCATCTCATATTTCACAATATAAAGAAAGTCCACACACTTTTGGAAAGCTGTACACTGTTCAACTGCATTAATGCATCATACAACTATGCTTTCTGTCCACTGTTGTCGTGTGGGCAAACCAGGTACATTGTCATGAACACTGTTTAGTGAGGTGCCAACTACTGTAAGGTTTTGGTCAAGTTAAATACTGAATTATATATGATATTAATATTTATTAAAATATATTCAGTATATATAAATAAACTAATTGTATTAGGCAGCACTACCATTTTCAACTGGGATATGTTTGTTAAGAACTCAATCAGCATATTAGAATGATTTCTGAAGGATCATGTGACACTGAAGACTGGAGTCACTTTAAATTGTAATAATATTTAAAATATTTAAAATATTAGAACATGATAATGGTTTCGGGAAAGTTACAGTTTTACTGTATTATTAATCAAATAAATGCAGCCTTAGTAAGCATAAGATACTTTCCAAAACATTTAAAAATGTAATTTACCCCAAACTAATATATAATTAGCATTCTTGTTTTTCAGTAGCCATTTTAATATTTGTGTTTTTGGGTCAGGAATCACCACTGCTTTATGGATATATAGACTGGGAAAAGGGCCCACCCATAAAAACTTTGTCACAGGTCCTGTGAATTTTAGCAATGACCCTGACACAGACAATGTCAACGTATTAATAAATGAAAAGACAGTCATGTGGTCTGCAAGAACCTTGGCCAAAAGCATGGTTTCTTGTCCTTCTCTGGCCCCAGGGTCAGGGCTCTCCTTTGTCCCCCCACCCTTCCCTTATCAGTATTCGCTCCAGGGCACTTTCAGCTCAAGAGAAAATTCACTGCACTGTGAAAGAGAGAATGTGTGGTATTAAATTATACATCAGCCTCTCTTTATACAAGCAGCTTGCTATGTTCTCTATTGACTAGGGTGTTGGATTCAGTTTACATATTCACACATAACTACAGAAAAAAAAAATGCATATATATTTTTTAAAATAAAAGTCAGCTATGGGAACGTCGCCTAGGGGCATAAAGAAGCAGATCTTGACTTGCTTCCCTTATGAGAACACACAAACCATGGTTAACTGCTTAGATTTGTATATGCTATAAACCTCTCTGTGATTTCCAAGATACAATTATTGAAGAAGAAGCGGGAGCACTAATGTGAAATGCATTTAAGTTATCTCTGCAATTGTCTTCTCATTGTAAGGGGCTGTTTAAAGTCCCAGGACTGGATGACATTCAAACTCCACGCTAACTAATTGGTGCTGACACAAAATTGATGGCCTGCTTTTAACACCTTGCTTTATAAATAAACAACGTTCCAGATTTGATTACAGAAGTACATCAAATTAACATGCAGACTAATGCTATTTCCCCATTCCCTAATAAAACAGAATTTTTTCAGTCACTGAAAAAAAAAAACCCTTAGATTTTGTTTGTTAGCACATTCTTTCGGGATTCATGAGTGAATTGTGCAGTGTTAGAGAATAACTAACTCACACTCACTAATTCAATAGCTTGAAAGCAGATTGGCTTCTTTCAAATTAGTATAGCTTTTCCAGTATAGTGTGACCAAATGTGGGAACAATCAAACATGCTCCCTCCTGAAATGTCTCTCACATGTAGTATTGCAATGTCAGGTTCTTTCTATTGAACTGATTTGTTAAAAAAAAAAAACAAATCAGTTAAAAGAAAAAAATCTAATAAAAATCTCAGACAGACTTTTTGAATCTGAAGTCTTCGATTACATTTTAAAATACATTAAAATAGAATATTGCTCTTTTAAATTGCAATAATATTTCACAATTTACTGTTTTTACTGTATTTTTATAGTATTAGTATAGCAACCCTAATTAACATTGCTCATTCATTTAAAACCCCCACTATTTTTGTTCTAGACAAATACAGCTAATTAAATTGTAAAATACATAACTAATATACCAAGATGTATGCATTTAAAAGAATAAGTAGCCTGATAGGTAGCCTTAATGTAGCAAACTACTAGCTTGACAAAAATATGAATAGCTTGTGGCCTGACAGCTACAATTTCAAAATAGCAATGCTGACACTGGAACTGACTGTATTATCATACATTATCACGTATTATCAGATGTATAAGGACATACATGGAGTCATGTACACACAGATTACAATGTAAATACTACTTCCCATTTGCAGCGCTGTCATATCTCTCTTCTTCAGTCTCTCTAGTGTGTGTGTGTGTGTGTGTGTGTGTGTGTGTGTGTGCACATTCCCTGCGTGAGTGTCTTAGCGTGTATCCACTGCCTCAAGTCTACCTACCATACCTGCTGCAGTACTCATATCTTTACTTATCTAAATGGAATCTCCACCCTAAGACCTGATCTCCACTGACAGGACGAGAGCAACCAGCACCCTCTCCAGCACTACACTTCCTCTTTTGCCTTCTATCTGTCTCTCCTCCTCTCACCTTGAATATCTGCTTTAGATCAGGCGAAATCTCTCTCTAACAATAGACCCACTTTAAATGGGAGAACATGCTAATGCTATTGGGAAAAAAACGGAAGCTGCAACACTGGGAGTCATTATTCCTGAAAACTGATATTTGAAACAAACAGAGCAAGTGGGTAGCACTGTGTCCACATGATACAGAGAGAATAAAGGCAGAGATGAAAAACAGTCGCCTATGTGCTCTCTCATTAACATGCAGAACTAATGAACTCAGCAGCAGGCACGAAGACTATTAGACTGCTTGACTGCCTCTTTTGTAATGCCGAGAAGAGGGCTAGGTATCTATCCTGATGCATAAGAAGTTGGGAAGGGATTTTATTGGAAGCAAGCAAAATAATGAGACCTTATGGCAAAAAAAAATGGTGTTTCATAAAATCACGTCATCACAGACAGTGGGACAAGCTCACGTGCACAAACATATCTACACGCCCACATCCATGCATGTATACAATCAAAATGTTTAGATGATCACACTTACGCGTCCTGAAGCGATGGAGTGGGCGGGTAGGCTTGGTTGAAGGGCCCTTGGAGGAGCGCCCATGGTTCCAGCGTTGACCGGGCTTGGAGGGGGACGCAAAGGTGGGGGTCGGCTGGGCCGCCTGGGTGGTGGTTGTGCTCATCATAATCGTAGTGGTGGTCGTGCTCGTGGTGGTCGTACTCGGTGGCCCAGCCCGTGCGGAAGGAGATGCATTTCGGCTCCCACCCTCCCCGTTGGGTTTTCGGACAGTGGTGCTGTGCGGGGTCACTTCCTTTCCTCCCGGTGGGGCAGGATTGGTGGCTCGTGTGGCGGTGGTGGTGTTGGTCAGTCGTGTTCCCACTCTGTTGTGCAGGTGTGGAGCTCTATTTCCCGAGCCTCCCCCTAAGGCCCCGCCACCTCCTCCACTGCTGCTACTGCTACTGGCCGTGTGGTTTGAGGACTGCCCAATTCGAGTCCTTTTCACTGTACCTGTACCCTCAGCTGCTCGGGTCGCTGAACCCGGAGCTGCTGAGGGCATGGCGGAAGTGGTAGACGTGGAGCCATCGGAACCCTTGGGCAGGGCACTGGGTTTCGATAGGAAAATGGGGTCCTGTCCGATGCGATTGGCATCCACAAGGTCAGTCGGGACGTAATCCTGCACTGAGCCCACCACAATCCATTTTAGAAGCATCAGGCTGAGGCCTAGGCCCACAAAGCCCATCAGCAGGGGCACAACGCAAAGCCAGGTCTGCTGGCGGGGCCACACCGCACAGGGGCCACAGCGGAGGGGCCCTGGGGCCCGAGGAGAGGCTTGTTCACCCCCGGGCTCCTCCAGGGTCATGGTCTCCATGGTGGCCCCTAGTGCCGTTCTCTCACTCATGCTTCTGGGGTTCAGGGCCCAGCCAGGAAGTAGTGCAAGCAGCGGAGGGGGCTGGGGAGGGAGCCAAAACTGGGCATCTCATTAATATTCATTTAACACTCTTCCACAGCTACAGATACATGCAATACTGACTACTCATATGACTACTCATAGCACAGCAGACATAAGCCTATGTATGTATATATATATATACATATATGAACACAAAAATAGTAATTCTTTACAAATACAATAAACAAACCCTAAAGCCAGAAGACACCAATAGTCACGTACACGCACACATACACGCACATACACACACACTTGATCAGGAATCAAAGAGGACTGGGTTTGGGAGAAGAGCAGGTTTTGGGAACGAGCCTCTGTTTAGTTCATCTTCCGTAGAACCGAAGGTAATTCCCAAGACGCTCCATATATATAGAGAAATGAAAAATAGAACAAAAATTAAGTTTTGCGGATCCGTCGGTGTTCTGCCCGGAGTCAATTTTTCCTTATAAATCCGTGAGTGTTTGAGCGAGGGCAGCTCCCTGCTGCAGATCTTCTCTCACAGCTGCATTAACGCATCGGTCGTCGCGGCTGGCGCAGCCCTGCCTCTGTATGTGTGTGAGAGTGTGTGTGTATATATATGGGTGTGTGTGTGTGTAGAGAAGCTCAGGTAGCGGCAGAAGCACAGCTCCACTCAAGGGACAGCTCTGCGTCTCTCTCTCTCTCTCCCCCGACACGGCACTTCGTCTCTGGCTACGCAGCTTGGATCTTCCCTCTAGTCTCTACAGCGGTGCATCAGTGGACACGGGCAGCCGGTAATCCACCCCACAGGAGAGAACAGCAGAGGGGGGGAGAATGATGTACTCTGATCAGGCAGAGATGGCTGCGAGGGTTAAATCCATCAGATCCTTTTCCCAATCCCTGCCCTTAGTTTTCCCGTTATGTCAGTGCACATCCGAGCCTCTGCCCTGCATCCGTCATTGCACCAGAATTCAAAGGCAGTCCTGTCTCTGAGCTTGCTACATTCCCACACTGAAAGACTCAGACCTTGGCAGAAACACAGGCACACAGAGTGTGAGAGAAGCAAGCAGAGGGAGAGAGAGAGCGGAAACAAGAGAGAGAGAGTGAGAGAGAGAGAGAGAGAGAGAGAGAGAGAGAGAGAGAGCAAGCGATAGAATGTGCGACGGAGAGAAAGCAGAAGAGGAGGGAGAGTGAGTGGGTGAGCATGAGACTGAGAGAGAGTGAGATAGAGAAGGGAGGGGGGAAAAGGAGAGAGCACTGCTCTGAAAACTGATGCGGCTGCTTTTCTTAGAGGCTGCAGTGTGTGTCTGCATGTGTGTTTTCTAGAGTGTGTGTGTGTGTGTGTGTGTGTGTGTGTGTGTGTCTCAGGGAGGGGTGGGGGTGTGTGAATGATGCTAGTTATAAATTTCTTGAGCAGCCACTCTTTTCCCTTCCTAGCCCTTCCATCTTTGTTGACTGCATACGTCCAGACTGACAAACATAAACTGCCCAATGACTGTACTTGAGCTTGTTTGTGAGGGTTTAGAAGGAATGGAAAAGAATAAGGGAAGGAAAACATGAAGTGAGGAACGAAGGAGGGAAGGAAGGAAGGAAGGAAGGAGTGAAGAAAAGAAATGGGAAAGAAAAATAGGAAAGAATGGAAAGAAAGGGAAGGAAAGGTGGGAGGGAGAGAAGGAAGTAAGGAACGAAGAAAAAAGGATGGAAGGAATTTCTAAAAAGAAAAAGTAAGAAGGTAGGAAGGAACAAGGGAAGGGAAGAGAGAAAGAAGGAATACAAGAATAAAAGGAGGGAATAAAGAGAGGGAAAGGAAATAAAATAGATAGAAGTGGGTAAGCAATGGGAGGGGGAAGAAAAGAAAGGAAAGAGAGGAACAAAGGAAGGAAATAAGGAGAAAAGAAAGGGGAAGAAAGATAGGAATGAGGAAAGGAGAAAAGAAAATGAGAGTGAAAGGAAAGGAAAGGAAAGGAAAGGAAAGGAAAGGAAAAGAAAGGAAAGGAAAGGAAAGGAGTTTTTGAGAAAGAGCAGCACAGGTAAAGTAGTTCAAATCCCCCCAGACGCTCCGTCGCACAGACACTCCCCTGAGTGCCTGAGGGAAAGCATAAGGAGAGGCTTCTGGAAGACAGATAGAGACATACAGTCTTGGTGCCATTGTAGGGTGACTTGTCTCAAACTAGAACACCCAGGGGGTAGAGGCCAATCAAACAAAAAAAAAAAAAAAAGTATGGCAGGAACTTGGTTCTATCCATCAGTTGTTGATTGGATTTTGAGATGTGGTCGTTGCACTTAAAAATTAATGTGTTTGTGGATAGACAGGGTTTAAAGGCCTGTTCACACTGAGATGAATGTTCAATGCAAAAATTTGTTGCGATAAACATTTTAATTTGAATGAACAAATTATTTAAAAAAAAAATGAAGGAAATAATCAAAAAGTTAAAAATAAAGTATCGGGTAGGGTTAAGGTAGGTGTAGGGAGGGCTTTATTTTCCCAATAAGGTGGCATTTATTTCATAATTTGAATTAAAATTCTAATTTACACTCAATACGTTATTATTGTTTTATAATGTACTACAATACTGAGGTGCAGATAATTGCCACTATTTGCAATAAGTTGTATAAATAGCAGAAAATCTTGCTATTTTAACATAGTGTAAATAGAATCTATAGCTATTTGCACTTAGTGTAAATAGCATATCGTTAAAAAAATACTGCTATTTGCACTTAGTGTAAATAGCATCTATCGCTATAACACTTAGTTCAAATAGCCGCTGCCTTAATATAACCACAAATATATCAAAATATAGATGAAATATCAAATATAGAGAAACCACTGTTGAACAAAACTACGACTTGGTAGCGTTCTCAAACAGACTATGCTAAGTGACAATGAATAGTACAATAAAAATCCTGAAACCGGCTCTTCTGTCTCTGTACTCTTGTATTTGGTGTTGTTTGATAAACACATTGTTAATACAAAAATCTCAATGGCTGCTGGAAAAATTTAAATACTTTTTCACTTAATTTCTTCCCCATGATAAATGGGTGTCAGACAGGGCACGTTCCGCAGCATTTTGTGTACCACAGTAACTGGGGTATTTTTGTTTTTCTTTAAGCACCACCACCTGTCAGCGAAGGAAACTGCATTTTCATTGTAATTTGTAACAAACTGGTCTGAAAAGACAAATTGCATGTAAAAAAAATTGGACAGAATTTTCGTGCAAAAATGAATGTGGGAGCAAACAGATTTTAAAGTGCTAGTTCAGCCAAAAATTAATATTTTGTCATCATTTACTCAGCCTCAAGTTCCAAATCAATACGAGTTTCTTTCTTCTGGTAAACACATAAGAAGATATTTTGAGGAATGCTGGTAACCAGACAGTTGATGGTAGTCATTGACTTCCATGGTATGCAAAAAAAATATTATGGAAGTCAGTTGCTACCATCAACTGTTTGGTTAACTTCCATCAGTGATGTAAATTGAACTTTTACAGTGAAATCAAAGTGTCTTACTTGCATTTTCACATCTTGTACAAATAAATGGATGGGCTTCTTTCAACTTGATGTTGAAACACATTTTCGTTTAGGCTTTTCATTAAAAGCCGCTTGCACCAAGAGAACTGTAGGGAGCAGAAACAAGCTTGTGAAGTTATTGTCATGGCAACCAGATACATTATTTGCTTAAACACATTCTACAATGAAGTATCTGCAAATTAACCTGCAATATTGAAGAAACAGCTTTCTTTTTCTGCAGGGTCACCCAACTGAAAACCACAAACAATAAAGACAGTCAGAACAGAACAGAGAAACAGAAACCATGGTTTATTTACAAAGACACACCTCATGAAATCTGGATAAACCCAGGCATCTTGCCATTTTAGGAAAATTGCATAATCACAAAATACTGTACACACACAAAAGCACAATAAACACAAAACAGATCACTTACCACACAATACAGAAGAAGGTTAAAGCCCTCATTCAAGCAGATCCCTCTGCAATCAATCAATAAGAACCTTTATAAAAAACCCTTTCCTCTGGGGGGCACTAGACTGTGAACGCACACCCACCGTGAGTGTGACCTGGGGTGGATTTGGACACTTTTACGCTCTGATTGACAGCACTTGATTGACAGGTGGACATTTCTGCAGGAGCAGAGACAATTAAATGTGTGGTGACCTCACATAGGACCTCCTTCTAATAAGATAGGAGAAGCTAAGGGAGAACATGGTGCGAAACTAAGAAAACAGGGCACATGGATGCCTTTGTTTGTCAACCGGAGCACCGAGGGGAAACAAAAGAATGATTGACAGGGCGAGAATGAGAGAAGAAGAGAAAAGCAGGTACATCAGATGAGAACAAGATACCACCAGTGGTGCAGTTCCTTACGTGGAGGATGCAGATATTTACATAAGATCTCAACATTGTCAATAACACATTTAAGATGAAGTCAATAACACATTTAAGAGCACAGAAATTCTTCTTCACTCAGCATCAGTTTTGTGATGGAAAATCTTGTTTACAACACAATACTGAATGATTTTGAGCCTCAGTAAAAGAGACATGGACTGTGTAACATCATGAGCACAATATTCCCAATGTATTGGATCTCTTTTCCTCTACAAAGCAAATGAAACCAATACCACCGGAATAGACATTGTAAATGACAGGACTGTCAGTATACATCCAAACATTTATTTGTGAGTTACCACACGGATTTAAATAGCCAGCGGGTTCTATAAAAGAATTATTGAAGCCATTGACAAAATAAAATGAAAGAGATTGTGCCATTAAAAGAAAGCAATCCTCTGTTGGGTTAATGTCTTATTAGTCTGTGCAATGGAGTAATCACTTTCTTACTGGTCATTTCTTAATCTTTGGGTGCAGTTGACCTTGAATTGAACTGGATCCATCGTTTATGGCGAGCCTTGCCAGAATAACATAATTGCATTCGAGAGATTGGAAGAGACTCCGTCTGTTCAAAGGGAAGAGTCTTTTTTGCCATTACACTTGAGACTGGACTGAGATCCACCCACATTCACACAAACCCACACATTTACATACACAAGAGAAAACAGAATACATTTTCTCTAACATACTGGTGGAAAAAGCTTTTTAAAAGCTTTAGAAATGGTAAATACAGCATGATGCACAAAATATAAGATGCCCAGGCTGGGAAAAATAAAATAAATAATAATAATAATAATACCTTTAAAGCAACTTTCATACATTAAATACATCTCAAAATGCTTTCAAACATATTTTAAATGAATGAAAATAAAATGAAAATAAAAGGAATAACAAAACATAAGTAACAAATGAAAAATAAAAGCTACAATTAAAAAAATGTTTTTTAATCATTCTTAACAATAATAAAGATATACATATAAACAATGACTAAAGATACAAAACATATGCTACTGACAACTTAAAATGGGTCCTACCAATGGTTGATGACTTTTTAAGAAAATTTACCAGCCATAAATATTTTATATATTGTACAGGCATGAAACTGTATGTACATTATTTTATTTAAAAATAATAATAATAATAATAATAATAATAATAAGTATTATTATTATTATTATTATTATTATTACTTAATCAAATAATGAAAAATAAATAAACAATCACTATAATACCACTACAATAACTGAAATTATTATATATTCTACATATATTGCATATTGTTATTATATAATAATAATAATAATAATAATGATAATAACAACAGCAATAATAATAATAATAATAATAATTATTATTATTATTATTATTATTATTATTATTATTATTATTATTATTATTATTATTATTATTATTAAATCAAATTATAAAAAAAATCAATAAAAAAATCTAAAGAATAATACCACTATAATAATTGAAATTATTAATAATAATAATAATAATTATTATTATTATTATATAACAACAGTACAATATTATAAAATAAAACACAATATTAATATACTAATATTTATGGTTGTTTTTCTTTGTTTTCAAACAATTACACCATAAGGCTTTTATTTTGGCCGAAAACTGAAAGGAAACTTCACTTTTCATTAAATATTTATATTTATATAATCACAACACAGTCATTGAGATTTGACAATCGCGCCAGATCATATCGCATTCTCAGGCATTATTACAGTTAATAAAAAACTGGCAAGTAACACTGTTTCATATACTCACCAACATTGATTTTTACTCGCATTTGGTGCTTGGTGAGTTTTAACTACATATATATTTTAAAAATGTGAATGCTTGGAGCTTGAATCTAATAAATGCAGAATTCTAGACCAGCTGTGGTTAAATTCAATAGCAGTTTCAAAATGTAGTTTAGTTGTTACAAAAGTTGCATGTAATTTCAAACAAGTACATACATTTTTATGTAATATTGTGTCAGACTGCAATATGATGAAATGATTTCACTGCAATATAACATGATGAGCTTGCCTCTCCCCTAGTTCACTCTGTCCCTTCTGCTCAGAAACCTCTTAATCAAAGAGCCCTCTTAGTTAATGATGTCACAATGAGCCGCTGGGGCGGGAGGCCCTCTAATGCATCTTCAGAGAGTGCAGTTACCATGGCGGCTGTGAGTGACAGATTGTCACAGCAGCTGTAATAGATGCCTGTCACTAAGGATTACCACTCTCCTGAATTAAGAAAGAGCGCTAGGAAGAGTAGCCCTTTTGAACGAGGGCTTTCCTCCTTCAGCATCAGAGCCGGAGAGAGAGAGAAAGCACTCCATGCAGGTTAGAAACAAGACCTCCGACTTGAAAAGCCTGGCTATTCCCGCTGAGTGTCTCACAGTCCAGAATAAACATGCATCAAAAAGTGTACACAATCAGATGTACAGAGCATTCACAGAAGCAAACAGAAACAGATATGGATTCTCTCAAACTGTGGTCTGTGGAGAGTCTGAGAGGCCCAGCTGGTATTGGCGAGATCAGCGTGAGGCAAAGATGTCCAGAGAAGACACTATGGAGGAGGGGACGCAATCTGCTGTAGAGTAATAACAAGCACTGACCATTTACAACCAGCAGGGGTCAGGCATTTTCATCTGAGACCTAATCATCATCATTCATATAGATAGATAGATAGATAGATAGACAGACAGACAGACAGACAGACAGACAGACAGACAGACAGACAGACAGACAGACAGACAGACAGACAGACAGATAGATAGATAGATAGATAGATAGATAGATAGATAGATAGATAGATAGATAGATAGATAGATAGATAGATAGATAGATAGATAGATAGATAGATAGATAGATGAAAACGTTCAAAAAGCCTTGAACTTTGAAGGTTTATAGGCCTTACAAAGAGAATGATATAAACAGATAGAAAGACAGAATGATAGACCAACAGAAAGACAGAACAATGGATGAAAAAGACAGAATGAATGATAGATAAAGACAAAAAATAGAACAAGATATAGAAAGACAAAGACAACAATAGAAAAGAAAGATATAACGGTACAGCAACAGATAGACAGAATGAATGATTGAACGATAGACAGAACGACAGATATAGATAGATAGAATGATACAGTAGATAGAACGATAGACAGAACGACAGATAGATAGAACGATAGATAGATAGAACGATAGATAGAACGATAGATAGATAGAACGATAGATAGAACGATAGATAGATAGAACGATAGATAGAACGATAGATAGATAGATAGATAGATAGATAGATAGATAGATAGATAGATAGATAGATAGATAGATAAGGATAGAATAGAACAACAGTGACAGTGATACACAGAAAGAACAACAGAACAATATATATAGATAGAACAACTGACGACAATAGATTGAACGGTATATAGATTGATAGAACGATAGATAGATGAAGTTTGCCATCTTTTTTTCCTTCCTTTAACCTGCGCACACACGGCTCTCGTCTCCAGTGACTTATCGATGTGCAGCTGACCCATCTTTTTGGGCCATAGTTGTGAGGATGGATCCTCCCTAGAGAACTTGTTCATTGGGTCATAAATCCCTCTTACACTGAACGGCGGCTCTATCGCTTTCCAAGTAGAGAAAGTCTATTTGTCTCTTCTATCCCTCCCTCTGGCCCCTCCCTTTCTCTCTCATTCCATCTCTCGTTCTCTCTCAACACTGATTTTCATTTAGATGCTGTTGACTCAGTTGGTCATACCCTCTTGCTGAATTCTCTTTGATTTAGCTCTGACACTCTCTCTGACACATCCGACGCCCCTCTAAATCTTCCACTGTATGACTCTGAGCCTTTTTACAGTATCACTTTTATTATCCTACAGTGCCAAACAACTCATCTATAGAAAATTCGTTAGATCTTGCTTGGGAGAAAAATTGCAAGCTCCATGTGAAAGAAAGCAATTGGATTTGTAAGGCTGCTTCCTCTAAAGCTTTGATGGGCTGCAGCATGTACTATTCCAATTGGTTTCCAGGTTTACTCCCTAAAGATGACCTTACTGCCTTCTTTTCAATGATTTCAATCAAAAAAAAAGAAGAGAAAATATAAAAAGGATGAAAATAGTGCTACATTGCACAGTTCAACAAAGAGGTCTGAGCAATGCCAATTAAATGCATAATTAATTGTGACTCAGATGCAGGATTTTTGAAATGCTAATGTCCTGCACTGTCCTGGCACCATGTGTGCATGACAATATTTAGGCCTTGAAATGGATGGTATATCTAAGTGCAAACAGCAGACGACTTAATAGAATCTAATTATACTTAACGACTTTGTTGCAGCGTTCAAACAATGATATATTAACATTCATAAAGACGTTAAATGACACTATACAAAAAGAATAGATGTGTGCTGTTACGTTTGGATAAATGAAGCTTGCATCTGAAAGGGGAGAGGCTATAACTCAATCTTTCAAAAAGTTGCAACAGGGAAGACTTTTATTCATGAGATGCCTTTGAGAATCATTTCATAAACAGGAAGACAGTTTCGCAATCTAATGACCATTGTTCCCTTTTGTGAACGTTTCTGTGTGCATTGCTTTGGTTTCGTTATTTCTCTGCGGAGCTGGTAAATTGTTCTTTTGTGATCATCGACTAAAGCCACCATAACACTCTGAGCAATGTGCTTTAATATCAGACCCATTCCGTGTGTCTTAAAGAATCCATTTATTCAATGTTCAAAGAGACATAATTATCTATTTATCATAGCTGGAATGTGTTTTTAGAGCAGATGCGGTTCAAGGTCGCTTCAAAAGCTACATGACTGTGTCATATGACTATATCCCATCATTACTATTCTCATGACTAAAGCTTCATGAAAATATAGCATTTTGATAACTAAACATCTAGTAAATGTCTGGTTCCCGTCAGACGTCAGGCGGAATTTGCATTCTTTTGAAAGCAGACTTGTTGGGTCTTGAACAGCACCAAAGCACCGTGTTTGAATAGTCAGTAGCTGCAGTCAACAAACAAACAAGCAAACAAACATGATTGTAGCATGTCCACTTCCAGTGGAATGAGATCACAGTAAACAAAAGGTAAACAGAAGCTGATTGGTAGCACATACACAACTAGGGAAGGTTCATGATGGTTGATCATTTATAGGGCTTTTAATAGACCAATAAGTTGAGTAATTGTTCAGGCAACCCACTGACTAGGTCATTTTAAAAATGTAGCTTTGCACATCATTAAAATCAACAGGGAAATGAGTAACATTCTTGAAGAGCAGTGACTGATTATTCTCATGAATTCAAAGATGAAGCAAAAAATCATCTCTGTACTCAGAAGCCATTCTGCACAGCTAGAAAGCAAAGATTTATGTAAGAGGAGAGCAGTATGAGTCTGCATACTGAGTACCCTGACATCCCCAACAGAACTGGCACAGCTTAATGGACCCGTGAAATCAACACTGACACTCTCGCCGTGCACCATACCACTGAGAAGACTCCAGAATATGCTTTTGTACTTGTTTACCTGTTTTTAAACAGTAGAGTTCAAACTTTTGTACATACATGAGATGGATGAATGAATGTATGTGGTTTAGGTTCCAGACAGTCCACCTCAAAACAAAGCCGTATGTGCCAGGTTGCTGGATTTGTTTGCAAAGTTAGTGGTATCAAATTTCTGAAAGAAGCTATAGGTTTTGTTTGAGGCACTTATTTGCAAGTAAACTGTATAGGTAGAACTGAAAGTTCTGCTTTATTTACTTTCTGTGAAGTCATCAGCACTTTCAGAAAATTTCTAATTACAAAGTCTTCACACACTTGTCGCTAATTTATTTGTTGTTTTCTGTACAGTGTGTTCTGCTGTTCAGTTATCTGAATGAGTTTCTAATTATTACAACAACAACTATTTCAGAAACAGCCTCCCCAATGGCACAAAACAAATGTGGTTGATTGCCCTAGCATCAAGCAGATGGTTTCTTGCTGTCCAAGTCTTTCTTTACCCAAATAAGATGCAAAGTTAACTAGACTTAATTGGTCAATAAGTCATAAGTGTGCTGATAGTCAAAAGTATGGCTTCGTGAGACTAAATTGTAAATGGCAAAATCTGTGGTTCTCAGACAAGGTGGTGACCAAATTGTTTATAATACAAAAGCAAGTAATAATATGCTTAAAATTAATCACTGAAATTTATTAAAAGGATAGTTCACCCAAAAATAAAAATTCTGTCATCATTTACTCATGACATCAAGTCATGGCTGGGCAATGCATCAAATATATATTTTTGCAATAGCTTTGCTGATGACATGAAATTAAGGAATATCATATAAATCACCATAATGTTAACAGTTTCAATTAAACACAGTAAACCAGTTTCACTTTTTCACAGAACATAATCATTTTCAGGAATAAATCCAAAAATGAAATGCCTGACAGTGTAAACCATGGCAACGGACAGAACAAAACAAAATATGATGCTGTAAAAATAGACATATGCATTAAGTCTTGGAGTGAAAGCGCAAACAAACAGACCTGCCATGTGCTCTATGTGTAATGTGTTTCTTTGTGCTTCAAAGATCTTGCTTTGTTGTTGCAACAAACCTCAACTTTTTGTAGGAAGATACACTTTTTGTATAATTTCCATATTTTTTATATTTCATATTTTCATTCTGGCACCTATAAGTATATATTTTTTACTGATTTTTAAATGTTTTCTTTTGTTTATTTACTAAAAAGCAGTAAGTGGTCATTATGTCTTGTAGTGCTAGTGCTGATTTTGCAGTAAACAGTTTGTATGTACTTCATAACAACAGCCGTTCTAAAAAAAAAATTATTACATTTCCTCAAAATCAGGAAAAATTGAGATATAAACATTTTGCTATATTGTCCAGCCCTAGATCCAAACCTGTCTGACTTACTTTCTACTGGAACTCAAAAGAAGTTATTTTGAAGAATGTTGGAGTCCAAACAAAATTGGACTGCATTGACTTATACTGCATAGAAAAACACATTCTTTAAAATATCATATTTTGTGTTCCAAAGAAGAAAGTAAGTCATGCAGCATCAAAGGGATATAGGACAAAAGGGTATGGGATCAATAAATAAACAAATAAATAAATAAGTCATAAACAAGGAACATGTTAGAAGTCCTGACCCTTGATCTATGCTTTTGAATGAATGAAATGTATTATACTTAGGGTCAAACTTAAAGAGACCCAGACTACTATTCATTATGCATGTATTTCATGTGTTTCACAGTAGGCTTTTACATTATGTTGTTAAAATGGAACATATTACAAAACCTTGACCCTTGGTTCAGGCTATAGAATGAATAAATATATTATACTTTGCACCTCTTTAAGAATGACCCTGACTTCATTCATTATGCCATATGCATTCCATATTACGCCTCTACGTTGCCATGTATATACTGGCTTTGTAATGAGGTGTTGTTGTTGTTGAAAATTTAAAAAAGTAAAAGGTAAAAAGGTAAGAATTAGACTAATTAAAAAGCAGTGAAATTCACCAGAAGAACAGCTGCACTGTTAAACAGAAATGAGTTACATTTGTATTATGTGATTAAAAGGCAGAAACTATCCAAGCTGGACAACTTAACGACTGCCACATCAGCCTGCACACACATCAGACGCATAAGCAATACTTTAATCATTTAAAAGGAACTGAGATTAAACTAAATTAGCTCAAGCATCTTTGGTTTACCTTGAACAATTAAAATGAAACTTAAATGTCTTCTTTTTTGTTTTAACAGACTGTCAGACTGTTTAACAGACTGTTTTATAATGCCAAACATTGCATATAACCTTTCAGGCTGGAATCAACAGAAGGAGATCAAATTTGATAGCCAAAATCGATTAAAAAAGTCTCTCTTCGACATTATCAGTGATGATGATGATGTCATGTTCTTTGAAATCTATCAAACTACTGGCTGTAGAAGCACCCCTACAGGAAAGGAGCTGCAATCTGAAGCCTCCTGAATAGGAGCAGGTAAATTCAGAAATGACTAGGCTATCAAAAAGCAGGTACCTGTTTTAGTGTACAACAAAGGTAAAATTCACTTACAATGTCAAAATAGAGTTATGACCAAAATCAGGTCTTTTAGGTTATGATCTGTCCTGTGACAGGCTCAGCTATGCTCAAATTTTGAGAAAAATGGAATGTGAAAATGTGTCAAAATCAATCATAAGTCAAATTTTCTCCAGTGTTGGCATAGTTTTGCCTTTGCAGTGCAGCCTGCTTGCCATTAAATAACTAAACAAATGACAAAAGGGGGGGGGGATAGTTCTATTTGGGTAGAACGAATAACAAAATGCTTTATGTATCTGACTTCCAGAAGGCTGAATGTTCTGCAGGCAAAGACAGTGCAAGTCATATTGTATAACAGTATCAAAGAAAACCTAAGACTATATAAATGTGTGAGCGGCTGTTTTTATTATACATTTTAAAGGAAACATCACAAATTCTCAACTGTAACTAACGCAATAACAGAAAGCGGGAGCTGTCAAGAACCGTTCAGTGAGTTGCAACTTACTCCACTGCTTTCCCTATATAGTGTCACTGTTCTCAAGCCTCTATTGAATAAAGTCAAAGACTATAGAAATACAAAGACAGTTCACTCCTATACTTATGAATGGGAGAAAGTGCAACGCCCAATATGGCGGGATAGTCCCGCCTTCTAAATGAAAGAGCCAATTGTTGATTGGTAAAGTCACTGCGTCACTGCAGCGGCAGTTAGACACTCCTGTTCCCATAGAAAGCTGGGGCTGAACCAGCAGCTGTGCATGCGCTGTCATAAGCGCGTTGGAGCTACGCATGCGCGTTGGCTGGTCTAGCCTGAAAAATACGCTTTTTAAATGCTATTTGAGCATAAGAAACAACATTCATGGGGCAGTTCATTTCAGATTTTATTGCTGATTTGAAATATGTAATTTAATGGCGAGTTCAGTGAGCTGTTTTTGAGATTTCAGGATTCCCCCATTCATTTAGATAGGACTTGGTCTTGTCTGAGCTGCCCAGTGGCATTGCAAATATGGCGGCCGAGTGAACGGACTTTCCTTAAAAGGGACTTTGATAAAGTCTACTCCCGGTTCGACCTCTACCCTGTCAACAACCATTTATTGCTCTTTGCCTCACACTTCACTACACTAGCCACATGCTGATCTCTACAATTAGCAGACTGAGGTTCATCCACTTGTATTCTACTCTGTACTTCTCATACTTAAGGACCTGCTAACACAAATTCTTTTGAAGAAATTTCTTTTGATAATGGCCATAAATTATGTGATGCTTATCAGAAGTGGGCAATTGTGAATTATTACAGACTTTAGAGTCATGAAATGTAACTTACATGTAGAAGACATTTATATTTAATCTCTTTGGAACAGAACCCTTAGCCCAAAGTACAGCTATATGGGTGGAAAAATAAATGTGTGCTACTTACAGAAGAGAAATCAAATTTTGATGTACAGTACTGAAAAAGAAGAGATGATGCAACAGATCTATAATATCAAGTATAATATCAACACCCAGTTCCCTTTCAGTCAGTCACTCATACTGGCCCAGTCTCGAGCACAGTTGTGCGAACACAGGGACACAGTGCTCAGCCATCTCAGCCGGTTGGGGCTTCGGGTCAACTGGGAAAAGAACAAACTCTCCCCTGTGCAGAGGATCTCTTTTCTCGGCATAGAGTTGGACTCGGTCAACCTCACAGCACGTCTCTCAGTAGAGCGTGCTCAGTCGATGCTGAACTGCCTGGAGTCTTTCCAGCACAAGAGGGCGGTTCCACTGAAACAGTTTCAGAGGCTCCTGGGGCATATGGCATCCGCAGCCGCTGTCACGCCTCTCGGATTGCTTCATATGAGACTGCTTCAGCGTTGGCTTCACGACCGGGTCCCGAGATGGGCATGGCGACGTGGCACGTACCGGGTCTTAGTCACTCTGTCCTGCCGTCAGACCTTCAGCCCGTGGTCGGATCTTGCTTTTCTTCGGGCAGGAGTTCCCCTAGTGCAAGTGTCCAGGCATGTTGTTGTATCAACAGATGCCTCTGCCATGGGCTGGGGTGCCATGTGCAATTGGCATGCAGCTGCAGGGCTCTGAACAGGGCCCCGACTGCAGCGGCATATCAACTGCCTCGAGTTGCTAGCAGTATGGCTTGCTCTGCGCCGCTTCAAATCACTACCTCGTACCATTGACCGTACGGACCAAGCATATACTGGTCTGAGCCCTGCTGACTGAGGCCAATGCAGTGAGGAGCACTGATCCGACCACGGGCATCTGAGCTCGCCCGCTATCTGCTCCTTTGGAGTCAGAAGCATCTGAGGTCGCTTCGCGCCGTTCATGTCACAGGCGAGCTCAATCGTCAACACTGCGAACGCTGCGTACATCAACCACCAAGGTGGTCTACGTTCCCGTCGCATGTTGCAACTCGCCCGCCATCTGCTCCTTTGGAGTCAGAAGCATCTGAGGTCGCTTCGCGCCATTCATGTCACAGGCGAGCTCAATCGTGCAGGCGACGAGCTCTCACGTCAGCCCGCCCTTCCGGGAGAATGGCGACTCCATCCCGAGACAGTCCAGCTGATTTGGAGACGCTTCAGGGACGCTAAGGTAGACCTGTTTGCCTCCCCAGACACATCCCACTGCCAGCTGTTTTACTCCCTGTCCGAGGAGACCCTCGGCACGGACGCACTGGCACACAGCTGGCCTACGCAAATATGCGTTTCCCCCAGTGAGCCTTCTTCGCACAGACCCTGTGCAAGGTCAGGGAGGACGAGGAGCAAGTCCTTTTGGTGGCGCCATATTAGCCCAATCGGACTTGGTTCCCAGAACTGATGCTCCTCGCGACAACCCCTCCTTGACAAATTCCTCTGAGGAGGGATCTCCTTTCTCAGAGAGGGGGCACCCTCTGGCACCCACGTCCAGACTTGTGGAATCTCCATGTGTGGTCCCTGGGCGGAATGCGGAGGTTCTAGGTGCGCTACCTCCTGCGGTAGTAAACACCATCACTTCAGCTAGAGCCCCTTCTACAAAACACGCTTAGAGGCTGAAGTGGAACCTGTTCGTCGATTGGTTCTCTTCCCGCCGGGAAGACCCCCGTAGATGCCCGGTCAGGGCCTTGCTCTCTTTCCTGCAAGATGGGTTGGAGCGAAGGCTGTCTCCCTCCAGCCTCAAAGTGTATGTTGCCGCTATTGCCACTCATCACGATACAGTAGACAGTAAGTATGTGGGGAAGCACGACTTGGTCATCAGGTTCCTCAGAGGGGCGAGGAGCTTAAATCCTTCGCGCCCTCATCTGGTACCCTCCTGGGATCTCCCCTCGGTCCTGACGGCCAAATATTGGCTCATTTTGGATTTCATGAGAGCTACACATTCCAAAAAAGTTGGGACAGGTAGCAATAAGAGGCCGGAAAAGTTAAATGTACATATAAGGAACAGCTGGAGGACCAATTTGCAACTTATTAGGTCAATTGGCAACATGATTGGGTATAAAAAGAGCCTCTCAGAGTGGCAGTGTCTCTCAGAAGTCAAGATGGGAAGAGGATCACCAATTCCCCCAATGCTGCGGCGAAAAATAGTGGAGCAATATCAGAAAGGAGTTTCTCAGAGAAAAATTGCAAAGAGTTTGAAGTTATCATCATCTACAGTGCATAATATCATCCAAAGATTCAGAGAATCTGGAACAATCTCTGTGCGTAAGGGTCAAGGCCGGAAAACCATACTGGATGCCTGTGATCTTCGGGTCCTTAGATGGCACTGCATCACATACAGGAATGCTACTGTAATGGAAATCACAACATGGGCTCAGGAATACTTCCAGAAAACATTGTTGGTGAACACAATCCACCGTGCCATTCGCCGTTGCCGGCTAAAACTCTATAGGTCAAAAAAGAAGCCATATCTAAACAAGATCCAGAAGCGCAGGCGTTTTCTCTGGGCCAAGGCTCATTTAAAATGGACTGTGGCAAAGTGGAAAACTGTTCTGTGGTCAGACGAATCAAAATTTGAAGTTCTTTTTGGAAAACTGGGATGCCATGTCATCCGGACTAAAGAGGACAAGGACAACCCAAGTTGTTATCAGCGCTCAGTTCAGAAGCCTGCATCTCTGATGGTATGGGGTTGCATGAGTGCGTGTGGCATGGGCAGCTTACACATCTGGAAAGGCACCATCAATGCTGAAAGGTATATCCAAGTTCTAGAACAACATATGCTCCCATCCAGACGTCGTCTCTTTCAGGGAAGACCTTGCATTTTCCAACATGACAATGCCAGACCACATACTGCATCAATTACAACATCATGGCTGCGTAGAAGAAGGATCCGGGTACTGAAATGGCCAGCCTGCAGTCCAGATCTTTCACCCATAGAAAACATTTGGCGCATCATAAAGAGGAAGATGCGACAAAGAAGACCTAAGACAGTTGAGCAACTAGAAGTCTGTATTAGACAAGAATGGGACAACATTCCTATTCCTAAACTTGAGCAACTTGTCTCATCAGTCCCAAGACGTTTGCAGACTGTTATAAAAAGAAGAGGGGATGCCACACAGTGGTAAACATGGCCTTGTCCCAACTTTTTTGAGATGTGTTGATGCCATGAAATGTAAAATCAACTTATTTTTCCCTTAAAATGATACATTTTCTCAGTTTAAACATTTGATATGTCATCTATGTTGTATTCTGAATAAAATATTGAAATTTGAAACTTCCACATCATTGCATTCTGTTTTTATTCACAATTTGTACAGTGTCCCAACTTTTTTGGAATCGGGTTTGTATCAGTACAAAATAATTGATTATTGTTATTACTAAATAAAACCATTAAACTAAATAATAATTATTGATAATGATTATTATCAGTATATTTCACAGAAAACTGCAGCATTAGGCTACCTGTTAAAATGCAGGAGGCCTATAAATATAAATATCTAAGGATTTATTTTAAAATAAACTGTGAATAAAAATCTTTGACAGTAATTTCTTCATTTTTGTCAGGAAATTTTATGCATCCACTGAAAGAGAGAGAAAAAAACTCAACTACACTGAAGAAAAACTTAGAAGATTTTTCCTATTTTTACCCCAAATCGGGCATTGTGAGCATTAGTGAGTGCACGCATGTAATGCAATGTCTGTTTCATTCTGGTAGCTGGAGGGCGCCCTCGCACATAAATCATAGGACATTCCAGGAAATCCCTAATATGGACAAAGGCATACTATGGCATAGCTGAATTAAAGGCAAGTAGACACGTTTTAACTGATGAGATACGTAGACAATAAATATATGATTGCGACTAAATGGTTTATCTGTGTTCTTCAAGCCATCTCAGGTATTTTTATATGAATTAAGTAATGCAATGCTAAACAACATAGAATTTATCACTGTATAGAATACTCAAAAAATAAAGATTTTGCTCCGTTCTGTGATATGAAACCACGTCAGCTCACAACAGGAGTTTATTTCAAACAGTCGACTAATATTATGAAATGAATTTGGAGCAAAAACATGTCATTAAATGTTCTCTTTGTTGGACAACAGGTATGAAAATAGGCTCAAACCCATGTAAAACCCATGCACGAGTGCTACTGTGGTAAATTTATTGATCACACAGACCGATTTTTTTCGTGCGTTTGACATGTTGCACTGTACAGAACATGCGTCATCTGTAGATGTGTAGTCAGAAGGCGTGTTCGGCTCAAAGCAGCGCTGCGCAGACCAATCTCTGTTTTGACAAGAACCACGAGAGCGATTCAAAAGCATAAGAGTCGTCTGCTCTCCAATCTGATGTCTTTGATTTCATACGCTGATCGGACTGTGCAGCGCAGATGCATCTCGAACAAGCCTAATTAGAAATTTAATTGACAACCTCGCGGCCACCAGGGCCCTCCCCTTAAGGTGGGGCCCCAGGCGCCCGCCTATACCGCCTGTTGGACGGGACACCACAGTATGTAACCCTCGTTCCCTGAAGGAGGGAACGGAGATGTTACGTCCCATCACCACAGTTGCTGTACCACCGCTGTACGGCCGGGGCACACAGTCTCGGCTCCTCAGCGAAAAACTGATGTGCGTCTGCACGCGCTCTCCTTTTATACCCGCGCTGCGGGGCAGGGTGCGCGTGACAAAGCACGCACACCAACTGTCATTGGCTTGTTTTGTTAACACTCGAAGGTGATTGGGCTCTCGGGCGAGATCCCATTTACGTCAGTCACTATGATGTAACGTCTCTGTTCCCTCCTTCAGGGAACGAGGGTTACATACGTAATCGAGACGTTATTTCTTCAGCTACAGACACTGTAAGTTTTAAGAAAACGGTTAAAACACACGTTTTTGGATATACTAGGGCTGGGTATTGATACACATTTATATTTAAATTATAATTATTTCAGGTATATGTACATTTTTCTAAGGAAAGGCAATCTCAACTAAGTTGTAAACTATACAGGGAATCCTCTCAATTGGCATAATATTGTAATATTAAAAGTTAAAATAATCAACTAAGCCCAAACAATTAAATTCAGTTGCTATTTATTTTAGATATAATAAACACCATGCAAACATACAAATGTATACAAACATTTAAAATGCACATAACACAGTTTTTATATAAACTTTCTAATTATATACTGTAATTATGTTTCTACTCTGTTGAACTATAAACCCTGACTGTCATTAAAAAAAAGTGTGTTTGCATGACCGATTAACATATACTAAATAACTAACACATTACTAACAGGTCAAGATATAATGAATATATAATATAGCACATGAATTTAGCAATATGCTTCTATCTACATTTAATTTTCTGACAAATATTGTGTTAAAAAAAATCACAAAATTTAAAACCTGATCATTTATTTCATATCTAAAGATATATGTTTTTGTTTCATATCTGAAGTTCCATGTATGCATCAACTGAGAAAAGCATATACTAAAAGATCGATCTTGGGATTTAAGAATCAATACTGATTCGTTAAAGTGCAGATTCATTAAAATCATGAAATCAATACTTTCAACTTAGCCCTAGGATATAGAATACATTTTTAATAAATAAATAAATAAATAAAAATACCTTTTTCATGATAGATTTTCACAGTTGTAAAAAGTTAGTGATTTTCACAAAAATATTTTTAAAAAGTTGAAATCTGTTAGTTTTAATTATATAAAAAATCATTAAAAATCTATTTAAAAAAGGGCTGAAGTTGAAGAATGCCCACCCAATAACAAAAACTAAAAGAAAAACTAAGTTTATTTTTAAACGGGAAATCAAAAGAGATAAATCAAAGTATGAAAACTCTGAACAGATTTTTGACCCCCCAGTTGCCAAATGATGGACAACAGGTGAGGATGCTCTCTGCCCTGATCCTTTCACACTGCCACAAACATGCAGAAAATAAAAGCCTTGCAAACAACTTTAGATGGATATACTTGCAAACCCAAGAGTATAACCTCAGAGACGGAGTACACAGACCCAAAGGACATGGGAGAACACACCAGTACTATATGCAGTACACTCATAACAATACTGCTTATATATCTCCTTTGTCTCCCTCTCTCAGTCTCTCCCTCTGTCCCAGTGACTGAACATGCTGGCATTATTAGATTAGAAAGTGATTCAAAGTGGCATTTCACACATGCACGTCCCTGCAGGCCCACAACACAGCCGCAGGAGTGTGCATTCCTAGTGTGTGTCACACCTCTACACACACATCAGCAGCTCAATTACACAGAAACACACAAACATGTCACAAATCTTAAATCCTTCATTTTAAAAGGGGCAGCCATTGTCCCTGTGTATCTGCGACCTGTGCTACTAAGAGATATAGGACATACAGCCTCCACAGTGAAATGTACTAGATGAGAGAGAGTTTCACACCAGCATCATTGAAAAGGATTTGATTTTTTTGGCATACTTCTGTTTACAGCTGTGGCAGATAAAGACTACAGAAGCATTTGCAAGAATGATACCAAACACTGCCTTGAGAGGCTGCCACTTTTGGATGAGAGAAGTACAATTTGTATCACAGTGAGACAGATGTGTTAAATAATACACTCTCCAGTGATGGAGAACTGTATAAATGAATAAAATGCAACGCTGAGTGCTCAGAGTGGTGTCTGCGAAATCTGTCACCTGTAATGAGGCACAGAAGCAGAGTTGTGCTAAACTGCATCCAGTGTTGGGTTTTTCATATTTAATAATCATTATTTTTAATACATTTGATTCATTTTTCATTTTTTTTCCTAGATCTAGGCTAACAGAAATGCCAAATATTGTCAAACCCAAAATAAATTTACTGAAAAAACAAAAATGCTCTTCTGAATATAAAGCCTCTGTATAGAATAGTGGTACCATTCATGGTCATTATCTGATCCAATCTGATCTAGATGATAGATTATTTGGATTCCTTGACTTGCTAGACCTTGATCAAGCTTGTTATGGCTGGTAGAGCCACCATAAAAGACCTGCTTGACCTTAAAATGATAGGACATGATTTTTCTAGCAAAAATATAGACCAGTTTGACAAAAATTGTGATAAAAGGTCCCACATTTCAATAAAGACAACTGTTCTAAACTGTTCTAGAACATACAGTACTTGCCTTACATTTTAAACCACTGCACCAGTTTTGCTGATTGTCTGTCCCACCTGATCTTAAAGTTCAAGTGAAAACCAGAACCCACAAGTCATACATCAATCACAAAAACTCTGTGAGTAAAAAGTTTTGAACTGTGCTGCATTATGAATTCACAAAAACCTGTCCCACTTTTTCACAGCTCATCCTATTTTTACAGTATTTTCAACTAAATAATTGCTGGACTAAATTAAACTGGAAAAATCACCAAAAAATCACTGTGCCTTAGGCCCAAAAAGGCTAGGTTTGTAGACCACAGTAATCCAAAATGTCAAAAAGTGTACAATTTAAGAGTGAAAGGAGGTTTAAAAAAAAATTCCGGTCAAAGCTGGTCCTTTATTACCTTTATTATACTGTAGAAATTCAAGTTGTGACTGAAATGTTTGCCATTTTTAGTAAAGCTGTAGACTAAATTAAACCGATTTTAAGGAATCTTACGAAATCATAGACATCTCTGATGCTACAGTATATATACATTATTCATTGTTGTCATGTGGCCAAAACACTAAGTATTCAAAAGCAATTTATGTTGATTTATTTAAACTCTTTGCAGTCACTCTCAAGACTTCATCATCTTTAATGATGCTTGGCCTTCATTTGTTTAGGATCTCAGATCAGATTCATTCTGGCAGCAGCATCTCATTTTAAGCTTGCTGGAAAAAGTTGGTTACTTGCATAATGCTGTAAATATATGTTTAAATGGGTACTTAGTGGTGAAATTGACAGTCGTTATTGTCAAGATGTAAACAATATGATAGCAAATAGTATATGAAGTGGTTTAGGTTATCCACAATGATTTTTAAATCATAAATCAATACAGTTCTTTAGGAAGTGCATTAAAACCATGGCATTAGAACGACTCTGAAAAAACAGAACCTTTCACTGTAAATCCTTAAGTTGTCCAAGTAAAAATTTATTGATTGCACATATTCAGTTTAAAAACTTTTGGGGAGCAATGATAAATTATCAAATAATGTGTTTTTTCTTTGCAAGGAGACATTTACAAGCAAAATAACTTTATTAGAATACAAAAAGTACATTAGGTTTTAAAATATTTTTTTCAAACTGTAATGTGCTGATACTACTAAAATCTATATATTGAATATGTGTAAGACAACGTTCTTAGTCTTTCCTTCCTGTGACAGGCCAGCCCAGAAGGAAGATACAAGAGTTTACAATGAAATAAATGCCAGATACCAGAGGTGGGGAACTCGAGTTACATGATTTGACTTGAGTCGCAAATTTAAGGACTTGCGACTTTCTTTACTAATGGACTTAACTTCGACTTGGGATCCAGTGACTCGAGACTTGACTTGAACTTTATGACTCGACGAAACTTGATTTTATAAAAAAAAAAAAAAAAAATTATTATTAATCATTTTTAAGGACCTGCTAGGACTTTTTTTATTGGCACACATGCTCCTAAATACACTTAACAGTACCACACACATCTTTTATTAGTCGTAATTATGCTCACACTCTTTTAAAGAACAAATCCAACAAAACCCAAATCTTATGCCATAAGAAAGAATGGGACCACAAAAATTTATCTTACAATTAATGGCAGAATGGTGAATACAAAGAGAGGCATAGAAAAGCATTAATGAGCAATCCTGAAACCCTACTTTCTGTTGATTACATAGACCTTTCTAATAATAGGCTACAGAACAATCTAATCTTCTAAACCGAAAATCGAAAAATCAAGGAACTATGCTTACGATATAAAATCATTTAGTGAGATTCACTTTAGTATGGGGGGCAATGGACATCCTGATTGCCATCTTATTAATTAAGACTCTGGCAGTCCTAAATCTGCACTGTAAATCATCATCACTCCAATCTGAAAGGTATAGTTCATTTTGGATGAGCAATTCCTTTAATTCCTTACATAAAATCTGCATTTTACTGAGAGAACAGGCTGAAACACAGCACTATTTGTCTCCTAAGTCTCATAAGATTTTGTTCTGTCCTCAGCCTCATACTGTCCAATGTCAGCCTTCCAAAAAGCCATGCATGCCAGCCCCTCTGACTCAGCCATTGCTCAACCACGTCCCAGAATTTCACCATCCTGACGCAGGAGCTTAGAAGCCAAACACTCACAGGGCATCAAATATGTGACACTGCAGAGCTCTGATTTAAAGTCACAGCTTACCTCTGTGATGGAGGCTTTTAGTAGCAGCTGCAGCACTGAACAACTCTGCACGCCACATCCATGACCTGCCCAGCTTCCACAGAGATCCCTTAGGAGTCAACTCCCTGCATATGTATTTATCCTGTGTCCCAGATTTAGAGAAACTCTGACTACTAGACCACCATCACATCTGGATGCACATGGACACAGATTCTTCTCCCTTGTACCATTTGGACCAATCAGACATACAATTTTTCATTAGATTTAACAAATCAATTAGTCATTAGATTAACAAATAATCACAGACCCCTCACCCAATACACATACTGGGTGCTAGTATGTCTGTGAATGACTCCAGGCCCCCGATTACCATGGCAACCAGGACACCTCAGCCAGACCAGATAAACTTTATGACCTAATAGCATGTTGAGAGTTCTCCCTCTCACCATCTTTGAACCTTAGGAAAGACATTATGCCATAAAAATAGACTGTTCTCTAATTAATTCATAGAAAACCTTTCTTTGAATGAACACACATATCCTTCAGGTCATTGTGTATATTACTGTTCTTGTTTATGTTCTTGTGTATTATATACTGTTTTATGCATGCTTGTGATAGATCACTAGTTAATATCACCTCACTTATACCATGTTTGGTCTCTATCAATTCGTCTTCGGATGATCTAATTGAGAGGGTATATTATATAATGATACCTATGCAACTTATTAGTGTTCTAAGAATCTTTACTAGTTTGTATATCAACTTCCGATCCAGTTACATATGCAAATTACCATGCTTGGAGACAAAGAGTCGTAAACTTTCCCTCCAAAAGTTCAAGAACCCACTGGCTCTTTGACAACCGAAAAGAGTGACCTCTATAACAGATAAAGCTCTCACATCAGTGACCCGCCCCCAGTCTGCGGTTCTTTTAGATCCTAAGAGGATGAGGAGGATGGGAGCTCCTCAGCAACCCTTAAGTTTTTGCACCAGGCCTTGCGGCCTTGACTTTCCATTCAACCCAAGATCCTCGGATCTCAGCAGATCTCTTTCTTAGCTCTTTTTCACTTTCTACCTGGGAAGAAACTCCCAATCACCACTGAGCCAGAATAACATCTTTTGGAGCTCATCACCCTTCAAACCCGGAAGAACTTGAAGAACTCCAACACCACCAAACCTTCAAACCATCAGAACTTTCATCCGAGACTTTATCCGGACACTCGTTCAACGACTAAGGCAATGCAAGTATCGTACATTTAACTAAACGAAACAGAGGTTTAGTATAAGCTAGGGTAAACGTACCTATTAAACTCACGTACCCATTAAGCACAATTCCATTTTTGAGCTCAGATTATAAAAAGAAAAAATAATGTATTATCCTACTTGATGTCTTAACCAATTGATATGTGTGTTACTATATACCTCCTATAATTTAAAGTTAATCAGATCATTGCACACTGAGATATGGGTCTCCATGTGTTCACACTGTCTGGTGGCCATTTTGAAAGCTGTCTGAAAACTTTCACCAAAAGAGTAGCTCCTTAAATGTGCATTTTTTAGATGTTTAAAACTTTATTTTGGGTAAGTTTCACTACTTATTGTAAAATTATGAGATTAATGTTTATATTTTGCATATTATAACCTGGAACTTGGATGTGGGAAATAATTACATTAGATCCAAAAGATAGTTTTAGCAACATAGCGCAGATGCTACAGAACACAGTTAGCTGACTAGCTGCATAAGATTGTGTGCTACACTAATATATTACTTCACAGGCATTACTGGCTTGTACTTTTAAATCAATAATATTATAAATTGACAGTTTATGGCTGGTCTGTGGTTTTACAGTGCTGTAATTTTTAAAGATTTCATATTATTGTAAGGTGAGCTTAAAGGGTACACTGCTATGAAAATCACACAGCTTCAGTGTGACATCAATAAGAAAAAGTATAATTTTATAGATATTGTTAATAATAGTTGTTCATAATAAAATATATATGAACTTAATACATGACCTAGATTATTTATTTTACAAAATCCTGTCATTTTAATAAATAGTACATGAAATTTATTAAAAGTTGTTGCTGCTCCCATTAAGCCCAGTGTGCTCTCTTTAAGCTCTTCCACATTGAATGTCTATGTAAATACTTCATAAACAGACTTTACATGTAAACTGATGGTTGTCACTTTAAGTTAATCTTTAGAAAATGATTTTCTTTGATTTTAGAAAATGATTAACTTATTTTAACAGCTTTAAGACGACAAAATCGTCCAGAAAAAAAGCAACTAAAGGCTGGAATGCACTACACGACTTTTAAAATGTGAACAGTTTTTTTTAAAACACCAGGCATCACTTACACTTACAGACTTTGTAAATAGTCACAAAGGAAAACTGTGCATCATACACTAAACGACTGAGGATCACACATTACCAGACTTTAAATTCATTCCAATCACAACAAACTCACACAGAAGTGTGCGCATTGATGCTAGGAGACGCGTGACAAATGAAAACAATATGTGTTCTAAAATCTGCTGAAAATATCAAACATGTTTGATCTCCTCTGACTGGATGGAGTCAAAGTCTGAAGTTAAAAAAAATGGACTCTGTGACCATCATACACTACGTGATTTTCTATTAGATATGTCAGCTGAACTCTACAGACGTTTTTTTTTTTTTTTTGGATTGATTTTGTACCTTCAAATAAAATATTTTTCAATTATTCTTTAAAGAGGGTGTTTAAAATAAACAAGAATTTTTAATAAAACATGATGTGAGCTTAATGGGAACAGGGGTGTGCTTAAAGGGTACAGAAATGTACCCATTAAGCACATCCAGACTTTTTGCATTTAATGATGTATATCTTAATCAAAATGCTTTTGTCATTTAAAATGAAATTAAATATTTTTGAGTGAGAGATTAATATTTTATTTTAACATAACTTCTTGTATTGAAGCCAATATCTTGTGGACTAAAAATGTCTCAATGTAGATTTTGGTGAGCTTAATAGGTACGTTTACCCCATAGACCCCGTTATAAATGGCACTGATGGTTTTACTCAGGTGGTTAACTGACTCATTTTCTATAACTGTATTCTCTGGTTTCTCTATTGGCCTCATTATCCACTTTAGCTCCCCTTTTGTATGTACGCGTGAGTGTATGTATGTTTGTTTGTTTGTTAGACTAGTTGGTGTTAGTGTTTAGTTAATAAAAAAAATGAGTTTCTGATTCTGCTTGTAGATAATGTCCCTTTACGATTTTGACCCTTGCTACATGCTCTAATTTTCTGTGACCACGGAAATATCCTTTCTTAGAGTTGATATGAACTTACCCTGAATGTTCCCTGGAGGAACAGATTAGTTGATGGCAATTTAATTCTGCTACAGTTATTACTGGCAGCCGATGCAAATAATTGTAATTACTCATAATTAACTGTAATTATTTATATACTTTTCCCTTTTGAGCTGATTGGCTACACCCTAGAAAATCATCAAATTTTAAGTTTACATCAATATAATTGCTTTAAATTGCCTACCAATACTAAAAGTTAATAATGCACAATGAGACAATTCATTGTTTATAGCCAAATGAATTCATAATACACTTTTAAAATGTAATTTCATTTTGATTAACTGTGAAGAAAATGTATGCTAATCACTTAGCAATATGTTTTAATTGTACTTTCTGTGCTTGTCTAAATTAGATTTCTACTAATTGCCACTAAATGATCAGAAACCACTAAATTATCAAAATTATTATTGTTTGTTATTTTATTAGTATTATACTATTCAAGGTTTTATTCATATTTTGAGTTAATTTTTTAAAAGTATTTTCAGTTGTTTATTTTTTTTTCAATTTTAAGTTATGTGATTTTGTAATATTTATTATTATCTTTTAAATGTATCTATTTTGCTTTTATTTATTTTTATTTGTTTCAGTCATTTTAGTATTTCACCTAATTTTCTTAAGTTTAAGTTAGGGTTTTCAAGCCTACATTTTTCATCTAATAGCTTTAGTTTTAGTTAAACATAGCAACACTGTACTGTACCAAACATGTCAAAGTACATTATTAGAGAAAAACACCCAAATATGAATTTACTAATTAAAAATGACAACTTATTTGTTTGCAGAGTATATTTTACTATCCAAATATCAAAGTGATCTAAATATTCAAAGTTATTCAAAGAAACCTGTCTTTGAATAACTGCAAACAAACATCAGATATCTCAGGGCCCGGGAGAAAATGGCTCCCTGTGGCAATATAAATGTCAGAACACAGCAGAGAGTACAGGCCTACTCAAAACAAAGTGCATTTGAGCACAACCCTTTATACATTACACATATAGATGAAGTGCAGTGAAATAATACTGAGTTCATGAAGTTCTTGAGGTCTTGATCTGTGTAACCCTAATGGGGGGATAACCTAGCTGATTATGACTGGCAAGTACAGAAAGCTCAAAAACTGAGAGTCCAAAATTGTCTGAAGCCAATGCACCTTTTGGGCTGCTGCTGAATTGAAAAAGACTTCAAATTTCACTCAAAGCTAAGACAACGTGGCACAAACTAGGAGCTTGAGAACCAGATTAGTGTAGGTTAAACCAACATGTTGCTTGCTAATGCTGCAATCAAATTAAGATGAAAGAAAAAAAACACAAATTACCAAATTGAGAAATCATTTGAAATGAGTCAGAATCACCTGCCTTTTTGAGTTTTATTAATGGTGTCTCTCATTTAATTTATCTTTCCTCCGCTCGCTGAAAATCGGAACTATTACCATAAGTGCTGTGCTAATAGCAGAATGAGTCGTGCACAACTGCAGTCGGTACAGAGGTTGAATTTTTCTACAGCATATATTATGCTAATTGCACACTGTGTGTGAGTGAGTGTTCCCAGCTGTGATAACACTGATGTTGATAAGTTTTGTACTCAATCACAAAGTAAAACAGTCTTTGATGAAATAATCTTTACCTCAAACTATTTCTGTAATTTAGCTATTTAGGAGTCACATGCTCAAGTTAGCAACATAGCTAAATCATTACATTTACGCTTGCTTTCTAACCGAAACCGTAAAAAGGTGTTTTATTCTGTATCTTTTATGTTTGGTCTTCATGTTTGTACTGTGGTAGTCAATGCAGTAGTAGTCAATAAGAAAACTCAAAGCATGCTAGCTGGGGAACATGAGGAAGATTTTTCTCTACTACACTCTATGAGAGCGGCCATACATGCAGAATTAATGTAGGACAGAAGCATGAAGGTTTCCCTTGAGGATCCATGTTTCATCCACTGAATGAAAATTGAGGATTCATCTTTCATCTGTGTTGTGGTGTTACAGAAAATTCCCGCATTGAAAATGACTAAATTATGAGTCCCAAACACTGAATGCACTTGATGAAACCCATCCAGCCATTGTGATTCCCAATTTAAAATCCACCAAAACTGGGTCTGAATACAAATGATCTCCACATAAAATTGTTCAGCTCATGAAACAAAGCCTTGTATGGTATACAAGGGCGTAAGTATGGATTTAATATTGCAACGGACACATTAAAATAAATCAAACTATACAGATACACCATGTTTTCACCTACACAGTAAAGTCGCCTGTTGCAGTTGGTTCTTGTTTAGAAAAACTGTATTTGGCCTCCTTTGTGGACTAAAATAAAACACCCAAAAAAAAAAAAAAAACTAGGTTCTTGTACAACTCGTACATAGCTATAGATATTTTAGGTGTAAAAATAAAATTAATTGTTAAGAATTGTTTACATAGAATGTGATCGATGTGAAAATAGAATGTGAATGTTTTCTATATTAATATATTTTGAAATATAATTTATTCCCATGATGGCAAAGCTAAATTTTCCATCAGCCATTACACAAGTCTTCATTCTAATATGCCAATTTGAATGCTAATTGTTAGGAATGAAACATTAAAGCGTACAATAGAATACAATACTAATATTTCAACTGTGATCAGAAGAATTAGCGATTAATCAGTAGTCTCTTCATGTTGGAAGAAACATTGTATCAAACTCATTCAAACAACATTTGCAATGACAACAAACAAACTGATGGAATGAGTATAAATGCTTGATTATTCAGATTTCCTTGAATTAAGTTGTCATACACCATCAAAACAGTTTCATGGCCTTCACACAAGCTAAACCATTCATCAGCAAGACTGACACGTAGTCTCACACATATCCATGGAAATGCACGTTATTCAGAACTCCAGAACACACAAACACATTCTGTGGGAGGACATACAATGCCTGTTTTTACCCGCACTGTATGCAGGCCTGCTGTGCCTTTGTTGTTTTGTTTACTGTTCACAAATATAGTGAGTCAGTATTAGCAAATAACTGTCTCTCTGTTTTCAAGACTCCGTTTATCAATGACATATCTGTTTTTACTAGAGGTAAAAGTCACAGATATCCATCTCTCAGCACGGTCCTTACATATGCTATCATTGATTTGAGTAGTTAGGAAAAAAAAACAGCAGTGTGGTGGTCAATGCGGCAGAACAAGTGACTAAATCAATTCCCATTCCTTCTCCCAAATGTAAAAGCTAGCTTTCAAAGAATCCCTGAGGATGATGTTGTATCCTTCACTCACTTTCAGATATACCTCAAGTGTATGCTTCTGCTCATGTGGAGTTGATCGACCTTACTTTCTTCAAGGGTGAAGCACTCTTTTAGCTTAAAAAGCAAGCTTTTTATTAAATGCATTGCCATCTTCAGAGCACCACAAGCACTGCTTATTACTGACTTATCTCATTTTTATCTCTTTATCTGAGGCTGCTGTGGGTAGAACATTTAAAATCAAGTTGTTTTCTAATTTCCTGTTTTTATTTATCATCACACCAATTGTGTTTATCCTGGAAGTAATCTCCAGCAGTAATTAAAAAACAGATTAAAAACAATCATTAACACATTAAAAACAATCATTAAGAAGAATGTTGTGTGTGTGGTGTCTTGGTATTCCACACATTATGGGGACCAAACATAGGATAACAAGGATAGTTACACCAGTACATTTTGACCTTGTGGGGACATTTTTTGAGCCCCATGAGGAAATAAGCTTATAAATCATACAGAATTAAGTTTTTTGTAATTCTAAAATAACAGAAGGTTTTGCGTGAGGGGTAGGTTTAGGGATGGGGTTAGGGTAAGGGAATAGAAAATACATTTTGTACAGTATAAAAACCATTATGTCTGGCTTTATGGAATGTCTCCATAAAAACATAGAAACCCAACAATGTGTATGTATGTGTTTACCTACCTAACCATATCTTGTGGACAAGTTTGTAAAGATGCATAATTTTTTCAGGAACACTTTACAATTGGTCCAATCTGTTAATGTTAATTTATTAATTAACATTAACAATGCACAATTGTTGTTAATGTTGGTTAATAAAAATACAAATGCTCATGTCAGCTCAGGTCCATTAAATAATATTAATGTCAGAGAACCATCAGCCTTGTCAGGTCCCAACACTCAACCAGCACGATCACAATCACCTGAATTCTAATTACTCACACCTGGCACCACCTGATCAAGACCGGCATAAAGCCACTTTCACTTCCTTTGTCTGGTCTTATTCGTCACGATCTTCAAACCTACCTGTTGCACCTCTCTTGGATACTTACCTGATGTTCCCGATCTCCTTCTTCAACTCCGATCCTCGAACTGTTAACCTGCAAAAGGATGGATCCACAACAATCAAGCCCGCTCACCCTTCAGGATTTCATTCAATACCGGGTTAATTCCATCTTGGATTTCCAACGTAGGGCCGGCCGCCTCAAATATTTTGTGGATTTGGAAGGCTTTGGTCCGGAGGAAAGATCCTGGGTGCCTAGAGATGACACACTGGATCCCTCTCTACTGTCTGAATTCCATCAGCTCCATCCACACAAGACAGCACCTAGAGGACGCGGCTGTTCCTCATCGTCGGCAGCAGGCGTCAGGAGCCGCCTGTGGAGGAGGGGGTACTGTCAGAGAACCATCAGCCTCGTCAGGTCCCAACACTCAACCAGCAAGATCACAATCACCTGAATTCTAATTACTCACACCTGGCACCACCTGATCAAGATTTGATTGGCCTGATTAAAGCCTTTGTATACGATTTCTAAAAAGTGTTTTTAATGCATGAGTTTAAGTAACCGTTATAAAAACCTTGTAACCACTGTTGCACCTTTTAACTCCCTGGGGTCGACTGTATCGCCGGCGATACCAGCTCGGTTTTTTTTTTAAGATCAGTGCAAAAAACACTAAAAATACTCTGTTGATTTTGGTCACACAAATAAGTGTTATACATCAATCGAAACTGTTAAGTGTCTACTTTTATTTGTGTACATTCACAATAACAACACGACTTTGTGCTTTTGGAAAAAAACAAAAACAAACAGGGTGCGCTCTCTGTCTTCTCCGTCTCCACGAACTGCTTTTAGAAACGCGTCACTAAAATGAACTGTAACTCCGCAAATACTCAGCACACAAACATGGGAGTTATATCTATAGAAAGCTTGAAGTGTCTACATGAAGCAAGTCATATCAAAAACAAATATTCTGTGATAAAGTAATCTGTATGAAACCAACACGATGTTCAGTCTTTCCCATCTAACTTATCTTTAATGCAATCCCACCCCCTCGCGGGATTTGTTTTTTGCATTAGTTAACGTGTTGTTGTGACATAAACTTGAACAGATTTACTAGTTGTTCCAACATGATGAATGCTACGCATCTAAGAATGTTTAGACTGTTTATTATTAATACTCTGTTCACAAATAGATTTTAATAGCGTGCTAAACAATAATAATTAGTTTCTCAGATATACAATATCCTTTTTGATAGTACAAAATACATCCTTTTATAGTACAAAGCATGCGTGAGTCTATGGCTACAGAATCATATCATAGGCTACTATAAAATCATACATACTAGGCTATATGACTACAAAATCATAGTTGGGTTTTCCCCAAACTATAATTCCTGACTACGTTTGAAATTGAGTAAAACATTTTGAATATGAAAGGCAATTCATTGTATTTAAATTTCTTATGGCACAATGATGTTTTCATGCTCTATATAAAACAATAAAAGTAATGATTGTACACTGTAACATGATCAATGCTATGAGTCTAAGTATGTTTAGAACATGTTTATTATTAATAGCCTACTCTGTTCAAAAATAATTTTATTAACGTGCAAAACAATAATAGTTAGCTTCTCAGATATAAAATGTCTTTTTTTATGATAGTACAAAGCATGCGTGAGTCTATGGCTACAAAACCTATATATATATATATATATATATATATATATACACAGATGCTCCTGATATTAACATGCTCACAAATGTTTTTTTTATTTATTTGTTTTTTTTTTTACACTGATATTCTGTGGTAAAACAAGCTCTTTGACTACTGATTATGTTTTTTTCTTCTTGAATCCATGGAAAGAAGCAGAAACACTTAAATAACACATAAATATCAGGTATGATTTACTTGTTTCACTTGTTGGACAGAATCTGTTGCAGGAATGACTCAAAGTCTGTTCACATCTCTGTGGTCAGTGTGCACAATAATGTGTCTTTGACCTTCATTATGTATGTTTTGATTATACTGTGTTGTAAATAAAATACAAATAATTTAAAAAACCCATTTTTCCAATCTCCTCACATTCTGTCTTACCTGCCTCAAAGTCACAGTCACACTGATGGGTCATTAGGGGCCATTAGGGGAGGGCCCTTTGTCTCTCAGGGGAGAATCACTTAATATTCAAGGGCCATTGCCAAGCTCTCGCATATAAGCTTTCGATCACAAAACATGTCTTTAAAAATTGAAATTAATATATTGTTTTCTGTGAATGAGTAAGCAGAATTATTTTCACATAACTTTGAAGTAAATATTCTAGCCTACAAGACTAATTACTCAAAAGTCTTATTCAGAACTATTTAGTGTGGGTTTTATGGCCTTATTTCAGCTACATTTTTTTTTCCCAAAACTTACTAACCATGCATAATATTTTTTTTCTAAAAGATGCAAACATGTGCATCCATCTTGGTCAGATATTATTGTAGCACAGTTTGTGCTGGATACAAAAAAATTACATGTTGGTCAATAGTATGTTTTAAGTAGCTGAAATAAGCACAAATATCAGGGCATGGCAAAATATCTCAAGGGCCCCAAAATCACCTCATAACCCAGAGGGTTAAAAAACAGTGCATTAAAACACGTGGGTTAAGTTACAGTATTTATTACTAGCTGTATATGAAAACAAAATAAGTCTATGGAATGGGGATATTCAGGGACATCGTCGTTTGTTGTATAAATGCAAGTTTGGGCTTGGGTTAGTCTATAGTATTTCTAGCAAGACTATGGTCTTTGTACCCATTAAGCCAAGTAAAAGTGTGCGCAAATTTGGCTAAAATTTTTAAATGTCTTCACAAATACAATGAGACATCAAAAAATGACTTAAGGACATTTGAAGTGGTACAAGCTATTTGAAATGCTCATAAATCTGCCAGATCATGTTCTGCAAGCTTCATTCACACATTAATTCAATTACACAAAGACTGCTGTTCTTTTGGTTTTAAGGCATACTCTTCCACAGAACCCAACTCTATCATATTGCTGCTCATTTGCATCACCAACAGTCTTTGCTCTTAGATACTGGGAAGCTCTCATTGAAAAAGAATGATGTCCGGTTGCTTAGCTGCTGCAAATCAATGTGAACAGTGTAAATATCAACAGGTTTCTGTGAGCAATTATCATTATCTTAGTATAAGGTTTCCCAAACTGGGACAAGGGAAATACAGGGAGTTTATGAGTTGATAACAAATGAAATCATAAATATGTAAAATTTTTAAAAAATGTATAAATTATTTAAAAATAAAAGCAAATAAAAATAAAACACATGAAAGATGCCTGCATATCACATGACCATTAACCAACATCACAAAACCATGCACATGCAAATGTGTTGTTAAATTATTGCAATATTAACTTAAAATATCAGGGGGTAATAAGGAAATATTTTAGATCAAAGGAGTGTGGCAAAGTTTGGGAATCTGTGTCTTAGTATGACAATCATTGTGTCTATGAGAAGTCTTCACTAGTATAGCTTCAAAAATCTGTATGCATACAAGTAGGGGAGTTTTAGATGTAGAGACTTGTTCTCCGGGGAGAACATCCTTTCAGTTGGAGGGTCATTTAAACCATATGGTACCCTAGATGGTACAGATGTCATCGTTTTGTAGCCGTGCACTGTGGGATACAGAGGATATTTCCCCTAAATGTTTATCTTACAAAGCAACAAAGTAAACAGGGCTTGACTTTTGAGCATCTTTTTTTGGGAAATCAGACCATGAGTGTCACATTACCCAACAACAGTGATCATACGATCAGCTTAAGCTTAAACATGCTTAGATCTGTTGATAGTTTATGATATTAACAAGAGACAGGATACACTTTTTCTGTCTCAGAGTCTGCATTTGTCGGCCACATATGTCATTAATGATGTCATTTCAGAAAAGTACCCATTACATTCCAAAGTAAAAAGAAAAATATAATAAATTATGACTCACAAGAAATAAATGTCTACTTTACATTGGTCACTTTTCTGAAATGAGATGGCACATGTGGCTGAAATGAGTCACGGTGAAATATTGAGAAATATCTGAAATATTGTGAGCTGTTTGGGACTTGGTGCAGTCATTTTTATGTTGTCTTGGACACCTAGTGGCAGCAATTCAGCTATTTTTGACTGCTTTTTTTCACAGTCAGCCTTTATTGATTTATTTCAGATGTAAAAGTGTCCAATAACAAAGGGGTTACCAAGATCAATTGAGTATTATTCGCCTGGTCATGTGATCTCTATATGAAGCAAACTGATCCATATGAAATAAAACATTTCTTAAGCTACCGATATGACTTTAAACACATTTATCAAAAAGTACCATACTTTTTTTTTAATGAGGGGAAGAAAAGTTCACTGACTGAACCTTTAAGGTTTTAATATCTAGCTTCATTTTAATCCAAAGCTGCTGCTTTATTATCTCAATTCACAATTTTACAGCTCTTTGTCCTGTCAGTGTCAAGACCAAAATAAAAATACACATTTTCTACACATTTGTGTGTATTTGCTAACAAACAAACTGCACACACACACACACACATACACTAAAGGACATGTCCTTGGATAACCATGAGAGTTCTGCACCATTTCACCCTTCTCAAATTGATAAGTTTGGAAGGAGAATGAAATAGTAATTGATTTTCACTCTTGTCTGATCAGACAAGTGCAATGCTCAGACCTCCATTAGATTCCTATAGACCTTACAAAACCATTACATTATACAAATTGGTTAAAACTTAAATAACCAGCCGTGAAATAACCACAAGTTTTATTCCTTTAGCCAATGTGCAAATTATTTTCTCAACTTGTTACAAAAGAAACAACACTATTTTGCATGAGGTATCCATTTTGTCCTCCTAGCTGTTTCATCACATGCCGCGAGAAGTAATTTTCTCAATAAGACAGGAGAACAGGAGCAGAGTGCCACTGAGTAATGACTCACATTAGCGGCCATACCAGCAGACAGTCTTTATCTAGGCATCTTCATCAGAGCCCCCCCGCCACCACACAGAGCTGCCTGAACTGCATCCGTCCCCCCAGCCAAGCTGTATTCACCTCGACCGAGTCAACCTTCACCTGGCCGTCCACTATGTTCAACACTCACACAAACTCCCTGGCTCACACTGAGTATTGAAGTCTGGCAATTATGGATGGAGAAAAAAAAAACAGCTTTTATATTTTCATGTCTTTATTTATTTATTTCCAGCTTGAGCTTTAAGCCATTTATTATGACAGATGATTCACTCTCTTTTGTGCGAATTGCTCAAAAGACTGAGTCGGGTGTGGAATTTGAATAAAGCTACGACGTCCTTCTGCCACCCCTAAACATAAAATCCTGCCTGTGGTCTGTGTGTTCATTCATTGAGTCTCTGAGGCAACGCTAGTGAACATATGGGCGACATTTCTACGTGATTTGAGAATGTGTGTGTGTGTGTGTGTGTGTGTGGCATTGTGCATGTGCTGATCCTCCCACACTTTGACATTTTGCACAATGGAGGTTCTTCCTTGAACATGCTGATGGCTTCGCTGAGATATGATTCAGTCGCAGTCTGGATAAATATCAGCTCGTCTCGCAATATTGCAATATCACAGCGCCGACTGTGTGGCCTGGTAACACAGCTAAAAACCAGTTATAACACCTGCTTGCATTAGCAATCACAAGCTTCTGAGGTGACAGACCATTACCCTCTTCACTGCTAGCTATTTAATGCAGAGAGGATATCAGGGTCATTCATGCAAGCCACCTGAGCTCAGCTGCGGTGCATGGAGATGCTATATTCGAATGTATATGGCAATGGAATTAACATGAATTAAAATTCAATGAAACTCAAATACTGTAACCATAAATTTTCAATAGATATATAAAATAGATATAAATTTAAAATATAAACTTTGAAAGTGGGCTTTACTGAAAGCTTTGAAAAAGTTCAAAAAGCCTTGAACTTTTAAGGTTTATAGGCCTTACAAAGAGAATGATAGAAACACAGACAGAAAGACAGAATGATTGAAAGACAGAACAACATATAAAAATACAGAAGTACGGTAGATAAAGACAAAAAATAGAAGAATAGATAGAAAGACAAGGACAACAATAGAAAAGAGTCAGACTGATAGATAAAGACAGAAGGAAAGAATGACAAAACAATAGAACAATAGAGCAATAGATAGAATGAATGATAGAATGCTAGACAGAACAATAGAGCGAAAGATCAACAGATAGAACGATAGAGTGATAGATAGAATGATACAGCAACAGATAGATAGATAGATAGATAGATAGATAGATAGATAGATAGATAGATAGATAGATAGATAGATAGATAGATAGATAGATAGATAGATAGATAGATAGATAGATAGATTTTTGTAGTGATAGATATTGTAGTGATTTGGAAGATCTCAAAGGGAGGCGAGGAGGCAAGTGTCGCTCAGGACAGCCCTGTTGAATTGTGTGTGTAAACACGAGAGCAGAAGTGGAGAGTAAGACTAGAAGGACAAAATGCAAGCATTTGAAGAGTGGAAGATGAGATGCAGCTCTCTGTAGGAGATTAAGCAGGCCTCCCACAGTAACCTTGAAACACCGAGCACCACTGACTCAGTCTACACTCCACGATCTGCTGGAGCTACAAATCAAATTACTGTGCTGGGGGGCTGACAGCAAAATTGTCTGTCTTCTCTCTCTTTATTGCCAAGAGCAAACCCCCAATAGGTTATAATGACAGCAAATTAAGGCAGAGGAAGAGAGAGACTGGAGGGAAAAGGCATATTTATCTCCTGTCTCTTTTCTCCCCAGGCCTCTTCACTCGGGTTTGATTCTCTCTTTTATAGTCTTCATCTTAGACATGTATGCAGGCTAATAAAGCTTATTGGCTTTTTATTGATCCGCACCTGGATAAGGTTTATGTGTGTATGTATCCTCCGCGCTGACGCCTGATGTGATCGAACGGGAGTCGCAGACTGTCACATTTATCAGACAGACTATCTGCGCTTTCTTTTGCCTGTTATCACGTTTGCACGTCTGGAATCGCTGTTGTGTGAACTTGTATGAAATTGAATTTTCTGCATTTTAGAGTTGTATGGGGAAAAACAAGAGTTGATAAACAGCTTTCCGAAAGGCTGATAAAACACATTAAATTCATCCAAGCTGAAACACTGCTCTCAGTAGGGCTTATGATGGGATATCCCCAGTGTCATAAAAACTCCAGCTTTTGGCGGTTGCCTTATAGTTGACCCTTCCTGCGGTGCACACAGCCTATTACTACTAATATCACTGCTCTTAACTGGTCAGAAATATGTCTGGCTGTCCGAAGCTCACGGACGGCAGCTAATACAAATAAAGTGGCCCGTCCACAACCCCCAATGATTGCTTGAAAACCACTCGTGCAACAGAGTAAAATAACATGGCTGAAACATAAGTGTAAATGTCAGTGTTGGGCATATCAGCGTTGTTGATGTTTTCTTTGTGTCAGTCTTTTCATATGGCTGTTTTCATCATGTCAGCTGAACTCTCCATCCTCTGTGCAAGTCTCCTGACCCTGTGGCTATCTTGCAACTCACATTCCAAAATTACTTTTGTGCTAGCTAGATAGGCATATAGATAGACAAAACGATACTGTAGGTTAACACAGACACAGACAGAACAATGGAATGGTGGTCACGTGGATGGAAGGAAAGAAAGATAGAACGATAGAATGATGACAGATGGAAAGAAAGAAAGAGACAAAACTACAGACGGATGGACAAAAGGAATGAAAGAAAGAAAATTACAAAATGATAGCTTGAAAGAAAGACCGAAAGATGGATGGATGGATGGATGGAAAATGTATAAAAAGATAGATTGACGTATGAATAGCAAGAATGACAAAATGATAGATAGATAGATAGATAGATAGATAGATAGATAGATAGATAGATAGATAGATAGATAGATAGATAGATAGATAGATAGATAGATAGATAGATAAGGAAAGAAAGAAAGAAAATTACAAAATGGTAGTTGGATGGATGGATGGTTGGATGGATGGATGGAAAGAATGACAAAATGATACCTCGATAGAAAGACCAAGAGATGGATGGATGGATAAAAAGATAGATAGATGGACACATGGAATAGGAAGAATGACAAGATAGATAGATAGATAGATTACTTTCACACTAGCAGAAAGAAGAAAACTGCAGGTTGTCCCCTGACACTAAAGAACGGTTCAAAATACACTATGTCCATTTCCCCAGGCAACACGTGCTAAAGTTGGAGGGAAAAGGTAGTAAATCTGTGCACCGTCTGAGATAAATTAGGCTCAAAAAGGACCAGAGCGTCATTGCGTCAAAGGTTACCGATGCAGAGTTAACGGGGTGAAAATCAATTACATGCCTGGTTCACCTAATTGATATCTACCACAGCATGAAGATAACACCCAAAGCATTATATTTGTATTGAGCGTGAGTTAAAAAGCCTATGTATATTCAAGAGGATGAGGAAATTTTGATGGGAAGCACAACCTGCAACTTCAAATGTAAGATTAAATTAAACTGTTTATTTAGAGTGAAATACCAATGATTGGGGCATTTAATGACAAATGAGCCCAGATGGACTTGTTACAATGCAGGTGCAGAGCCTCTTTTATGAAAACCCAGCAGACCTACAACATCAAACATCAGAGGGCTCTGATACAGATGGCTTTTTCCAGAGCTTCTGATCCTGTCTTCAATCAAGTAGCCAAGACGAAGGAGAAGCCTAACATCTTTTCACCCTTCAGGACATACAGAAGACTGTCACTCCCTCCTCACTGCTGCCAGAGATGGTATTGACTCTTCTACAGGGGCCCAGAATAAAAGTGCATTACCGTGATCATAATCAATACAGCGGCAGAAAGATATGACACTCTCCCTTGATTGGACACGCTATAAGCAACACAGGGCCAACATATCACTATGTAGGTCATGTGATCTAGCTACAGAAGGACATTGTGAGGCAATACATCTTCATCTCAATACATTAACTCTCTCATATCTCAAATATCTCAAATAATTCAACTAATTAAAAATACATTTTAAAAAGCAATTCATACATATTGACAGATATCAGACTTGAATACTAGATATTCTATGATGAACATGTTTTTAATTTTACAATTAAAATGACTTAGATATATTTTTGGGGTCATAGAATCATGTTATTATAATGACACTCATCTTCATGGTAATGAAGAAAAAAGCTGAAATTCATGAAAAGAAAACCAGGAGTTTAACAGTCTTTTTTTTTTTTCTTAAGGAAAATCATGCAGTGAAGTAGATCAGTTAAAATAAGACAAATATTATGAATAGTCTGACCAATCCAAGTCCTGTAGTGATTCATGACACACACACAAACACACACACACACACACACACACACACACACACACACACACACACATATATATATATATATATATATATATATATATATATATTAGTAAAAATAATGGTATAGAACTTTTTAGAAACAAAATTTTTTTAGCACAAACAAGTGCATTCTATGAACTCCACACATTTTACATCAGATTTTCCTTTTCTTTATCTTCACAATTTTTCATTGAACCAGCTATTCATGATTGCAACTATTGCTGTCAGCCTGTGCATAAAGAAATATCATACGTTAGACACTGAGTTTCTATTTAGCACTTTCCTCCAAGATCAATAGTTTTTTGTTTGTTTTTTTTAAACGCAATGCACCCAGTGAGAAGCTGAATTACTTGCCTACATACCTCCTGTAAAGAGCTGTTGTTGAACTTGCTGCAATTTGCAGGCTTTGATTTGCCCACTCTTTGGCTACGTGCATGGGGAATTCAACTTTGAGAGCACCGTGATGAAGAGGAGATAGCGGAAGCACACACGCATGGAATTTCATTAAATCGACACTGTGTTTTCATTTGGCAGAAACACAGCTCTTCCTTATCAGCGGATTACCTATGAATGAGCGCTATTCTGCGTCCATCAATCTAGGGAGCTTTCACCTCTGCTCAGAGATTGTGGGGCCGGAGATAAGAGAGTGGGTATGACTATGCAATTACACACTTTATTTTATTTTCCATCCAGGGTGGAGATGAAAAAACCCCATCTCGGACTCTAAATCGCATTATCGCCGTCAGGGAATTTATGACACGTTTAAGATGAAGTGAGGAGATAGAAGGTCGGCAAGAAAACATTTCAGCACAGCTGAGATTCGGAAAAATTTCAGAGTGCTACCGTAGAGAGCTGATCGATGGCAGCTCAGATGGGGTAACAGGGAAGAGAGAAGTAATGCAGCCACTCTGAGACAGATAGGGGCGGCACTGGGATCACAAGGGTGGAGTGATAAGCCTTTGCCCTCTTTTCAGGTCAAGACCACACAGTTGCACATCAACAGCAGGGCTCTTCAAACCACCACCCTGCTCCAATCTGCAGGCAGCTTGACTTCTGCCAGGGGCTCCCTGCGAGTCAGTCAGACACACAGAGAGGGGAATGATTGGCGTGATATGTTTAATGGGATTATAGATTACTATGTGACAAATGCAGCTTCGGTCTCATAAATAGAGCAAACACCCAACCCTGGAGATGCCGTACGTTTCCGAAGGATCAAATAAGGTCAACGTTTGTTCTATGTCCACAAATCATTAAAATGGAAAAGCTATTGGGCTGTTAGAAAGGTGTCAGCAGGAGGGATGGAGAGAGAGGGCTGTGAGAAGAGAAAGAGAGGAAGATTTATGCATGACTAAATCAATTGTGAATGCAAATGTGCTGAGCAGCAGACTTATGCGACCTAGGGAGGAGTCCAGCTCCCTCAATTGTGCAATTATGATTCATCAGAATAACTCTCACTTAAAAACCTGAAAATCAATGATATGCACTATGCACTGGGCTCCTACCAGCCCAGGGGCCAGGATTGAGCTTCCCAGTAGGGTCAAACAATCATAAAGTGCAACTAAATCCCTGTCACACAGTCCCATATGCTTAAAAACCGGTAGGCTAGGGCTGTGTGAAAAAAATCCCTCTCTTCGATAGATTAAAATATTGTAGCTCATTAAAAAGGTGTAGCGATTTCATTCGACCACACTCTGTGAACTTCAAAGAGATTAATCAAACATTGTTTTATTCCATGCACTGGGCTTTCACCTGAAATCTGCTTGAGAAACTGCTGAGACAGGAGCCCTAAAACTGCATTCTAAGCTAATGAAACATTTACTAACATTTTCATGGCTGAGGGGAGTGGAGGCAGATCATCTATGCGAGACTTATCAGCTGAACAAATCTGTTTCCAATACGCTGCGTCCAGGTTATTTAGAACATGGGGGTGTTTGTATTTTGGTTAAAAATAACAAGCCAGATGCTACGTGCAGAGAGTATATGGGCACAACTGAGGAAAGGTTGATTGGACCACATTTTTCATTTACAGGCATCCTAAAATATGCAATAGGGCAGTGGTTCCCAACCTCGTTCCTGGAGGCCCCCCAACACTGCACATTTTGCATCTCACCTTTGTCTGACACACCCAATTCAGGTCTTGAAGTCTCTAATAATGAGCTGATGATCTGAATCAGGTGTGTTTGATTAAGGTGACATGGAAAACATGCAGTGTTGGGGGGCCTCCAGGAACGAGGTTGGGAACCACTGCAGTAGGGGAGACTGGTTGAAGCCAATTGTAACAGCTGAAAAAAATAACAATACTTCAAAGCAAAATAGTGCTGCTGCTACTTGTCAGCCTTGTGTCATGTGTGTGTCATGTGTTTCCCTCCTTGCCCATATTTGGTCCTTCCTGTTCCTGTCCTCGTCAAGTCTGATTGTTTATCATTTATTTCAGGTGTGTGTGTTTAATTATCATGTGTATTTATTTCCTGCCTGTTCAGTTCATTTTGGTCTGGTCTACTTGTTACTCCCAGGTGTTCCTGTGTGTCCCAGCCTTGCCTTGTCTTGCCGTGTCTGTTTTGGATTTATTAAAGACTGTATTTTGAGTTCATCCTCGCTTCCCTCGTGTGTGCACTGTGACACTACTACTACTACAACAAATTATTTTTATTATATTAAATTCAATTAAAATTAAAATAATTACAGTTAAATTCTATTTAAATATAAATACAAAATAAGAAATTACAATGTTTGTTATTTTTTAATTTTTGAAATTAAATTAACAAAATTATTGTTATTATTATGCTGTTTCAGTCAAAAACCACCTTCAGCCAGTTTCTTTAAATCAATAATGCTCATTATTCAAATGTCAATATTTATATATATTTTTTTTTTCATTGTTTATTTCATCACTAGTGTCACAACTGCTCAAACTTCCCAGCCATGATAAAATATTTAGATACCAGTAAAATTGTTAGCATCTGTCATTCACATTACTTTTAAAATCAACAACCTTGAGATAAAATAAATATTAGTTTGAATTCAAAGGCATCAAAATTTTCCATACAAAAAGAAAAAAATTCAAAGTGTTTTTCCTGTTGACAATTTCACGCAAAATGACACGATCGCTCTACTTTTCCTCAGGCAGAAAGAAACTCTTCTGAGCATATGCTAAATAGGTGTCATCACTCTAGCTTGTTTGTGATTGAAGAAATTTAGTGTTACAATTGCCTGCTAAAAAGCAATCACTGGAACAGCTCAACAGAGAAGAGAGAATTTTGTGACTGTGAGACGTTTCACACTATACTGCAAAGAAGAGCATGCAGACTCTAATGAGCATCACTTTGTTAGGGCTGGACTAGAAGATTCGATTATTCGAATATTCGTTCGGTGGGTTGGCATTCAATTTTCAATTTTGAGATTCGAATATTCCTTTTTTTTCTTTTCTTTTTTTTTTCCCGAACACCTGGCATCCCCCGGGAAACGGTTCTCATTCCCGCTTGAATATGAATCGCCCATGAATGAACGTAATGAATGTCATGATTCAGTTCATCTGGAAGAGAAGACAAAAATGAAGAAGACATTTTCAGCTGTGTGGGAGCACTTTAAATTGAGTGAGGACAAGACAAAGGCAGTGTGCCAAATATGCGATTTGAAACTGGCCTACCACAACAGCACATCAAGTTTGAAAAATCACCTGAGTTCTGTAAGTAGTACTTCTATAGTATATTGTTGGTGTAAAAAAACGAGTTGCTTTTATCAGCCATGTTAATCAATAATTTTACACATGATAAAACGTGCACTTAATTTGCTTGGAAAATACTTGCGAATGTACAGCAGTCAGAAAAAAAAATTATTTTATTTAATCTGTTCGTTAATTAAAATGTGCAGTGTCCGTTCTCGGAGCATAGCTGCCCGCGTGAGGCGCGCCGCTTCTGGCTTGCGCTGTTCTGTAGTTTATTAAAAGTTTATTAATTCTGAATGTGTCTGTGTCCATATTGCACCAGAATGCAACACTGCACTCCTTTGGGTCCGCAGCAACACACCCGCCACACGTGAAGTCGATTGGATGAACGGTTCTTGACATAATAAAAATGCAAACAGACAGAAAGACGCACAGAGATTCCTGCCTATATTAGAGAGAAAAATATGTTCAGCCCCCTCCCTCCAAAACTTCGAATATTCGGTGTTGATTACAACCGAAGCTTCGAAGCTCAAAAAATGGTATTCGGACCAGCCCTACACTTTGTACTAAATTTTAACCATTTGGAAAATAAACAGCCTGTGAGATAAGATGTCAGTTAAGCCTGGAATACACTACGCGATTTTTGCCCCGAACTTCCGCCGATTTACAATCTGGAGAAGTTGACACTAGTTGCTGAAAGTCAGAGCCAGTCTGCAGATTTGAGTTGACAGATTCCATAGAAAATCGCGTAGTGTATGATGGTCACAGACTCCGATTTTTTAGCTTCAGACTTTGATTACATCTAGTCGGAGGATATCAAACATTTTTTCAGCCAATTTTAGAACACATTGTTTTCATTTGTCATGCATCTCCTAGCAACAAGGCGCATGTTTCTGCGTGAGTTTGTTGTGATCGGAACAACTTTGAAGTCTGGTAGTGTATGATCCTCAGTCATGTAGTGTATGATGCCCAGTTTTCCTTTGTCACTATTTACAAAGTCGGTAAGTGTATGATGCCTAGTGTTTTAAAAATCTGTTCAGATTTTAAACGTCTTGGAGTGTATTCCAGCCTTTATACGTATTTCACATTTCAAAATAAAAACTGAAATAGCAACAATAACGTTATGATTAGAAATGCTCAAAAATTATTTAAACAACCATTTCTAGTTGCTATTTTTTTTTCTCAGACAGTAAATTGAGGGAGCAATCACTCTTCCTGATTTTGTGTGCTCAACTGAACTCATTACATATTTAATTTGATAACTTTTTTTGCTATATCTTGCTATATCTGCTATATCTGATAACTTTTTTGCTATATCTTTTTCTAGTGCTGTTTTCAATATAAATAGGGGTTTGGTGCCTAATTCTATCATTTTAATTTTAATAAACCAAAAATGCAGCTGTATATTTTATTTTTTAAAGTATCGTAATAGCACAAAGAGTATAAATCATACCCATGCTAATTAAAAAATAAATAAATAAATAATTGTGCACAAAAAAGTTGGACTATAATTAAGCAGTTAAGCTTTTGATTTAGTTGTTCGATATTTACTTTTAGATAAACGTCATGCTATTGGTCCGTCTGAAAATGCAATTATGTGGTTTAATTCATACTTGCATCATAGAAAAAAATGTGTAGTATTACAGTTTTTCTTAATCGATTTGACACTTTTCTCCATTGCAGTGTACTTGTTCTCAAAACAATTAGCACAGCCATCCAAACACAAAATTATCTTAACCAAACAGTTCAACTTTACTGCAAAATGAAGCACTGCAATTTTTTCTAGTAATGCGTTTATTAAAAGTAAATATTAAGATCAAATCTATAGGTTTGTTCTCTAATGATTATAAAACATAGTCAGCTGTAGATGCACAAATACACTAATGAAAATACATGTTTATTGCAATTCTTCAACAGGGAGTTTTGTTTTATACTTATTGTGTATATCTAAACAAAATAAGAAAAAAAAAAAGTTTTCCAACTCCTATCACCCATGTGAAAAACTAATTGTAACCGTTACTGAAACAGACGTCACGAAACCACAGGAGAAGACAAATCTCCAAAATTCATACTTTAATGAGGATGATGGACCACTACTAAAAGGTGGCACTGTGGGGAAGAGGGGCGTCTGAAAAATGCTATGCCTGTGCTCACGATTCTGGCCTTTAAACAGAGGCCTCCTGCAGGCTTCACCTCTGATGGCCTCATCGATTTGATGCAGGCGCTCAACAACCGGCTGATATGAAAGACATTTGTGCTATGAGGGCTTTCTAGTTGAAGGGCAGCGTTTATGTGGAATAAGAGCCTTGAGGACAATATTTGCTTGGCCTTACTCTGAAAAAAATTAAATAAAACAAAACACAACAAAAAATAAAGCACCGGCCCTGTCCTCTTTGTACAAGATTGAATAATGTAATCGTACACATTTATGTCAACAATTCCTGTCGCTAGAAGAGGCACCTGTCTTATTCCCAAGGACTCAAATTATGATTCATCTGATTTCACGTCATGCAGTGGAGAATATTCATAACCGTCTCATTATTCATTGAGACGCCAACATAAATGTGTATGGATTTATCAGCTTTTTGTCTGCTTCGATCTCTCAAGGAGAATGGATTGATTTATTAGTGACTGTTGAAAATTGCAACTTAAAAGAAATCTATAGGCCATCTTTTACAGGAAGGAGTTATCAAGGACATTCAGATGTTAGAATCCTTCACCAAAAAGCACTTAGGTTTGGCCATTACAAAAGATATTTATAATGGTTGGCGGATGTATTATTGCATTGCAGAATCGATACAATGCATTGTTTGTACACGCTAACTGAATTGTGCTGTATTGGGAAGAGTGAGTAGAGCACACTGCAGGCAAGAGAGCACTGCACCAAATCATTAGATTTTTTATCGTCTCAACAGCATCAACTGTGCATATTTCACATACAGTTAGCATTAAAGAGAATAATGACTCAATAATGAACAGTTAAACATCCAGTCATTGTCAAGGCTGTGGCTTAAGCGTGAGCACACAATCTCATTTATCTCAGTGACTTCCAAAATAAAAGTTACATTTTCTCATAAGATCGGGTTGAGTTCAAGTCAGACATCCACTGGCCTTGCTGCGCTTTTCCTGCTGTTTATTTCAATATTTTGAGTTGAATGAAACACAACATCAGTCCCGGAAACATTTTTTAGCCATAAGCACAAAATGCAATGTGCCTGATCACTCCATCAGCTTTTTATGCAACATATTGAAGAGAAAATGATGTGTATTTTCTTATTCTCGTGCTTCTAATGAGAATGATGGCAGATGTAGTTTTGCGTCACAAGTCCGTCTCCTCATAAATCAGCTAAATAAGCAATGTTTACTAGCAAGCTTCATCACTATTTGTCTTCAACGCTACATAAAATGCAAACAAACTAAATAGTACAATAATATTATGATCATTAACAATTTGCTTCCATCCAATGATTTACTAATTGACAAACCTCCAGCTAGGGGTGGGCCATATGACCAAAATCATATATCATGATATGAATAATTTTATTCACGATAATGGTTTATATCACAATATAGTTACTTTGGCTAGAAATAAGGCCAACATTTTAGAAGATAAGGAAATTTCAGAATTATACCTTTTACACAATACTAGACTAACTAATAGAAGTAAAATGTAAACTAAGTAAAAGCTTACTGAAGACTAAGTAAACGTTCAATAATAATAAAAAAAAAAAAAAAAAAACATAAGAAATAAAACAAATAAATGCAATTTAACAAAGATAGATATGAAACCAAAAATAAATAAATAATAATGTTTTTTTTTAGGTAGGTCTGTCTAACAGAAGTAAGAAATACTACAGAAATTTAATAATCAAATGTAAAATGAAACACACACTAAAATTAAATACACAGTGATTCTTATTAAAGGTTATTCAGTCAAGAGTGATTTTATCTGCAAGAATTCTCTTTTTTGCGCCTTATCGCACTTAAACGTCTTATTGCATTTAAACTTTTTAAAATCACTGGAAGGTTCAAACTGGCAAGGCTTAAAAATGCATGAAAGGGATCAACTTTCATGATGACACTACACTGCAACATCAATGAAAAAGAGATGATAATCCAAAATTTATACTGGTTTTCAAATTTCTACTGGGTTATGGTGTCTACTAGTGTATCGCCCAACCCTATCTCCAACTCAGAAACTCTGAAATTATGAATTTATGCTCCCTTTCATGTGCAATATGTTCGTTCCAACATGATTTGATTGCACCAAAACTCCTTGCCACAGTTTGGCTAGTACTTTCAGGGGAATCCTACAGCAGCCAAGCAACTGCTTTTGAGATGAATGAGAATGCTAACGGATAGCTCTCCCTAGGTATTATAAATGTGCTTACATAAATCCATTTCATGCTTTTAAGAACCATCCAAAAACTGGGCACTGGTGCAACGTTTACTGTAACATAATAAAATATGTAATTTTTATGACAAAAAAAAATATTGATTGTCAGGATACACTACTTTTGAATGGACATCAATGGAAAAATTGCAATGTTTTTTTTTTCCCCTGCATAATGGTAAATGTGCACTGCTGCCAAAGCCAAGCAGCCAAACCCTGACCCCCTGAGTAGTGCTGCTCATTCGATGCAAGTCTGAATCCAGCTTGTGCTGTTTCCTGATCCTGCTCCCTCTTGTTCTCTTGTATCAATAAAAGAGGCAAAAAGGCTAAAAAGCTTTTTTCCAGTAGTACTTCTGAATAATTTCCACTATTTGCATCCACAATTGGGTTAATACTCCACACTGGCCCTGTATTCTTTAGGTGAGGACACAAGAGAGGAAGTCATTTGATGTGTTTGCGCTTTATTTCTCTCTTAGAAATACAGTACACAGCGGCTCAGAGGCAGGCCTGCAGGAGATAAGCTAAGCCATATGAACAGTGCTGAATGAGAAGCCTCTGTAATGACCTCTCTCTCTCTCTCTCTCTCCTCTCTCTGTCGGGATTAAATTCAGGTCAGGGGAGCAAGGATACAAATGACCAGCCAGACAGCATTCTGATTCACAGTCTTCATTTATCTTTATCACTGCAGCACATTGCAATATTTGCTTAGTCAAATAAGGACAGATTGGTCACACCGTTGCACGTAAACGCGTAGACACACCCGCAGACACTCAGCAGATATGTTTCCAGGTATTTACTGATCTTCAAGCCATCAATTGATTATAAAACCTTTAAAAGAGGTGGCAAAAATCCATCCCCAGGTTGCAAAGTGCTTTGCAAACATAAAAGCTCAGTAATACTTTTCATTTATCGCCTGACAACAGGAAAGGTTTCTGTGTGAAAAAGCAAAGCCTTTGGGATGATGCCATGTTTCTTGCTCTCCTCCTCCAGCTATGAAATGAAATGATCCCTCATGATGATAAACGACTAGATCAGTGGACACTGCCTCATGTTTGTTTTAAGCTTTATCTCCCACTTGCCTATTTCGATGCTTAGCAAGAGAAGCAGCTGTAGAATTAATTTGCAGAGCCCGATATTCACGTCACACCATTAAAGTGAGAACTTTATTAGGAATTCACAGTCCAATGCCCACTGGGTTTACACGGAAAGAAAAAAAGCAAGAATTATCTGACACCAAGATAATATGTATCCTGAACTACTTGAGCTTAAAATTTCTTCAAGTCACTCTTCAGAACTACATTCATTTTTAGCTATTTAAATGCCGCTTGAAATGCATGCGTCACCAAAAATGGCCTGGTGATCGCTGAGCTTCGGCCCCGTGGTGATAACACATGTGACAAGCTAGCTAAATCAGTGTGAAAGCACTGTGCCTCAGAGATGAGTGGGAGAGATCCCTTCTTTAATGAGGGGCCATGATGTCCATCTCACTGACTGACAGAGTCTGCAATGATGTGGGGCTGTTAAATGAGAGAACGCTTGGTGTGACAGTGTTCGCCTGCCATCTCTACACAGAGGGCAATGAATATGCACGGGAGATGACTCCTATAAATAGTATAGTCTGACTCAGTGTATTCAAATTATTGATGGCAATGCACTGGTTTTGAGTTATTTATATTTTAGGATTGCAAGAGTAGTAATTCTGGCCAGTATCCATAAGTCTGTAATTATTTTCATGTCATGGCCGAAATGGCTGATATTAAAATTCCATTCTAGTCAATATAAAAATAAATAATAACAATATAAATATAAATAATAAAACAACTAAAACAGTTGTTTAAAATTCTTCTATTGAATGTAGGCATCAAAATATTATAGTGTACATCTAATATTTTTGTTAAACAGGGTTATTATTATTAACATACTGTAAACTAAAGCCATAAAAACATTTCTGCTATCTGAAAAAAACAAAAAACAAAATAGGTCCCACTTTATATTAAGTGATCTTAACTACTATGTACTTGCATTTAAATTCTACTTATATTTTAAAAACTACCTGCATGTAATTACATCTGTAATTAATTTCTGTAATTACATTTATAATTACACTGTTGACCCATTCCTTACACCTTAACCCACCCTTAAACCTACCCATACCACCAAACCGGTCTCCAACTTTACCCGTATCTGTCACGATTCGCCTACTGTGGCGGAGACGAGGAGACGAAGGAGCGTGGAGACAAAGGGAATTAAACATAAACAGTCTTTATTCTTACAAATTCAGGAGCACACGGAACAGGCAGGCAGGCAGGCAGGCAGGCAGGCAGGCAGGCAGGCAGGCAGGCAGGCAGGCAGGCAGACAGGGCAGGGCAGGGCAGGGCAGGGCAGGGCAGGGCAGGGCAGGGCAGGGCAGGGCAGGGCAGGGCAGGGCAGGGCAGGGCAGGCACACGTAGGACGAGGGGTTGACGTACAATACCGGACGTTGGAGACAAGCAAACACAAGGCTTAAGAACACTTGGAAATAATGATAATTAACAAAGCACAGCTGGGGACCAATGAACTAATAATCAACCTAAACGAGGACAGGAACAGGAAAAAACAAATATGGACATGGAGGGAGCACATGGAGGGAAAAATACAAGACAACACAACACAAGCCTGACAGTATCCCACCTCAATAGCAGCAAAACTGTTTTGCAACACAATATGAACACAATAAGTACATTGTACTTATTTCTGATGTAAGTACATAGTAGCTAAGGCCACCTAATATAAAGTGGGTCCCTGAAATAAAATATTGAACAAACTTAAATATTTTATTTCAGCTAGTTGCCAAGGCAACATTTCTCATTTAATATCTAATATGTACACAAGCAAGGTTTATAAAATAAATAAATAAATAAATAAATAAATAGACAAAACAAAATAACTAAAATTAAAATTGGAAGAAAAAAAAACGAATTCAAAATCAAATAATTTATTTCAATGAAATAACACTTATTAAATTAAATGTGCATTAAATTTAAATGTAAAAAAGGGTGAAATTAGTATGCATAGTTAAATATCCAGCTGACCTTTCACAAAGACCCACCTCCCTTAGTTACTGCTGCTACTCCTGACAACCCATGGCACTCTCACGCAACACTTCATGTTCTCACGGAGTGGAAAATACACTGACAATGCCCTGACAAACAAGACGAAGCAGGTTACTTTTGGTATACTTTTTGGTTTTTTAAGTACCCCAGAGATTTTGGTAAGTCTCAGCTTTCAAATATTTTCAGTTTTTTAAGAAATTCAAACAATAAATACCGTTTTGTGGCTCTTTAATGTGTCATAACAGACTATGGTAGCACTGTTTGTTGGGCAAAATGGCGAATTCTGCATTATGATTGGTCAGATTGCCTGTCAATCACATTTCCAGCGAAGAGTCCATTGACAAATATTCAATATATTTTAATAGACAGAGCAAGAAAGAGAGAGAGAGAGAGAGAGAGAGACAGAGAGCTGAAACTTTAGTTGAAGTCTCATGGTTTGCAGATCTTCCTCCTGAGCAAAATATGTCAGAGACATCTCAACTCAGTTTTGTCAAGATACCACAGTCTGAAATTAAAAGTCAGAGATCAGATTCCTCCACGACCAAATTATCTTAGCTATGCTATCCACATTCACTTTACAGTGCTCTACTCTTACTGTATGCCAAAACTCTTCTCATTTTACTTTAAAAGTAGTAAACATGTCAGCTGTCTAGTTTGTATTTATTGAGAGCAATTTTAGGAGAACCATCTGAGATGATACGTAACAAACATACCAGAGATGTCTCTTGAGCTATAAAAGCACAACCTCTGAGCTATATTATTTTCCTCTGGGCACTGTGTCTATTCTCTCTCTTCTCTATCTCTCTTTCGGCTGGGGCTTGAGGCGCTCCTCAGGGCAGTATCGCTCATTGTTTTCCTCCAGGGAGCAAGCTCAGGATCTGTAACGACTGGCCTCCTCTGAACCCCGAGCTCCTAATGTGAGCCGGGACGGCACACAGGGGCTGCGTTACTTGAGTGGAGTGCTATCAGACTGCGTTTGGCTCCATTGCCTCCCAGCTTGTGACCCACAACCTAAACCTAGCAAAACTCTGCATCAATGCAGCACAGTTTGACATGCCCATAAACCAGCAACTTAGCATCTAGGTTTCTTCAATATAAACAGTATAACTGCAATCTTTCAGCATTACTGTGTGATAAATGAATTGTGGCACTGACTATGCATGTACTTTGCATATATTTGAGTTCGGAATTAATTCTACCTTTCCATTATCAAATGATTTTCGGCAAACAGTTCCATCGGGCCAGTGTAACATAAGACTCTTGGCACCAGAAATATTTTATGTTGAAAACGGCACCACCTGACATTTGGCACAAGCGAGATCCTGAAGTTGACAGTGATTAATAACCGCACTGTGAACCATGACATCTCCGAACCGCCTCTGAACATGTTTTTATCTACTGACTAGACGAAAAATGCATTTTCAACTTTCACTAAATCAATTTGCTTACCTTTCCACAAAAATCGTGCACTAAAAGTCACAGTAATGTCGCCACTCCGTAATTCTTTGTTAGATCTCCATATTTTATAAACAAGCAAACAGCTTATCCCTAAAGCTGCAGTGATAGCCTCAGCAAAGCCGGCCTAATAATTGCAACAGCTCAAAAAGCTTTCGGTGACGGAGGGTGAAGCCTTTATGTCTCTATCAGAAAATTTTTCAGATAGAAAGGGGCTTTAAGAATTTGCTGTCTTCAGGCATAAATTAAGTCTGAGGACGCTTACTCTGGGATACAGCCTAGAGGGAGAAGTAGTCTAGCACTAAGTGCATGAGGAGCGTGAAAGGATAGAAAGATTTTTCTATTTCATCTTCTCATCCGGGCATGATTCTCTCAGTCTGATTTCTGACCCGTGCCTCCTCCTGGTGCCAAGAGTGAGATTTATGGTGATATACGAGCAGGAAAAAGACTAGCGAGGGTGCTAAGACGAGGCACGCTGGGTGCCGAGGAGGTGATGTGCCATCATGGGGCAGACAAGAAGAGAGGTGTACTTCGGGACTAATGGAAAGAGAGAGGGGAAAAATGAAGTCCACTTTAGCCGGAAGAGTGACTGATTTAGAGTTGGAAGATAGGTGCGGTTATATGTTATATTTGCCATTTAACCCCAAATATGTTGTTGCTAGGTTACAACCAAAACATAGCAGTGTCGATTGTGAGTGTCTGGAGCTCATTTGTACAGATCCCACTGCCAGACCCCATATCTCACTCACAGCCACCCACCCACACAAATGCATTTCACACAACGCAAAGCATCGCTTTGCACAAAGCCACACAAAAGCACAAAAAAAAAAAAAAAAAAAAACGTAGTGCTGTTGCTAAGGCATTCGTTTAGAAATTCCAGCACTCGCATTTCCCATCACTCATTACATTTCTATGCCATCTGTTACAGCACCTTAGATCCCTCCCCCCCACCCCCCCACCGATGGCAAAGCAACCATTCTCATCACAAGCATGCTAATGAATCTGTATCCTCACTCCCACCGGTACAGCAAACAGTCAAACGGATCCTCACTCAAAACAAGCATCATCAGCACAGGGATGAGACATTCTAAGACGAGACCCGTGTTCGTTAGCCGCACGGTGATTGACATAATTACACCCTAGAGTCAGAAAGATAGAGCGGGGTAATGCTATAATGCGCACCTGCCGCTGGTGATTCATGCGCACATTTAGCCTTTTGTCATTAGCTGCCTCATCAGCAGAAGGTGGATGCAAAGGTTGGGTGTTTTTTTTTTAATTGTTAGTTGCTCAACAGTACAGAGGCTGGAGCCTTTGTGTTCTAATTGTAAGCTCTAATTACAGTAAATGCTGTTTACAATAGCGACAAAGACACTCGGCGACTGTTTACGTTTAACATTTATGCTCCCACACCGGCTTAACACTGACAAGGACTAGAGCAGAGATTCCAAAACTTTTTTTGTCACCTAAATCCCTCTGACATAAAATATTTTCTTTAAGTACCCTTAAGATTTTAATATTAATATTTAATATTAATATTTCGATAACTGGCACGGTTCTCTGGTGTGGGTTAAAGGTCACATGGCACGCAGGTAAACAAAATATTTAATCTTTTTTAGTGTTTTATTTTGATTAATTTATTTTCATATGATTTATTTACATTATACGGCTGCCAGATTTGGTAAAAAAAAAAAAAATTATTGTGAATATTTTGTCATATATTGCATTTGCAATACTATATAGAATGAAAGTCTTTTTTTAAATTATAAAAAGTAAAGACAGAAAAGCATTACTATTGTAATAATACAATTGTATTAATTTATATACCGAATTGCTCAGAGAAACTGAAAACACCAGATCATGAGTTGACCATGTGTAAATGAACACAGTGCAGCACTTTACTATGAAAGAGGCAGTGCATCACACTAAATTGCAGCCTTTTGTGATTTAATAATCACACTAAGCCATATACCAATTTCAACTTTATTCCAATTAACTGTGCATTTATTTTTCATTTACATTTTTATGACATAATTCAGTATTAGCTTCTCATTAACTCACAATTCCCTGAGAAACCCTGGACTAGAGGGACAGGCAGACAAAGACCATAAATTTGACTTAAGAGAAACTTCAACAAGATGGAAAGAAGCTGAAAGAAGATGGAAAGAAGCTGAAAGGCTGGCAGTCAAACAAACAAGTCCATTTCTGATCCACAAACAGTCGCTCCCACATACTTGCAGTGTCCTTAAATGTACTTGCATTGAATTGTTCAGAGAAGTCTGACAGCTTGAATGAGAGCCGGAATACGGGAGCGAGGGGGGAATCCCTGTGGACACGCAGATGCATTATGTAAAGACACATTCAAACAGATGTTAGAAGTCTCATGAAAAAGCCAGATTGTCTGTAAACATTTTGAATATGTCTCCCCAACATCTGATCAAATCCAAAGTGAATAGGATATGTCAAGCATAGAACAGATCTTGGCGCAGTGTCAATATTTTAGCTCAAATGAGAATTCAGGGGTCCAGATTTCCCTCTACAAACACTATAGGCACATTATACACACGCCTACCATGCACAACAGCTCTGAAAGACAGCAGCAGCCAGCTCTCGTTTCTTATTCATGCATCCCTGGCTCCAGACTTGAGAGGGATTGAGTGATAAAGTACACTACAGTCTCTCCAGCTTGTACTGGATATAACAAGCTGCTCCCAGCTATTAACACTATTAAAAGGACGTCCAGATTGCCATTGACATTACACACTCTCTCACTCAATTTGGTGAGTGAATCACATCAACTGAATAGTTAACTGATGTTAAATTTCCATATTGTGCACATCTGTGCAATAATTGCTAGCATTTTTTACCAAACTATGGAAGTTGGCTGATGTATAATATGTTTTCCCCTAGTGTTCAACGCACCACTTAAAAGGGCTCTAATTAATGTTCCAACAGTTCTGATGATGGTGGGAAAAAAAACTTTTCCAAAGCGATCATCATCCCTCGTGATTCTTTTTTTTTTTCTCTCCATCACGCCATTCACACTTCTCTAGACTCGCACCCAAACCATTTTCATGCTAGGCACCACTCCAAGATAAGCATACCCATCAATCTTAAGTGCGGTAACGGCAAATTAGCTACAAACGTAAGTGAGGGAAATGCACAGAAAGCACCGTATGTCATACCATCAGTGTGTTGAGTAGAGTGTGCTGATCTAAACCTAATGATTGACATTTGAAAGCACTAAGTGTAATAACTGTAATAACTATTTGTGCCAAGCCAATCTTGTGCAAGACTGTGTCACATACATGTTGATCAGAAATGAAAACTGGACACTTCTAGTTCAGCAGCCAATGTATATCCACATCATTTATAGTGCTATTTTTTATTATATATATTTGTGTATGACAAACTTTTTATGTCATACTAATTCAAAAAATATTTAGTAAGGATGCACCAATATTAAAATTATGGCCAGTACTGGTGAGCTGATCACTTTAATGCAATGTCTGATAGCCAATACATTGGCAGATACGAAAAATCTATATTTAATTAGATAAATGAAAAATAAACCTTAAACCTAAAAGAAAACATTTTAAACACAACAAGTTAATTTTGAGATTTGAACTTGAGCACAGGATATTAATTAAGGAAAACAAATATAAAAATAAGTGAAATAAGCATGCACAATTAAACATCCAGTGTCAGCCAATATATCCAGTATCAACTGTAACAGATAAATCAACAGTATCAACAATATATTCCAATATATTCTGCATCCCTAACATTAAGCCATCAATACACACTTTACTCCTCCGACTAATGTTTGTCAACCGGCAATTAAAACATGCATGAATGCAATGCAATAAACCAGCCTGACTGCAATGATTGCAATTCATAAAGCAACAAAAAAACATATTTTTAAGAAAACAAATGCACACTTGGTACTGTTGTTTTCAAATGCATGTTAGATTTTATACATACATACAGTATATGTTTTAATATCTTCCTCTTGTTTGCACGCCACGTCGACTTTTGCAAACCAGTCCTCATTGTAATGCATACAGCATGCAAATCACAATACCTATTCGATCTTTGCTATTGAATTACCACACATTAGTCTGACTGTGCGCTCTGGAGGCTGCTCTTTCATATCGCAGCGCAAGGCTGCCAGTCGGATTTACCGGGGCTTTGTGTATTTGGGAATGTCGCCTGATTGCACCCTGTTTGCTCAAGGCCCTCCTGTGTGAGATAATGTCAGCAAAGGCTAATGAGCTGTGAGCAATGCACTCTCATTATAACACCAAATAAAAGGAGAAAGCTACGGCTATTAAAGGTGAAAGAGGTTAAACAGCACGTTCTGAAATTATGCTAATTTCCCATCTCCAGATTAAAAAGTCAGAGGGTGACAATAACCCTTCCAATTGGCTCATTAAACCCTGTGTCATCCAATCACAGTCAAAGGAAATGCTTGTGGCATCCTAACTGAGAGAGCGAGATGACACTAATGTGAGATGTGTGGGGAGGTCAGGAAGTTGTCACGCTCTGAGTCAATAGCAAAGCTGCGGGCAGCCACTCAAAGGGAACCCTTCACTTGAACTGGCATGACATTCTACCCATGATGCCATTATTGATCCATCACAGACATTTTTGGACAATGTAAGACTTGATGGCCAGAAAGAAAATGCAGGATGCAACCGTGTGTCATTTTCGTCGCCACACAACACTCAGGAATAGGATGCACGTGGGTTAAATCTGACCTCATCGTTTCTTCAGGGTAAATCATCTTGGCGCAAAATGTGCAGCGAGCCATCTTTGTTCTGTCACCTTGTGCTATTCAGCCTTCCGTCTGGCCCTCTTTCTCTCTCCGAGACACATTTAAGCATGCATCTGTTGTCAAATGCACCCCCCTAGCCTTGATATTTCAGCCCTGGATGGTGTTACAGCAAGTGATGAAGGCCAGCTCAGTCCATGGTTAATGCTTCAAATAAAAACCGTTGCTCGGTTTCGAATCAAGAAGCAGAGGCATTGCCACGAATACTAAGCTGGCCCCATCAAAACACACGCTAAAGCAACTAGGTCACGCGGCAGTCGAACGTAAAGATCAAACAAAGCTGAAAGTCACTCTAAAATAAAGACGACTTGGCATGTATTTTCAGATTTTAAAGAATTCAAGAGGGGTTTACAGCATTTACCAAACATGTCACATCACAGCAGCCAAAGAGCTGCGAGAGGCTGGTTTTGACAACTTAGTATGCAGTGCAGTCAGCCCATTTTACATTATTCATCTCTTTGGAGGATACGCCAAGGAGGCTCAAAATACCCAGTACCCTACATAACCCACTTATTGAGAGATGACGGGGAGAAGAGGTGCTCTTTCTGATTGTAAAGGCCAAAAAAAGGGTTACCCCTGGCACCCTTAGATCCTGAGCACATCTCTCAAACTACTTAAATACCTGCCTCAGGTTCTTACTTCATTGTAGCGAGACCTGATAACTCATCTCTAAAGCCCACACACTCCTGCATCGCCAACAGTCATGTCCTAATGTTTCCCTCTCGGTTGCCCGTGACTTCTTACTTTCAGTACAGACTCATTCTTTTTTCCCATTCACTGTCTAATCAGCTGCATGACATTCGTCCACTCTGCTAATCGGTCGCTTGCTCTGGGATCAATTTCATTAAATGCAGAAATTGCATTAATGCAGTGTAATGAAGTACTGCTGAGGAGATGCTTTGAATATAACCAACTCTCATACACTGATTACACCAGACTAGCACAACTCAGAAGATAGGTCTAATAACCCCATCTGAGGGCTGTATTGTAAATAATATAATGATATTTAAAATAACCGTGTAAGTAGCAAAACAATACAAATGCAAATGGGACAAAATAAAGCGTTTCAAGTTTAGAAATATCTTGAGTCCCCCCTCCCCTGCAGTGCTTTGGTCCATGGCCTGCTTTCTCCCTTTACCTCACCTACACACACAAGTCTGGTGGGAGGGAACAAAGTTCTTCAGTAGTTGTGGAACTCCACTAAGTAGGCTGTCAAGGCTATTTTATTCACTTTAAATATCGGATGAAGTGATTCTTTTCTTTTTAATATGCTGAGTCATTAATAAATTAGTCATGACAAAAAATGATGATAACTGATGCATTTTTCCATGAGTGTGCTATGTTAGCGATTATAACATTACCTGGCTTGTTCGGTAGCTTGTTTAATACCGTTGCTTGTTGCATAGTAAGTCATCCACTACAACTACTGTAACATGGTGATAAACCTATTTGTGAACTGATATTAGGCTAATATTGTAGATCTACTGTTGTGTTGGGTTTTGCTCAGTATGATGTTAAGTGGCAGATAAGTGGGCTCGCTGCATTTGAATATCTAAGTAAGAGACATCCTCTGTCCCAGACGAAACCTAAAATACTATGTGGAGGAAGCAAGACAATTGAATAATTAATAGGACGGCCTGGTGAACCTATGAACCTAACTCATTATTAAACATCTATCGCTTTGTGGCCAGATAAATTGACAGAGAAAAGAAAAATGGATCATTTTTCAGTGCACCAAAATGCCAAGTACAAAAAGTCCCCATATTAAGGCAGTTTGGTCTTAAATAAGGCAAAACATTGTTGTGTACCCCTTCAAAAATGGCTCTTGAGAAATTTTATGTTTATTGTCTCCCCAACTGTTAGATGAAATTTACACCCATGCATTTAGTGAATGGCTATGCTTTTCTTTTCTTTGTCATTTCATCTGAATATCAACATTTGCATGATTTATTCAGTCATTAATTTTGCGTCTCTGGAAAATAGTGATCTGTGACATTGTATACAATTGTATCAAGGTTTTTTGTGTGTATTTGTTAATGAGTGGTTTTTGTACACATTAATGTGTGAAAAGATAAAATTAGACCCTTGGGGTAAGATGATTATATATAGGCCTATATAATAAATTATAAATATATAAATTACTTTCATAACATTTCATATAACAAACAACACTACATGCTAGGCCTATATAATAAATTATAAATACATAAATGACTTTCATAACATTTCATATAACAAACAACACTACATGCTAGGCCTATATAATAAATTATAAATACATAAATGACTTTCATAACATTTCACATAACAAACAACACTACATGCTACAAAACTAAATTTTATACCCAGTACAATCACAAATACTCGCAATTTTGACAAAACCTTATTTATGTTAGCCAGCTAGATAGCAATACCATAGTTACAAATAAATAAATAAAAACATAAATAAAGTACTAGTGGGCCGTTACTCTAACACCTAAAGTCTCACTTTTTATCAACAGCCAGCTAGTACGTTTATGAGTTTTCCTATGACCTAACATAATAGCCTACTTTTTGTACTGACAATTACATTAATGCAGTAAATACATACTGACAAATGAAAATAAGAATCATAGCACTAAATATTGCCTATTACAGCACATGAACACATATCGTAACACTGCATAATACAATCGATTATTCAGCGATTATGAATCTTATGCAGTACGAAAATTATTGTCATATTTAAATTAGTAAGACAGGTTACTTACACTTTTCTTCTGTCTTCAGAGATTTGAAGGCACTCAAAGTTCATAGGCGGGTCTTCAGGTGGACAGTTTTGGCATTTTCAAAGCCGAAAATACATTGCGCTTGCGTACTGATTGCAGTAGGTCATATGTTTAAACCGCTAAGTTTACAAAACTAAATTTATAACCAAATAATTTAAATAAGAACCCGGACCAAATGTAAACAGACCAAATGGACCACTTATAACATGTTTCTGCAGTTGTTTTTGAAATATAACCCCTCCTTGTGAAAGATCTGTAATGTTACATATGACATTGGGCGTTTATGATACATTTTAATGTTACATATATGTTAGATTGGGCATTTATTTCTCACTAAAAAAAATACATTTTATCAGTTTTTTGCTAAATAAGAGTTTTTTTGCTTTTCCACAACATATATCAAAATACTTATACTTTTCTGGGAAGATAAAACAAAAACCTGTTTCAGAAGTAATACAGTTTTTGCATTTTATTTGCTTTGCCACAACATATTTCAAAACCACATAACTGTGACCATTACATTTTACAACAACTCTTTTGTAACATATCAAAATTCTACCTTTTCAGGTATATGGTTTAACCAGAAATTAATTTTTAGATTTTTTTTTTTCACAACTTTAAAATGTGCAGACTGAATAAAAATAAATAACTACCTCACACTGGAGGTCAACATGTTAAATATGCACGAAGATTTGTTAAAATATACTTTGAAATGAGCAGCAGAAAATACATAACACTAAAATAACTGAATCAGCTAAATTAATTGGGCAGCTCATTACCATTTTTCTTAATGTGACAAATAGGTCACATCAAAATTCCACCTACTGTTTTAAGGTTAACAGCCCGATGTGACATATATGTCACCACAATATCTTCGTAACTTATTTTATATCAGTTTTTTCAAGAAATATATTAAAATCAGGTTAAGTGTGATCTAGGATATGTTATTAAAACATTAGAATTGTTGCATGGGTTGAAACATCCCTTTAGTAACAAAAACAAGCATTTGTAAAAAATTGCTAACACTGCAACATGTGCGAACTACACAGGACACCATTTTGGAAATGTTGCTATGGCAACAAAAACTGCACACAGTGTCACATGACTGAACCTGGGTGTTCATTATATGTCATTTAGGGACTCCCTGAGTTGAAAGTGAGAGATAATATTTTAAAAAGACCTTTCCAGATAATCACCATTGTTTGTGACACCCGAGTCACCGTGGGCTCTTATGGGAACAAGTTCCGATATATTCCGAAATTGTTTAATATCTCAACCAATCTCTCTTTTTACAGCGACCAGCACACACTATTTTCTTCGTAATCACGCGAAACAAATCGTGTTCACGCGAGAGATCCGGCTTGTTAGCGCTAAGCCAAAAACTGTGATCTTTTCATTTAGCCATGTGACAGAATTAAAAGAGTAGTATGTTAGTTTAGAAGTTTAGACTCTTTCATATAGAATTATATAGAACTATTAAACAACAATATAATATCCTAATATAATGCATAATGTAAATGGCTCCTACGAGCCTACATTACATTCAATCCAAATATTTCTGACAGTTGTATAAAATGCAAAGAAATAGGTATCTTTTAATGTGTATCTTATTGTATTTTATGTTTTTGTTTGATTGCAGATGACTCAGTGTTTTGCAATATGTCTGTCTGACTTATTTATTTATTTTTTAGTTTGTTGTGATGTTCAAACAAATGCCAATAAATATATTTTGGGGGAAAAAAACATAGAATGCATAATGTTTAGGGTGACATATTTTTACCCTGATGATGCTAAAATATTCTCCCGCAAATGTAAATTATTTATTAAATGAGCAAATACTATTTCCTTAAAATGTATATCCTACAGAATTATGAATATTGCTATGCTGGTGTCACCATGGCCCTATGCATGGGGGACCCAAAAAAAAAGAAAGATTTTACCAAGCCTATTCAAAAGCACTGACTTCAAAAACCAGCTTGCCAAAAAAGTATGTTTTCTAGACATTTTTAAATAGAAGAGAATCTGGTATGATGAGCCAGTTTGCACTTAAATTGCTCTTTATGCATGGATAAATTGGACAGATGTAATACTAATATACATCATTATCTAGCACATCATTTATCCCATCAGCTGAAATTATAAGAAATCATCTTTAACATAGTGCCATACAAATATGACCCAGCAAAAAAAAAAAAAAAAAAACAGTTCAGTTCCAGTGAACCTTTGGTTCACCCTGCATGGTTCAAAGAATAGGCTGTAGGTCTGAATTGAAATTACAGAGGTTAACTTATTTTTTTTTCCTGAAATCATGACCCATTTAAACGTAATAAAAGCTTTTAGAATCCATAACAGCTTCTCAACTATGCTATTTTTTCACCATAGTTAAATTAACTTATGACCCTAATTGATTTTAAATGTCTTCTATTTTTTATTATGCCTGTGTAAAGCTCTCTGAATTACCACTGTGTATGTAATTAAACTCGCATTGCCCAGAGTATCATGTTCCTCTATCTGTATGTGTGCCGTAGGTTCGGTCCTTTCTTAGACTGAGAATGGCAAGACCAATGAAAACACTGAAAGCTACTCTGACAATAAATGTTTTTGACTTGCACTCAGGCCTGTAGTGGGTTTCCATGGTGATGCTCTCACCTCTCTCCCGCTGTCACAGTAAGGCTGCAGAAACAGAAGTCATTGACATGTTTTGCATAGTTACAGCTCGCAGGAACACAAGCCGCCAGTATCCGGCTAAATAGAAACGGATGAGCAGAGAGGGCATAAACCGAGTGGTTTCAGCTCAAGACTAATTTAACCTCAGACATCATGCTTCAACTCCCACTCCCTGAACTTTTGCTTCTCTCTCTCCTGATCGCACACAAAGAAGGGGCGTGTTTAGGAGGATTCATCGCTCCGTTGGACACCAGCTACCTCTGTAACTGAATCGTGACTGTAGGAGTGAAATGGAGTCCGTCGGAGTTTGCATACTGTGCGAAAAAAACATACCGAGTTTACTGTAAAATCACACTTGGGTCGTGGCAACTCCCACATAGCACTGACTGGCTCCCTACTAAGAGGCAACGTTATTCCCTAAGCGAAGGGCCCCTCAGACGGAAAGACTGAGCTGAACGACATCGAGCTGCACAGGAGAGGGTCCCTGCATGAAAGAGCCGCCTTTGGCCAAAACATCTACTGACAGAAACGTCTGCGACTCTGACATTTGCGAGTGAAGAAGCTCCGAGTAAAACCTATTGACATGCATGCTGAACCCCTGTGGTCCGCTGTTGTCTTACAGCAGTTGGCAGGTACAGACGAGTGTTTGCAGACAAAGTCGACACCCGCTTTTCCTTTTCATTATTTATTTCATTTCAAGTGCCAATCAGCCACTGGTGTATTGGCAGGTGGCAGGAGTCAGCAGGGGGAGGCTGGGAAGCTCTGTGTGGTGCTTGGATGCTGGATGCATCACACAGGGATGGAAACTCAGGAGGGGTGAAAAGGGACAATTACAAATTTGGGGGGATGACTCACTGGGAGTAATAAATTGTGAAAAATATGCTTCAAGTTCACATTTCAATTCATATCTACACATTTTAATGATGATAAAGTTGTTGTTTCGCTATTCACTTGTTTGTTTTCACACATGAGGACAAAAAAATAAATAAATAAGCAAAGACTTTGGAAAGTCTTTGAAATATTTAATGAATTAATACATTAGCTATTATTAATAATCATCAAGTTGTTCCAAACCTGTATGAATTTCTTTCTACTGCTGAACACAAAAGATTTTTTTGAAGAATGTTGGAACCCTTTGACTTTCATAGATTTGTTTTTTTGTTTTTTTGTTTTTTTGCTATGGAAGTCAAAAGGGGACAAGCAGCTGTTTGTGACCAACATTCTACAATTTTTTAAATATATGTTCAACAGAAGAAAGAAATTTCGTACAAGTGACAGAATTTTCATCTGTCCCTTTAACAGTGAGTTATAGTTTTGCTTTTTAATGCAGTTTATACAACTGCAATACAACTTAATGTATTTACACTGCTGGTTAAAAGTCTCTTATGCTTACCATGGCTGCATGTATTTAATAAAAAATGCAGTAAAAAAACAGTAATATTGTGAAATATTATTAAAATTTAAAATAACAGATTTTTATTTTAATGTATTTTAAAATTTATTCCGGTGAAAGCTGAATTTTCAGCAGTCATTACTCCAGATCCTTTCGAAATAATATGCTGATTTGGTGTTTATATTTTTATTTAGGAAAGATGCATTAAATTAATCTAAAGTGACTGTAAAGACTTTTATAATGTTCCAAAAAAATTATTTTTCTGTTAACTGAACATTCTACTCGTCAAAGACTTCTGAAAAAGAATCAGTTTCCACCAAGATACTAAGCAGCAGAAACTGTTTATGAACTCTTCTCATTATTATCTAAATAGATAATAATAAGAACCATTATTAATAATTGATCACCAATAATAATTAATAACACCAAACCAGCGGTTATTTGAAATTGTAATATTTCACAATATTTCTTGTTTTTATTATATTTTTGACCAAATAATTTCACCCCTGGTGAGCGTAAGAGACTTCATTCAAAAACATTACTTATTCCAAACTTTTGGCCAATAGTGTATATCAACAAAATCTGAAGCAGAATCCGTGTCCATGCGCTGCTGTAGTCAGTCACACGATTGCCAGGCACACCATTACACGCCTTTGTAGGCAAACACACACAGGCCGAGCGTGTTGTGCATTTTATTTTTTGATTCCTTGAGCTGCTGAAATATTCACTTTTGAAGTCAGTCGAGGACACAAGTGTGATATAACCTTAAAATTTTCACACGCTCTGAAAATTTGAGTCCACAGCATGTCAACAGAAATGACCAGGGCCTGCTGTGAAATCCCTGTATTTGCACTCGCTCAAGATGGACACATAAAAGACCCACAACAGAAATGAGTGCATCAGCAGCTACTCCTGCGAAATCCCTCTCTTTCTCCATTTGGTGGCGTTTACAGCCTCATGAAATCGACGGTCGCAGTTGTCGAGTCAGGTAACAAGCCGCAATACGAAGCCACCCCTCAATGCTCTGGAAGGCAGAGTAAGGACAAAGACAGATCTACTTTCACTTGCCCTTGCACGTCACATTATATGTTAAATCATGTCAGAGGTAATTAGCCATGTAGGAGGAATACAAATCAGAGTATTAAGGGTACCTGGGGTGGGCACAACAATCAGTCGAGTGTAGTATTCTAACTTCGATTTAAAACAAACTTGAATAAACATTGTACCTCAGTGGGCGCTGTCACTTCCAACTTTCAACTTAATTACTGCAGGAACATAAGCAGCAACATTGTTAGAGTAACACAAACTTATTAATAGAAAACGACTACCAGTCAGTCTTGAAACAAGTTGTTATTAATGGTGCCGGTTCTCCAAGGGATTTCAGATTTCCCCTTTCTTGTTCTTGCAGCCTGGAGCAGAATAACTTGTAGAGGATAAGGAGGCAATTAAAACATGCAGTGTCAATCAACAGTTGTTCTAGAAAGTGGGGCAGAAATGTCAGTGATAAATAATTAGAATGTTGCCAAAAAATCTTCACAGACTCTCTCTGTCAGCAGCAGTTTGCATTACATACATGTGTGTCACTTTCCAAGAAAACAAGGGCAACGCCATCCAGTGGCACTCATGGCTATGTAGAGCTCGTGAAGCCTGGGGATGTCTCTTAATGGTGCACTATCCCAGTTTAGCTAGACCCAGTCTAGATTGCACACAGCACATTTTTCAATGGCCCACTGAGCAAAATACTTATGTTAGGATGGATGTTTACTGACCTTTGCGGTGCCTTTAACTCCTCTTAAAGCTGGTTTAAAAACTCAGGGCTTGTGCCACTCCAGCTGTAACTTAATCCTGGATTTTGTCCTGAACGAAAGCACAAGCAATGAAACTAGACAGAGAAATCACATTTTCACAGACGCCTCAGACTGTATGACCTGCTCACAAACTGCCCTAAAAAAAATAAATCAATCAATAAAAAAGAGAGAGAAAGAAAAAAGTATCATGGTATTACTGTATTTTTTTGTAATCCTATGTTTTGGACATGCACCTTAATATTCTTTATCAAGCACCTCAGAATATAGTGTAAATAACATTTTATACTATATGGATATAATAGTTAAGTGCTATTTGATACTATTACTGCATTATAGTACCACCATCTTAATCAGTATTATCTATATAGCATGTAAAAACACCACAACCACTGAAGAAATTAATGCAACTGTGAAAACTATTAATACACGTTTTAGTTATTTTCTACATATAGTTTTCTGTTTTTCTAATATACCTCTGTTATCAAAATTCCACTGAAATACACTGACTAACCTTCTGAGCACTGACTAATGACTACGTGCTTCAAATGTGGAATAAATCTGGCCATCTTCAGAATGGTGCACAGACAGCAAATGTCTTTGCAGAGTTCAGTTTGTTACATCATACGTGATATATGACAAACTGTACAACACTGCCATCTACTGGCAAGCTGTTTAAACATCCCAACATTGTGTAAGAATATATTTATTTGAATTTGCATTTATTTATTTACATATTTATCTGAATATACTGGGTTGTATTCATTCTACAGCAGTAAGATCATTTCATAGACTTACACCTATTTACCTATTTGAATTAGTTCAGTTGTATCTTTATTTTTTGTCCACACTCAATGTTGTGTTGAGTACCACTAGAGGGAGCGCGACTCCTATTTCCTGTGTGAAACGTTGGAATTTGAATCAAACTGTGATTGTGGGTAGTACTGCAGTTAATTAGCTCTGATAAATAAGCAGAAACACAAATATATTTCTGCACATTTTCAGTTTCTGGCACTAGTATATGCCATCTTCCATTAGTTTTGTATCAGCTGTTTCTTCAATAAAAAAAGACTGCAATCAAATTAAGCTTATTCATTTGCACAGGCACATTGTGTTGCAAATTCAAACAAATTGAAACTTCATATTTAAATTGTTTATTAATCATATTAGATCTGTTCTACTGTCATGAATCCCAGAATCTGAATTTGAGATGAAATTGTTAGGAGATTAAAGTTGCACTCTCAGAAAGAAAAAGGCACAAAACTGTGACTGTCACTGTTAAAAGATACTAATATGTACAGTTTATGTATTAATATGTACTTTTAAAGTAGTAATATGTCCCTTAAATGTGCTAATACATACCATTTGGGCCGTAAATAAGGTGCAAAGATGAACATTTTTTTCTATGTAATAAAGATTGCCAATACTTAAGCACTGTGAAATCTATTGGAACATATTGGGGAAAAAATCCAGACACTACTTAGATCAGGACATCCTATCAAATTGATCAAGCAGACAAGAGGGAAATTGTCAAAAAAAAAAAAAAAAAAGAGCAGCAGGCCAAAACGAGTGGGAGAATCTGTCCAGAAATCAACAACCTCATCAGCACTTCACTTACTCACCCACTTAAAGAGAGTGAATTGAAGGAAGCCACTTGAGAGAAATGTCAGTAGTGCCTGGACTTTGTAAATGAGACGTGTAGTTCTTTCATTTTGGTCAGTGTTCAATTTGTTCAATACTCTTGAATAAAATGTGTTGATTGTTATTAAACAAGAATAATCCTTTGAGTGTTTTTTGAGCAGGAACTTTGTCTGATGAAGTCCTGACTGGTCGAAACATTGCACTGTTTGGTAAATACATTTTGGAGCTGTAATTTCAGTGTGCGGACATATACATTAACAGAAACAAAATGCAAAAAATAACTCAAAAGAGGTTATACTTTCTGAACAACACTGTAGCTCCTTCTCTGGTCTTTCTCAGTCAGTTTTGATCAACCGTTTGCTCTGAATCAAACCCGCCACAGTGATCTCTGCAGTTTCCAAAGGCCTTCAGTGGAAGTCTATTAGCTGGCAGGCTGAAACTGAGGCAATTTTCTTTTCTTTGATCAAGTAATCAAAAGGAACCATCAAAGTTGGCAATTACTGTTCCTCAAACGTGACTTAATTACATCCTATAGCTGTTCAAAGACAAATGTTCGTACAGAACACATTTGCCATTCGAAGGAGAAAATGAATGCAGTTTCTTTTCTCTACTAATTAATACATTATAATGGGGATCAACCATGTAATGGCATCTACACAGACCGGATGTGCTTACACACCAATATAGCTTTTGCAACGAGCAATCAATTAGCTGTACGGATGACATGGATCAAATTACTCTCAATCGTTTGCCCCAGAATATTGCTTACCCTCATACTGTGTGTGTGTGTGTGTGTGTGTGTTTCTAAGTGTGATGAATGAGAGCCATTCTTAAGAATTATTCTGGGGGTTGAGTTTTACAGCTATCCCTATTCTTACCCTCTCAAACCAATGAGGGTTAAGATTTGTGGGGTAGAAACAACAAACCTCTCCCCCTCTGAATGACTGAAAAGGCCACATAGAATATACAGACTTCCTGCCACAAATCTCTCATTGATTTTCCTTTTAACACTAGCTAAATGGAGATGCACTGCAGCACTCTGTTTGATGAGACTGCTTTTATATGTGAATACACATATGGACAAAAGCATATGCACAGCGCATATACAAACAAACATGCCCTCTGCCATCCACACATCTAAATTACTACATTCAGTGATCAATCTACACATAAAGTGTTTTTACTTAGCGTCAAAACTAATGTATAAATGTATATATAACCCATGCTCTTCACATGAAATCACACATTGAAATCTTAATAAGCACCTTGACATAGAGACCTTATGCTATGCTTACATTACAAAATGATTCTTCTATTACAGTAATCTAACTCTCATATAAACTCACTTGACTTTTTTTTTTTTGTTCCTAGAATGTTTTTGGTAGGTTTGTCTATAAAAAATAAAACCTAAAAATAAACATTGGGGAATGTTGTGCATAACCTTCCAGTAATGTTCTGAAAACTTTAGTTTATGGTTTTAAAAAATAAATCCTTAAAAGAACATTCCTAGTAAAATTTATATAAAAAAAAAAATACAAAAAAAAAATTGTAAATAAAACAAAGATTATTGGAGTATATTTTACAAGAAAATAAATTTCAGTCTTTCTACTTTCAAATTTCATGTTGCCATTTCTTTGTAATTTTTTTATTTTTTATTTTTATTTATTTATTTTTTTTAATTTCTGAGTGAAACTTTCTACACCAAATTTATCTCAGTGTGGAACATTAGGAACATGTATTTACAAAGCTGGGCTGTAGCATTTACCAATACATAATTCGTAATTCTCTCAAGTTCTTACAAGTTTGCCAATGTAATAGTTACACAGATTAATGGAATGGAATGTAAAAAAACCATCAATTAGAGTCAGCAAAATCCATTCAGGAAATGTTTTAGCTACATGTTTTCTGTCTCTCGGATGGATTTATCGTCAGCTCTCAAACAAAGTTAATTGTCTGCAAAAGCACAGCCGGATCAATGGTGCATCATTTGTGTGATGCTGTTATTCACATTATCCATCGGTATCCGGCAATGTCTTTGATTAACTGACAATAAATCCAACAGACCTCATTTCCTAGATGGTTAGTCTTTCGTACACAACCTAAAGGTGAGTATTGATCATGTATTGAGTTTCTAATCAAGTTCAGTTTGCCTATGCAATCTTATTAGTCTGACTGGTTTATCATGTCAAGCAATTGCTAGCTAATGATTTTGGTTTTGTGTAATTAATTCTTCGTGTTGCTGAAAAATTCATTTAAGAGAAGACAATGACCTTGGTTTGATTTCAGTGCAATGAAGCTTGTTAACAAGTGAAGAGCAATCAGTACACAATATACACAAAGGAAACATGATTGGATCAACATTTATTGATCAATCAGAGAAAAAAATAAAAAATAAATAAAAAATTAAAGTCACACGGGGGCACAAGACACTGCATGAAGATGCAATGGCAACATGGCAGATCTAGTATGTATAGGAATGTATATGCTTTGTTTTAGTGTTTATTGATACATTACATGTTACCTGATTTGGTTATTTGGTCCATTTTGAGACATTTTATACATAGGTATACATTAAAACAAAGAAGATTCTTGTTCTTATTTACTCTATATGCAACTGATAACCAGTGAAAATGTATTCATGCATATAGGCTACTTCTACTGCATTGATTTGAAAGGAAAACTGTCATACTATTCTTCAGTAAACAGGTGGCGCTCATGCTCTGAATTCCTCCATACAACCAAGTAAGCAATAAAACTTCATAAAAGTATTTTTTTTTTTTTTTTTTTTTTGAATCATACGTGAAGCTTAAATGAAGAAAATCGGAGAGTTATGTAGCCTAAATGTGATTGCTTCATTAGCCTATGGAAAAGTAAGCTGTTACTTGCTCTTATATGTAGTGGGCAAAAACTGAGGAGGTTAAAAAAGCTGGCACTCTTGAAAGTGCGTATTCTTTTACACACAAATATGTATTCAACAGCATTTACAGACAACATTTTCAGTAACTGCAAAACTTAGATTACAAGTTAGGAATGGTTAGAGTGTGCTGATCAGACGCATTCACCAGACGTAACAACAACTAGTAGCCTATATAATCGGTGTCTGTATCAGAGGGTATCACGTTATTATAGATTTACACATTAAAAAAACTCTCACAAAATGTTTAGTATTTCGTTTACAGCGTCATATAAGAAAGTCAATAGAAATTATTTAAAAAAAAACGTCGACAGTGAAAAATTCGCACAGTGTGTCAGATATGGATCGCAAAGTGGATTGCATTTATGCTTGGACAGTCTTTGGAAAATTCTTATTAAGTAAAGTGCTTAATGGTGCCTAATCAGCGAATATTCACTGTCCAACTGAGCCAAAAGGACCGACCTTCTCCAGAGATCCAAGCACATGCGCAGTATCTTCACACTTAGTGCGCGTACTTCGACCTTACATGCATATTGTCGGTCAGCTGAGCGCGCAACAGCACATGTTGACAGTTGATGTGGACTGACATGAACTTTAAATAATTTTGGAATGTTCATTTAAGTTCATATACATTTTTAAGTCAAACCGATGTTTTGAACGACTGCTGCAGATATGATAAAGAAGATATCAAAAGGTTAAATATAACACAATGTCGCGATATTAGTGGGGGTTTTTTTTTTTTTCTTTTTTTCGTAATACCGGTACTCTCAGTATTGGTTTTTACTCTGTTCTCGTGGGGTGTGTCCATCAGAGCAGCACTGAGCGCTTGTTGGAGTCTGGATGTGTATATGATGTCTGATCACTTGTTCCTCACCAGTGCGCAGCTGGCGCGCAATGGATTTATTGTGGAAATTGTTCTATATCGTATTTAACCAGTTTCTCTGCTTTCTGAATGGATCTGAATAAAGCGACGATGATATTCGCAACTTTTTGGATAATGTTGCCAGTCCTTGGTAAGTTCAGATGAATGTGTTCCAGTGTTTGTTTGCGCGTTACATCTGTAACAACTAACCAACAATAGACAAATACCTTAATTCAGAAACACACAGCCTATGTTTTTTATTTTATGATTATGATGATTGTTAATATGATTATTATTAATTCTAAATCCTAATCATCATTTGAGACATTTTATAAATAGCAGGAATTAATAATAAAAACATTTTTAAGTGTCTTTTATCATATAAGTTGTCTCTATTTGTTTGAATTGGGTCCACTAAAGTAACTAGGTAAGTGCTATTTCCTTAATTATGAACATCGTGGTAACAATGTGCCAGACATTCTGTTATATTCACATCTGTACCTTTGTTTTGTTTTTTCCTGCACAGATTTAATGCACTTCTCAAAGGCAGATGCGATCTCACAGTCTCGGTCGGTTCGGCTGGACTGCGTTAGGGCTCATGAACAGTGTTTGGCGAAGTACGGCTGCAGCACTAAGTACCGTACCATGAGACAGTGTGTGGCCGGGAGAGCCGGTAACTTCAGCATGCTGGCTGAACCCGAGGCGCAGGACGAGTGCCGGAACGCCATAGAGTCCATGAAGCAAAGTCCTCTGTACGACTGCAAGTGCAGGAGAGGAATGAAGAAAGAGAAAAACTGTCTGCGTATCTTCTGGAGTATATACCAAAGTTTACAGGGTGAGCAGATCCAGGATGAACAGAATTCAATATGAGAAATGATCATGCTTTGTAGACCACTTAAAGTTTTAGAAATGCAGTATAAATAATCCAGATCTTTTATAACCATACTTTTAATAAGGACAGGTTCAAAAGTGCAGGTTCATGTAAACAGTTTGGGTTCTTACTTGCTAAATTACTATTTCTACTACACTATCTTACTGGTTCTTTGCTGGTGTTTATCTTCCAGCCAATGATTTGCTAGAGGACTCACCATATGAGCCAGTAAACAGCCGTTTGTCTGATATTTTTCGTCTGGCTCCAATAATATCAGGTAAGTCTGATGATAATTTATCTCCACCTCACACTTATTTTCCAGTTTTTGTTTTGTCTCTATGCCTAATGTGCGTAATATTTCTTAGGTATATGTGTATGTCCTTTTTCCCTGCCTCGTTCTTGAGATATGCTCATTTGGCTATGGATAAAAGTGTCTGCAGAATGAATTAATTTAAATTTAAATGTCTGGTGGTTTATGAATGGCCCGCCTGCATCAGTCATTTATGAAAGCGTGCTTTGTAATGGATGTTAGAGATCTGAGTGAAGAGGTTTCAGTGATGTCCTTGGAAAAAAGTAAATGTCTAATGCATTCCTATAGAGGACTACCAGAACAAGTGCTGTTTGTTGACGAAGGTTTAGTCTTGTCCTGTAGATAGCGCTGTTCCTCCCCTGTTCAGCTACTGTGAGGTCTGCTGGTGTTGAAGATAACACTGACTGAATCTCTCAATCTAAGCTGTGCTTGACTGTAGAAGTTCTGCAGTAAATCTCCATGGTGACAGACATGCAGTAGCTCTGTTCCAAAATCTAGTGAGTTGCCTCGCTGCCAACTGCCTACACGGGCAGCATTCTAACCACCATAGAAACTCATAAGTGACCGATTTGGAACACTCTACATAGAGTGTTCCACTCCGTGTGGTACACGAATAGCACTCCACAACCAATTAGCGACTCAACTAGCAATTGATTTCAGTAGCGTTTGACATCATGTTGCCACGTTAACAACACAATACTATACACTGTAAGATTTTTGAAAGTTGTAAATAAAACAAAGATTATTATCAGATGTTTTACAATAAAATACTATTTCAGGCTTTCTACTTTAAAATTTCACATTTAACTTAATATTCTGCTAAAAACCTGTGATGCCGCTCACTAGGTTTTGGCATATAACAAGTGTCTGTGGTTTTGTTTGCATTAGGTTTAGATTAATTATGAATATACTAGGTCCATAAGGAACATGTGGGCATTACATGAAAGTACATGCAAGACACCCTCCCCTTACGTTCCCTCTTGGTCCACTTCAAATCAATAAAGCTGTAGAAGAGACACAGCGTCTGAGATTGCAGCCTTGTTCTTTCTTGAAGCGTTAATCAATATGGTCAAGGATGCAGAAAGTACAAAAAAGCTTAAATATACCAGTTTAAACAGCTGTTAATTCTTTAATCATCAGTCTGGTGCTATTAAAGCATTATTATGAAATGAACATCACAGGCTTGCATTTGTTTTGCTGTGCTTCTGTGCATGTGTGTAACAGCAGGCTACAGGTGTTGTACATCATCACCAGGAAGAGAGAGACATTAATTTAAATTATTTTCATATTTGGAAGCAACGCAATTGAATATTAATCTCACAGCGAGCCTCTTTACTTATTCCATGCATATCTAGAGCAAAAAATAGAGGAAAAAAGGTGCAACGGTTTTGGCATGTTTCAGCAACCCCTAGTAATAATTCACAGCTGGGCTATACAGGAGAGAGCAAGAAGTTTATGGCCGCTGCCAGTGCAGCTTCAATAAAAACTGATTTGGATGAGAGACCCAGAGCCTCTGTGCCAGATCTCCACATGGGCCAGATGGAGAGACATTCCCGTTCTTGAGGTGGTGCAGTGTCAGGTTATACAGGTCTGAAGAAATTGTTGAAAACACTTTATATCAAAATGATGAACTGCATCAACCATGACTAGCAGCAAACCCACTCTTTAACACAATAGTTTGGAGAGAGAGATAGGAAGTAACTTGAGCAGTGCCTAATATGCCAAAAAAAACTTTGCTTGGTTAGTGTTCATTGTGTGTCCTGTCCATAAAGTGCTTTTATATTTACTGTCATGAACCACTGAATCAGCCCACACATAGGACCCCAATAATAACTGACCCTAATCTCTTATTCTCTGTGGGACATCTCTATAGAACACCCTGTGTAAGTGTTTTCAGGCTTTTCACAGCAGAAATTGATACTCAAGTCTGAGGCTCATTCACACAGTGCCAACAAGCACCAAATTCCAGTGGTTGTTACAGTAGGTATTGTTGGATCTGTGTATTAACCCTGTTGGTGGTTGTTGGGCTTTGTGAGCAAGACAGTTATATTTATAGACTATAAATTGATCAGTCAACTTCAGTCAGTAAACTCAGACCTGACTTGGACTAATTAAAAAACTGACTTTAGACTTGTCTTGGAAAGTGATTATATATACATTTAGTCATATAGCAGATGTTTTTATTCAAAGTGTCTTACAAATGAGAAATGTCACAAGCAATTTGTGATAACTATCATTTATATATATATATATTTTTTTTTAATTAAACTAAAATCTATAAACTATGGGCTATTGAAAATTTAACTTTGACAAAATTGACTTAGACCAGTTGGCATTTATACTGTGATATATAGAATTATGTGTATGAACCTGAAGAGAAACATAAAACTATGACTGTCAATAGAGTAAAATAACTGTGATTAATTTCTGACCATCCTTTAGAAAGCAAAATTATTAACTTATTTCTTTACAATATAAGTTGTTAATAAAACAAAGATTATAGAGAATGATTTACATGAAAATACTATTTCAGACTTTAAAAATGTAATGTTTAATTCAGTTTATTACTTGTTTCTTTGTAATTGTTGTTGAAATTTATTTGCAATTTCTGAATGAAAATTAGTTTCTACGCCAAATTTGTTTTAGTATTTTTTTATGAACTTCGCAGTTTGAAAACGTATGCTTTAGAAGACACTTTAATCTAAAGTGCCTTACAAATAAGGATCACAAGTAATTTTTAGTTTTTAATTCTAAACTCTATAAACCATAAACTATAATGGATTTGAAACATAACTTAGACTTGTGACAAATGACTTGACGTAGGGCCGTCTTTTGGCGTTAAAATTGTACTGTTAGGATTTACTAAAGACGCGCAGTGAAGAATTAACGCTGAAAAGGCATGGACACAGTTATTTTTGCGCCTGACTTAATTGAAAATGCATTTGTAGGAGCTTCCCTTTCAGATGCAAAATTTATAGGAGGAGAGTATTAAAATGAATCACGCAACACGATTTACTAACGTTTGCGCTCGTCAAATTACTGGTATTTGTGCCATTATTTAACGCCCAAAAAAGCATGTCTTAAAGCAGGCGGTAATTTGCGCTGCTCTTGGTAGATTGTGCTGGTCATTATGGAAATGATCTGGCTGCGTCTGTGTTCTTTAATGTGCGAATTGTCAGTAAATCACACACAGAATTTTCCCCTCCCATCTGCGCTTTTATGGAATTGCACTCTAATGCTAATTTGCCCTGTTTTGTAAATCTGGCCCTTTGTCTGTGATAAACTTGAGCCTCTATGGCAGAGACTTGTGAAGTTGTCTGGTGCACAGCATTGTAACACAGAACTGAATATCCTTGAGGGAAACATGAGGCCAAGCAAAGAGACGAAACATAGACAACAGGGTATCAGCTTTCTCGAACTCATAGTCCTGACTAGAAATGCCCGCTCATCAAATTGTAGCTGTCCCGGGCTATAATGCAAAAATGCCAGTGTTTCAGTAAATGTGTTCAGGTTACACTTCCTGTCAGAAACATAACTGAGATCAATATGAATGGCCACAATAAGCAGCTAATAATTGCTGAGCAAGACAATTCACCCTCCAACTTTGCATTTTAAACTTTAACAAACTTACTATTCTCCATAAAGGTGGATCATTGAAGTAATAGCAGTCAAAACAGATCAAATAATCACACACGTTTTACGTCATGTTTATGAGAAGCTGGGTTACGGACTTGATGCCTGTTAGATGACTCAGTTTAATGGGTATTGTTGGAACTGCAGAATCTTTGTTCAGGATGTGTCTGTTTGCAATCTGTTGTACATGTACTTTCTATCCTCATTATTTGATGGCACACCCTCCAGCTCTACGTAGCTTTGTGGGTTTGGGGCTTTAGTAGCAGATCCCCTTCAGCCATGGGATCACAAGAAAAAGGGAGGGGGAAAAATCAACCATGTGAAAGAGAAAAGACATGCCCTGTTTAGTGAGAAGTAGCCAAAAGGGTTGGGCAGAATTGAATTGTATTGAATTGTACAATGGTTGCCAGTAGGCAGGCAACTTAGGGATGGTTATAAAGCTTATTAGGTTTTCCAGTTAAAGGGATTGTTTACCCAAAAATGAACACTCTGTCATCATTTACTCACCTTTATGTCATTTCAAACCTGTATGACTTTCTGAGGAACATTGTTTTTGTGCATTCAACAAAACAATAAGGTTTGGAACAACATGAGTAAATGATGATAGAATTGTCATTTTTGGGTGAACTATTCCTTTATGTACACTAGGGTTTTATATGTCTAAAACATTAATGGCCATACTGTAGGTCGTATGGTACTTTATTTGTCTTTCAGTGCTATGGCAAAAGAAACATGTTTATTGTGCCATTAATCATGAGATATTCAGACCAAATAACCACTGGAATATATTCGCCTGGCAGTGTTTGAATTAAAACGGTCCTTTCCATAAATCAATAAAGAAGCAGTCATGAGAGACAAAGAATGATCATACTGTCACTGTAGAGCGAGAGTTGTGCCACCTGATCAGCGAAGCGCTGGAGCAATGAAGACAAAGAGAACAGCAGCCATTGCTGTATTTATAAATGGAAAATGAAAGGGATAGTTCACTCAAAAATGAAAATGCATTTACTCACCCTCATGTCTTTCCAAACTTGTATGACTTTTTCTTCTGTGGAACATTTTGTGTGTTTTGAAATATCTACTTTTGTCTGGACCCTACTTGTATGAAAAACAAAATTTAAAACATTTTTCAAAATATCTTTGTGTTCCACAAAAAAAAAAGAAAGTCACACAAGTTCAAAACAACATGAGGGTAAATGCTGACAAAATTGAGCTGCTTAAATTTTTTGTGAAAAACCCATAATTCTTTAATGATCATGATTCTTTCTTTTGCTAATATTTACTGTCATTTGAGATCAGTTTAATGCATCCTTGCTGAATAAAATTCATTATTAATTAAAAAAAAATCTTACTGGCCCCAAACTTTTGAACTGTAGTGTATTTATGTGTGTGTAATTGCTGCCATAGTTGTCTACAAAAGTGCAAACGTATCATTGGTTTAGGTCAAACAAATCTAATATATGGAAATGAAGTACACATCCCTGGCTGTTTCTGATGCCCTTACAACTGCAGTGCAGCATCTCACAGGAAAGAGAAATGGAAATATAGTTGTGTCCATTTTCTCTCACACTTAGAACTGCGGTTGCCCTGGCCATCTGAATTATTCACACCCTCAGGCTGGTCTAGAATGTAGTAACAAGTCCCGTGTGGCCCTGTCTTCTAAGAGAACTGAGCTGCATTGAGAGCAGAGAGACCACGTTCTCTTCTCATGCAAGATGGTCTGCTTCCTTTCATGAGTTGCATAAATTTGGTTGTATTCAGTCACGCCACTCATCCAGAGAAATAATTTGACTGAATGTGAAACAGACAGAGAGTCTATTGAAAGAAGTAATGGGGTAATTATGAAGGAATCTGATGGATACTAAATTAAAATCCTTTTCAATGTTATTACATATATTTTTAAAAACGCCTGGCTAATTTATTTCTGCATGTTTTACTTGTGATCCATAATTTCATTGTCTCCATAATGACAGTAAATCCAATCATTGTTTTAAAATTCATCAGGTTGAAATTCATATGAATAATGTTCATTTGAATTGCCATAGTCTGTTTTAAGAAAATCAATTCAAACCTTCACTGGTATTGGCACGAATGGCAAAAAGCCTATAAGAGAGGAAGAGGTTATTAAATATGAAAAAATGGCCCTGTCAGCAGTTATTGTTTGGAAGTGCAATTTGATTTCCAATCTCATTTCACATCATTGACATGGATGCCAGGGCTGTACGGTTCATGAATCCCAACCAGCTGCCACGCAAGGAAAAGACAAACAGAAAGAACGTTTCGTGTTTGTATAGAAATAGACTATTTTCCACATTAGATAATAAAACTGCTATGAGATGAGCATGTAAACACTGAGAAACACACAAATCAAATGTCCTAAATCCCCTTCATCTCACGCTATGAGAAATATGTTGGCCTTGTCAGAAAACACGTAAACAGCTTGATGATTGCTGGAGGCAAAAATGACATTTAAAGCTTGTGCATGCTGCGTTGTGTACAGCTCATAAGCATCGGTAATTACAAATGTTTGGATGATTGATTACAAATCATTCAGCGTCAATAACTCTGTCAAGTGTGACACAAAGGAGGAAAATTCATAGAAAAAGCCCAAAATTCAAAACACTGTGGTGCAACATAAAAGGAATGCATAAAAAAAAAGATTTGTTTGATTCAAGCAATTTTCATATCCACTCTAATTCCAATTCCAAGTTTTCAGAATTGATTCAAAGAGCTTATTTGGCCTAATTTTCTTAATTCTTAAGAAAGCAAAGGATGCATATTGTGATTAAGAACAAATTTTTTCCATTCCGTCGCAACACTTTTCCATAGTTATCTATGTAAATGTGCTAAACAGAAGTATTTTACTATTGTGCTTGCATGTTTTGCAGTGTCTCGTGCATGACATGCTGTTTTAAAAACCTTTAAAAAAGAAAAAAAAAAAAAAAAAACACGTTTTCCCCCAATTCCACTGCCCATCTATCGCATTTTTCAAAGCAAAAATGTTTTCTGTGTGAATGGTCCCTAACAGTGCAATAAAGTACAAATAAATAAAAATAATTACCATAAAAAAAATAAACCTATTCTTAGCAAGCATTCAGTCTATTCAGTCTTGAGTAGAAACGTCAATAATAAATTATTTTTGTTCCTTTTGAGTAAATGAATAAATATGAGAAAATCCTCATCTTTTTGTGCTGCTATGATTGTTTAGCTACCATTTTTAAAATCTATATTTTAAAATTAGTATTGTTATGGTGTTTCAGTCATAAACAGTTCTTCAATGAATCTGTTGTTGAACAAATACTTGTAATGGTTTAACTTAAAGAGTCAACCAAGTAATTGGTGAGTGAACCTGAATCTCTTTTTGGTGAATAGAATTAAAATGATTCAAAATCCATGTTAAAGCTCTTCTATAATATGTAGCAGTTTGATTGAGGTAATGAGTGCAATTGACTTTCAATTCCCAATGAATCAAAGAATCAATTTGCTTACAAATCCACAGCTACTATTTCTCCCTAAAAGACAATGCAGTTTTCTATTGAGTAAATATCACTCCTCTATTGCATTCATGTATGAAATGACATGCTATGTTCTGCATCATAATTTTTGAAACGTGACAGGCTGAGAAGGTCATAACTCATAAAGCTGTATCTGTATGGCATTGACCTTGTCATAACAAAAGATTAGTGTTATTAACTACACATCATTAAACAGGTTAAAAGCAGAGCACTGCATAATACAGCAGAACTGTTTATATTTTCACATCAAATGCTGTTGATATCTGATGCGGTATGTGTAAACGACACCACTGCCATGTTTTTTTTTCAACTGATCATGAAGTGCTTGCACTGCAGTACTGTGTGAGCTTGCGTGACCGTAGCATTTCAGGTCACCTAAAGTCACATCAACTGTCACCGCTGAGATTAAGGACATACAATGACCCTCACACACACACACACACAGAAAGGCTCAAACACCCACATACAGCAGAAGAGCACAGACTGAATAGACCGTGAGAGTGTATTGGCTGTCAAACATATATAATACAAATCCTTTGGAGTGGATTTTGGAGAGAAGCTTAGCGAGAGGAAGAGGAAATTCTTTATTCTAATAGGCTGGGTTGACAGCTCTATGCTGTCAGTCCCTAAGGACTGATCCTCCGCTGTGGGGTTGTGCTTCAGTGTTTGTTATGTATGAAGCCTATAGTTATCATTTCCTCCAAGTCCAATATTGTAGGAATGTGAATGGGAGGGGAACGCAACCACCCCACTCCCTCTCTTTTAAGACTGTGCCTGCATTCATCAGTGGATTTATCACATAATATATATCTGTAGCTCACTTTAGCTTCTTTTCTCTGTCTCCTTAGCCATTCAAGTTCTTTTTATGGAAAAACATCTACATACATGTCCAAACAAGTCTGATTTAGAGCACACTTCAATGTTACTGTGCTGCTTTTAACTATAATGTAATGTTTATCTGTGGACAAAGGGAGGTGTGGCACAAAAGGATGAATGCAGGGTGTAAAATGATTTTTGTACCTTCCAATGAAAGATGAATTGAGAATTGTTTTTACAAGTCTTGCACTTTTTTTCATACAAGCACTGAAATTATATATGAGATGTTTTATTACAAACAACGGGAAAATAGCTTAAAATACCAGTCATAAAATAATTTTAAAAAGCATTTTGCATCATCATTGTTATTATTATTATTATTATGCAATATTTTTGTCACTATGACTGTGGTATTTAGTTTTTCCCTTGCATATTTGTAACAACACATGTCCTTTGTATAATTCACAGCATTATATGCTAGATCATATAAAAAATGGTTAACAAAAATTGTTACAGGACACAACATGTGAGTTGCAACATTGGTATTTATTTGATTTGACTCTCTCACATCAGTGAAGGTCAGACAATCAATATTTTAATTTAATATAAATTATGTCTTATGTTGCCTTGAAATTATACAATATCATGTTCTCTTACAAAGAAGAAAAAAGGAGAAAAATAGCTAAATAATACCACTGTCATACAGACAAAATGCGTGACAAATATTCAAATATTTTAGTATAAAATTTAAAATAATAAACAATTTAGTTTGCATTTTTTTATTATTGCATTATTAGTATATTATTATTATTTTTATTACTAATACATTTGTCCCTATGAAATTGGTGTTATTTAGCTATTTTTCCCTTGCATGTGAGTAACAGCACATTACTGTATAATATAATTCTGGTAATTATATGCTATATCATATGCAATTCCACATATAAATAGACACTTTAAGCATCCTAGATAATCCTACGAAGAGAATAATTGTTGCAGTACGTGTAAGAGTAATAAGAGTAATAAGAGTTGCAACAGCTGTGTGTCATTGATTTAAATCTCCCACACGGTCAGACGGTCATTCTTTGAATTCAAGTTAAATCCTGTCTTATGTTGCAGTTCCTGTTAAAGTTACCAGGTATCTCCATATTATTTAGCTGCCAAAGGCAATCTGATATGCATTTGGCACTCATTGAGTGTTCATTTTACACCCCGCATGCATCGTTCTTTCATTCTCAATATATTAATGGCTCAGTCTTGACTCTGTTTCTCACAGATTAATAAATAGTTTCTTGTATGTTTTACTGCTAATGTATGTAAAATGAAGGCAGAGCCCCAGAGGGAAATTACTTGGAAGTTGTTGATGGTAATACATCAAATACCAGTTTAATGTCTTATTATACATTGATTTTTCTTCTGGATTGAAAGCCATCAACACTGTACTCTTTATTAATTACACTCATGAGATTTTATGCAGTTTAATTGCTTGGCGGTTGGACGTGCACAGCCACACACACACATATAGCCCCTAGTCATCATTTACTCAAACAGTCTCAAGCTTCTAAAAGCTTTCTGTCTCTTGCTTCCAAAACACACATAGTCAAACATCCAGCAGTCACGTGACTCCCTCCATTGTCACTGTTACAATAGCAGCTCCCTGGTAGAGTAAATCTCCAAGATGTTTCTGGAATTTCACTGTGCCACTGGGGTATCAAATACACCACTGAACCCCCTAATCCCTCCGGCTCTGGTAATTATTTGAGGTCATATTAATATGACAGCACTGTCGGGAACTGGCTAAAGTGTCTATTACATCAGCCTGTTAGGGGCTCAGCAGTTCACAATCTCTAGTGTAAACTACCCATCAGATTACCAGGTCACCATACAATGATTTTAAAAGTTATCAAAACCCTTTCAACATACTAAATACTACTTTTGTGACCACATCAAAAACAAATGTACTTTAATGAAAGTTAAATATTAAAATATTTAATTATTATTTAATTATTATAATTATTTTAATTATTAAATATTGCCTTTTAAATAAAAACATTTTTAATATATATATTCTATATTTTTAATATTAATATTTTAATATCAACGACATGAAAACAGGTCTGACATTTGATTTTTTTTTACTGTAAAAAAATTGGCAGGATGTTTGCTGAAGTAACATTAAGGGCTACGCATTCAGAGAAAGTTAATTGAAAGTGTGTTGAAGACGACTGCCATCTTTTCAACCTTTTCTTGAAGACATTTCAGTGCATGATCTCCAGAGAGAAGTCAGCTAATGTAAATTTCATTATAAAGTTGTCCTGCTTTTCACCTCGTCAGTTGTTTGATCGATGCTTCAAATTGCCGGCCTTTTCAAGCAGAGCTGCATCAGCTCCAGATGGATCTGCTCTGTAAACATACACGGATCAGTGCATTCATTAATTTCTTTTGGGTAAAAGACACTCATCAATAAATCAATAGACTCCACATCCACTGGATATTTTCAAATATCAATTGGACTGGCTAATTCCCTTAAAGCACGCTCCAGAGGTCAGTCATCGGCAGGCATCGTTTCAGAGGGCCATTAAAGGTCCCTGGACAGCAATTTAAGCGGATAGTCTTTTACACAGAGCTCATAGTGTTGTTTAACTAGCAGTTCTCTCTTTATTAAGAAGCCCAGAGATGGTCAGACTGGGTTCATCTTGTAACAAACCCTCATTCTGCTGCAACGGCACTTTCATTAATTGATAGAAGGTTACAGTCCAGTCGACTCATTAGCTTCATTTATAAAAAGAACTGAATACACTGAACTACCCAAAGATAAATTTAATTGCTCTTTCATAGCTCAGGAGCCTTAATGAAGCTCTCAGTTCATGTTTCATTGAAGTATCAACTTCAGATGTTTCTTCTAAAAAATAAAGAAACAAATTGGAAACAAAATTAAACAAAGAAACAAATTATTGGATTGGAACAGTTGGAGGAAAGCTGTGAGATTATTAAGCATATGCCAGAAAAGCTCCAGGTCTCTGCCATCAGCACTTTCTGAGTCTGCAGCACTCCCAATCTCTCAGGCCACTTAAGGAAGCGACTGAAGAGCTCACTTATTATTCCTGTGCCCAAAGAGCAATAAACAACAGAGCGCTCTGCTGCCTGAGCATGAGGCCACATCAACACACACACACGCACACGCATGCACACACTGTTGCTCGTTATTTCACGTCACACTGGAGTTCTCCGAGGTGCACATGGCCAGGCTCTCAGCCTAAGTAGCCTCTGGCACACAATAGATACTGGGGAATGTAAGCTGAGGTCATTATACACACAATCAGCACTGACAAAAAGTGCCATGGCCTTACAGACTACAGATATGATGTTTTTATGGGGGGACGTCTTTCAATTATTAAAGGAATAGTTCACCCAAAATTTAAAATGTGCTGAGAATTTACTAACCCCCCACACCATCCGAGATGGAGATGAGTTTGTTTCTTTATCAGAACAGATTTGGAGAAATTTAGCATTACGTCACTTGGATCCTGTGCAGTAAATGGGTGCCATCAGAATGAGAGTCCAAACAGCTGATAAAACATCACAATAATCCACTCCAGTCCATCAATTAACATCTTGTGAAGTGTAAAGATGTGTGTTTGTAAGAAACAAATCCATCATTAAGGCATTTTAACTACAACTTACATTGCTAAATATAAGTCCTCTATATTGCCTTGTCTGAATCAGGAGAGAAATATGCATCATCAATCAAGCATCAATTACAAGCCAAAAAAAAAGTCACAAGTCTTTTACAACAAATATGTCAGTGGATTTTGATGTGAGAGGACAGCAGAGGATGGACCTTTTTCATTAGAGGAAGTGTCATTATGGATTATGGCCTCATATTTTGGTCAGAAGTGATGGTTTAAAGTTGAAATACCTTATTGATGGATTTGTTTCTTACAAACATGCAGCTTTTTGCTTTAGAAGACAGTAATTAATGAACTGGTGCCTTTGGATAACTTGTGGATTATGACGGCACCCATTTACTGCAGAGGATCCATTGTTGAACAAGTAATGTAATTTCTCCAAATTTGTTCTGATGGAGAAACAAACTCATCTTGGATGGTCTGAGTACATTTTCAGCATTATTCCTTTAAAGAAGAATATCAAACCAAATGCAATTTACTTTAAAGAAAAAATTTTTAAAAAAAAAGAAAAAAGTTAAAAATATAAAATAGCAGATAATAATAATAATAAAATACATGCCCTATGCTGTAAAGTAGCCATGAGTTATTTTAATGATGTACCATAATAAATTAATATTGCATTATGTTGATAAATGCGGCTCAGGATCAGTGTATCACAAGAAGATATGGGTTAGTTTTATAGACTCTGACATGTTGCAGAACCTGTCCACATGACTGCAACTTCTAATCAACAATTAAACATCCCTCCAGTAACCTTGAGCCTCATGTCAATGTGCTTGTCAAATGTAAGTAATGGTTTTTCTAATAGGTGATTAACCTCAAGGATCTAGGCTGCTTTCAAATTTAATCACATCTAGTCATCTCACAAAAGCCCACAATAAGCACAGATTCCTCATCAAAACACATAATTGAAAAATGCAGTGTTCCATGCACATGCAAGAGCTGCAGCACATCGAGAAAAAAAAAAAAAAGTTGAGTTTCTGAAGCGGGAAGCAGAGGAGACGAGAGAAGACTGAGTCATCATTAGGTAAAGAAGAATATCCTCACTTATTACATGGCTCACTGGAGACTTGATTCTGATTGGTCAGTCTTTTATCATATATTTTATATTATACAAATATATATTAAATATACATTTTGCTAAACATTATAACTGACCATTGTCTCTGGCAACCAAATCTTCTAAAAGCTATACTACTTTATTAGCCTAATAAAGTAATTTAAACTTAAATATTTCATATCCATTTATTTATTCATTTGGTAAATAGTCATATAATTAACAGTATAATGCACATTCAGATGATCATTATTGCAAAATAAACCTTATGTCATCTTATATTATCAAAGCTTTTGATAATGCTCAGCTCAATACAGTACATGCTAATGTTTTCATTTTGCATTGCTAAATAGTCTGACAGCATTTATGTTCTTATAGGAATGTGTTTGAAAGCAAAAAGACTGCTTAGAAAAGAGAGAGGAAAGGCAAACAGAGTTTTCAGGGTTGTGAACTTATCCATGTGAGTGAAAGCGAAGCATTCACCTGAGGTTGTTTGTTCAAGAGACGGAAATGCTATGTAGATTGAGAGGAGGGAAACAAAAGGAAAAGTACGAAAGTACAAGCAGCTGAGGGAAGTTCTTCTGGCAAAAGATTCAAACGTTATACAAATAAAACCTATTTTAAACCGAGTTTAGATGGTTATCTAATTGCAACACTGCAGGATGTCAGTTTTTGGTAGGAAATACATGAAAAAGGGCTGGAAATTGAGTCTCGGTACGCTTGAGGCAGTTTGTGTGGGATCTGTTGAAGAAATTGAGAAACAATAATAAATGGGAAACAATAGTGTTCATGTGATTTTATTTTCAGACACACTAGACTGGTGATGAAAATGAACTATGTGACTGATTATGTTAGTAATATATAAACTACTGTTCAAAAAATGTGGGGTCAGTTTTTTATTTAATGTTTTTTAATTAATCAAGGATACATTAAATTGTCCAAAAGTGACAGTAAAGTTTTGAACTTTTTCCACAAAAAATAATAAGCATCACAAATGTTTCTTGAGAACCATATTAAATGATTTTTGATGTACACTGAAGACTGGAGGAATGGCTATTAAAAAATCAGCTTTGCCATCACAAGAATAAATTACATTTATAATATATTCCAATAGAAAACAGTTATTTTAAATTGTAATACTATTTCACAATATTACTGCTTCTACTCAATTTTTGATCAAATAAATGCAGCCTTGGTAATAAATAAATAAATAAATAAGAGACTTCAAAAACATTAAAAACATCTTACTGAGTCCAAACTTTGAACAGTAGTGTGTGTGTGTGTATATGTTACATTCTCAAAAAGTTTTCCCAAACACTCTGCCATTGGCTGGTCAAACAGATAGCCCCGCCCTAAACTCACACCATTGTTTGAGCCACTGTTGCTATGTGTGGAAGCTCAAACAAACAGAAGTAATACTTTGAAAGTGCAACAGAAACAAAGTGTTGACGCTTTTCATTGTAAGCAACCTACTTGCAGTTATCGCTACATAACAAGCTGGGACAGGAGAATATATTTTACACACTTTATCTTTAAATATACTTGTAATAAAATTCTGTCATTTTCCTGAATATCAATTAGTAGTATAGTTCCTCTCACACAGACCACAAACTGGCTGACATATGGCCTCTAGTTCTGTGAATGCCATACAGGACGACCTCAGCCAGAGGACATTCACAGAGAGTCCTAAAAGGTCAACTGTTGCCCCACTCTCAGCAAGTGTTCTTTGACATTTACAGCACTTGCATCAGTAAAATCAGCCAGTAGTGTTCATAACTCTCCCTCTAAATCTCTGCCCGCATAGGTGAGGCGGCCTTTACAAAGGACAACAACTGCCTGAACGCCGCCAAGGCCTGCAACCTGAATGACACGTGTAAGAAGTACCGCTCCTTCTACATCAGTCCCTGCACCAGTAGAGTCTCAACTACTGAGGTGTGTAACAAGCGCAAGTGCCACAAGGCCCTGCGTCAGTTCTTCGACAAGGTGCCACCGAAGCACAGCTACGGCATGCTTTTCTGCTCCTGCCCCTCCGGGGATCACACGGCTTGCTCCGAGCGCAGACGTCAGACCATCGTGCCAGCCTGCTCCTACGAGGACAAAGAAAAACCCAACTGTCTCTCCTTACAAGCCTCCTGCAAGACCAACTACATATGCAGGTACGATAAAAGACAGCTTGTGTTATGTGTCATGGAGTAAGGAGGAAAGTGCTGGAATGCTCTCTATAGTTTTCAGTGAGTTAATTATTTATCCTGTGGGGTGGATGGGATCTGAGAAGAGATGACAATAGTAATGACTGCCGGACTGTCACTTGTGTGCTGAGTCTGTTTAATGAGGAGATGTGGCATGTGGATTCTTGTTCATTCCTGCTTAATTTTTTTCAGATCTCGTTTAGCTGACTTCCTTACCAACTGTCAACCTGAGGCACGCTCGATTTCTGGGTGTCTGAAGGAAAACTACGCCGACTGTCTGCTGGCATATTCAGGCCTTATTGGTGAGTTAACTCAAACCAATAAATTGGTGTGCCATGCCTTACCAAAAAAGTATTGTGGCAATACAGTACTATATAGGATACTTTATACCATAGTACTAAAATTCCATGGTTTTTGGACGCGTACCATGTCATTACCATAGTACCTTAGAGAGCCATGATTCAAAGCTAACTTCAAAAATGGTACTACTAAATGTACAGAAAAACATGGTTGTACCATTGTAAATATCAACAAAAAGTGTATTTGATGCATAGAAAGTTCAAATGAACAGTATTTATTTGACATAGAACATTATAAATGCCTTTACTGTCACTTTTGATCAATTTATTGCATCCTTACTGAATAAAAGTGTTACTTTCTTTCAAAAAAATCTCACTGACCCCAGCATTTTGAATAGTAGTGTATTATTAAAAAAAATGTATAAATAAAAATCAATCAATAACATTTAAAAACTAAAACCAGTGAACATAGTATATGGACATTTTCTCCATAGGTAATATGATGAACTACATGTAGCATTTGTAACTGGCCTCATACGTCCGTTAAAATTACCTTGAGATGCGACTTGGCTTAAAGGGATAGTTCACCCAAAAATGAAAATTACTCCATGATTTACTCACCCTCAAGCAGTCCTAGGTGCATGACTTTCTTCTTTCAAACAAATACAATTGGAGTTATATTAAAAAATGTCCTGGCTCTTCCAAGCTTTATAATGGCAATAAATGGGTGTTGAGATTTTGCAGCCCAATAAAGTACATCCATCCAGATTATGCTACGCCTACATCCTACATCATCTGCTGGAACGCCACTCTCTCGTGAACCTGCATACAGTACCGTACGACAGTTAGCACAAGCTAGAGATTACAGTTTATAAAGTAAATAAATGTGCATCGATTCCCTCCAGGAGGCCTTTATTAACCCCCTGGATCTGTGTGGAGTACTTTTTATGATGGATGGATGTACTTTTTTGGACTTCAGAATTTCAACACCCATTCACTGCACATTATAAAGCTTGAAAGAGCCAGGAAATTTTTAAATATAACTCTGATTGTATTCATCTGAAAGAAAAGTCATATACACCTAGGAATGCTTGAGGATGAGTAAATAATGGGGTCATTTTCATTTTTGGCTGAATTATCCTTTTAATAATTTGTATCTAATGAAATGCCTTTCATATACTTTTAAGTGTCCAAATGTTTGGGGCCACTGTATAGTTCACATTTGAATGTACTTGGACTACTCATCTGTGTTATGTAATGTTAAGGATAAAATGATGTTTATTTATTTTTTTTTCTTATAAAGCATTGCTTTGTCCACACTGTTTGTCTTACCTAGTAAACTGCCTATATTTTTTGATCAGTAATGTTTTACATCCTAATGATCCCCAAATGCTGTCTATAATATCTGCTTGCTAGGTTTTGAGACACAAACGTCCTTGTTTTCAACATAAATGACCTTTGAACTTTGCTCCTTGCTATGTGTGACACAGGTACAGTGATGACTCCGAACTACCTCCGTGCCCCTGGCATCAGCGTGTCACCTTGGTGTGACTGCAGCAACAGCGGAAACGGAAAAGCAGAGTGTGACAAGTTCACCGAGTTCTTCACCAACAACCGTTGTCTCCGTGAGTAGACTTCATTCATAGCTGCTGCTGCTGCTATATTATCGGTCACATGGCGTTCTGCGCTGACTGACAGAATTTGCCCATCAAGACTGACTCTAAAGCTGAATTCTGCTCCGTTGCGTCTTCGTGATCATTCACAGTTTGCACCAGTAAATCTGATCTCTGCGATTTGTGTTGCTGTGCGGTTCAGGGCAGTCTAACGGCTGAGAGACAGAGAAATCCCTCTTAAATGGGGCGGCTGAGAGGGGAGATTGACATAAAAAGGCAATAAAGCATTACTCAGGTGTCCATGGACCTGGAAGAGTAGGGAAAGCATGCATTATTTTGTCAGGGAGTTATTCAAAAACATCCATTTAGATGAACTGGATGCAGGGAGATAGACAGGGAGCAGATGAGAGGGAGGATTTGTCTACATGAGACAATGGCCTTTAGGGTGACAGCCCAGATGATATAGCAGTACTGACACAAGTCACGCCACATCCACACCT